>SJYV01045336.1:453967-682348 GCA_006410875.1 Neotragus pygmaeus
AGGGGCTGGGGTGAGGGGAGAAAAGGGGTGGGGATCGAGGTTGTGAATTTAAGAGTTGAGTCTAGAGAAACCTGTGGGGGAAGGTTGGGGGGGCGTCCCCTGCACACTAGCGGTGGGGAGAGACTGAGGCGTCTCTCAGCTTTCTAGATGTTGTGTCCCAGGCGGTGCTTGGAGAGACTAGACGAGGACATGGGACAGTCCCAGGGTCCTGGGATGAAGGGACATCGTAGGGACGAGATGGAGAGCTGAATTCGAGTTGAGTTTGGTGGGGTCTGTTAGACCCAGAAGATGGATAGATAGGTAAAGGGGAGTTTGCAAGCCAGTGACTTGTTGGAGGGTGGGGGAACCCGAAGCTAAGAGGAATGTTCCTGTAGTAAAGGGCTCCAGCAGGTGAGGTGGTGATGTCTAGGTCACTGAGTCATTGTGGGGGTCGTGGACACACCAGTGGTTTCCAGAATGGAGCTGTATCGTTGACCTTTGAAAGTTGCAAAGACTATTAAAGATGTCACTGGTTGGTGTTGGACCAGCCTGGTGAAATGGAGATATTCTATGGAAATAAACAGCAGACTTGGTTATTATGTTCAGAAGGAAGGGCCAGAGGCCTATAATAGTGTTTCTGGGGGCCTTTTGTGAAGGCTCCCAAGCCTGAAGGAGGAGGCCTGAAACCTGTCTTCCAAGGCCCTGCCTGCCATAGAGAAAAGTGACTTGGAGCCTAGACTGCAGCCCAGTTGGAGACTGATGAACTTACTAGACAAAGTAGAGAAATGGACGTAACTTTGTGTCAGTAGTGAGAGACTAAGGTTGGGTAGAATTAGTGCAAAGTCAAACTTTCATTAGGGTAAACATTCAGATCCCTGGGCAGTAACTTTAGAGGGAAAATGAATGAGTGGCTATGTAAAGAGTTACGTTTTGATCAGTGATGTGTAATGGAGTGTTTGTTAGCATGTAATGTGTTCAAGAACTAACTGTTCATTCTTGGGTCAGAGATTTGGACTCTTGTCTACTGTGCTGGAAGTGATAAATCAGAATTAGTAGGTAGGAAGGATAAGTAGTTGCAAGTAAGGGGCAGGGGGTGCAGATGGGTATTGGTAGGTAGACCCCTGTATAGGTTAACTTTTCACTCTTCATGGAAATTGTACAACATGATTGTTCTGATTTTGGTTTTTGATTGGATGCTCGTGATTTGTAAAAAGGAGTTAATGTTAAGTGTGGAAAACATTACCATCCTAAGTACAGATTTAAGAAGGATCTTGCTAACTGTTGAAAAAGACCCAATGTATAAAAAACAAAAATGGGTTAATAAAAGGAGCAGTTAGTTAGATGGCATAAGGATGCTTTGAGAAGTAAGGATTCCATTAATTGGTGTTTTGGATAAAGAGGAAATTTAAGGCAAAGTTAACATAGAGATGACCTTTCATAGTTTTAGCATCTAGGATCTGATTGTATTGAACCATTAGGATATTATTTTGTAATAACAGTGTTGAATGTAAGATGATAATAGTTCCTAAACATGTGGTAGATGATAAGGAGGTCATTGAGTAAAAGATGAGAAAACCATTTCCATACTGTTCTCTTCTTATAAGGCAAGTTTTATGTAGTAACTTGGCTGTTGGAATCTATTCTATGGGATACTTTTCCCATAGCCTTCAGAAGTGTCTGGTCCTGTGAATCAAAAGTTCTCTGGCTTGGGGGCGGGGGAAGTACAGAGGTTTCACAGGCATTGTAATCAACTAAATATTTGATGATGGTGATTTGGTTGAGCCTTGAACTTGGTGTTAGAACGCTGGCTTTCCCATTGACTTATATGTGACTTCAAATCTCTCATATTTATCCTTCAGTTTTCCCTTTTATAAAGCGGAGTTACCACTACCCTCATCACTCATAATGCATTGTGGCACCAAACAAGTTAATGATTATCTGCAAAGTGCCTTGGACACATCTGGGAATGAAAGTTTGTGTAGACCAACTTTTTCCTCACTTCTGAAAAATTGCCATCTCAGGAACAGACCAAATTCAGCTTCTGAAACATGCCCAGTGCTTGATCAGGAAACAAAAAGGAATACCTTCTACCTTCTACCTATCTGTCTGCCTTGTTCTATTGTCTGGGTTTGGGTTTTACATGAGTTTTGAAAGGTGATACCTCTTCCTCATTTAGTGGTAAGACAGGAATAGTGATGACAGTTGTAGAAATGTAAGCAACAGTCCCCATGGGAGAGTAGAACTATACATGCTGTGAGTGCTAACCTAAGCTGAAGCTGACCCTTAATTTGTGTGACCTTGGACATGTTTGTCTTCCTGGTGGTTTGCGTAGTACATGATAAGTTGCTTCAGTTGTGTCTGACTCTTTGCGACCCAATGGACTAGCCCGCCAGGCTCCTCTCTCCATGAGATTCTCCAAGCAGAAAGAATTTCATATCTTTCTGCTGGATATGAAATTGGAGTGGATTGGAGTGCCATGGAGTGGGTTGCCATGCCCTCCAGGGATCGTCCCCACCCAGGAATTGAACCCGTATCTTATCTCTCCTCCATTGGCAGGCAGGTTCTTTACCACTAGCGCCACCTGGGAAATCTAGTCGTTTAATTTTCTTCATCTATGAAGTACTGCTGGTGGAATGACTTGTCTGTCTGCCTTGGTAACTGTGTTGGGGTCTATAGAAACTTTATTTGCTCTAGATCAGAAGTTCTTAATCTTCTGTGCCGCATGTTTTCCTTTGGCAATTTAATGAAGCTTAGGACCCCTTCTGAGAATCGTGAGGGTTTTTAATGTATAAAGTATATAAAATTACAAATGACACAGAAACAGTTATCAAAATGTTAAAACAGTTGTGATACAATAGTTTATATGTTTATAGCTCATTAAATAACAAAATGTAGCTGCAGGTACTATAGTTTTGAAGTAGTGATAACGGTAATGTGATGTGAAGTGTCTTGTGGTTACTCTTGGTGACAGTCACAGAATAGCTAATACTACTGTGGGTTGTTACCTGCATTCATTGTTGAAGGTGGTGCTAATAACTTCTACTTGGAGTTCAGTGAGTATGAAGATCAAAATATTCTCCAGCCAGGTTCATAGCTGCCTCCCCTCCCCTGAGTCTTTCTACAGACCGCTTAGGAGGTCATGGATTCCCGGATAAGAGCTCCTGCTATAGACCAGCTGATTTTTGAAAGGTCAATTATCTTATGGCCACTCACCTTATAAGCCTCAATATCTTTACCATGCTAAGAACAAGAGCATAGAGAAGATATGAAATAAACGTCTATTTTGCATCCTGTGATAACTGTTCTTGGTTGAAGAGAAAGTTAAAGCCAATGACTAGGATGAGGCTTTTGTGTCTGATGGATTTTGCTTTTCTAGACTTCCCAGTGTTCAGTGGGATAGATGTGGGCTAGAGTGCTCCAGCTTATTGCATTTTGAGTTTTAGTGGTTTTGCCTACCTTCTCCATTTTTGACCTAATTTTTTTCTTACTATTCTCTCTTCCAGATATTGTTTTGGTCATGGAGCCTTGGGGAATGGTGTTTTTCTTTGCTGTTGGTGTGATGGGGTATGAACTTTTCCATTCTTCTCATTCCTGTAGGACTGAATGTGGGACTAGCTGGTGTCACTCCACTTTGACCTAAAAATTCCTTTCTGTTTGGGAGGCACAGATCGCTGTGTCCCAATGTTAGAAGAGAGAGCAAGTTGGACATCTTGAAAGGTAAAGAGCCCAATTATGAACATGTAACTTCTGTTATTCAGTCAGTGTATTTTGGATTTTGTTTCTGCTTCCGTAGGGTCTCTTGTAAGTTAAAACTATATTTGTTCACTATTGTAGCAGTTCCCAAGGCAGTGGTCATCAAGTTAAATGCACGTCATAGCTGTAAGTGCAGTTACCTTGTACTTTTCTGTGAACAGGGACTTCTACAGTAACTTATTTCCTAGGAAAAGCAGATGGTGAGAAATTGAACAAGTATTTATCGTGTCATCATTGCTATGTAGGGATGCAAAGCAGAAGTAGCTGTACACAAGCCCCCCGCTCATTATCATACACAGATCAACTATCATTTATTGAGTTTCTTCTTTGGGGCGCTGAGATGATGACCTTTTCCTCAGGAGGTTCCCTGGCTGTACATAATAAGGATACAATTCTCAAAGTGTTTTAAAAGTGTCATGAATATAATGCTGTGGGGCCATGGAGGACATTCCTGGGAATGGTTTGGAATCAAGGAAAGTTTCACAAAGAAGGAACATTTATGCTGAAGTTTAGCTTTGGATAGCCATTATTCTAAAGGGTGATAGATGATGTTCATTTTTTATTAGTTACATTTTATCAGAACCCTTGAGCTTGATACACATTTATTTGCTTGCTTAAAGTTTGTTAGCTTGAAGGACATCAGATGAGTTTTTACCCTTTGAGAATGAAAACATCTGTTAGTGTTTTGTTAGGACCAAGGTTTTCTACATAAGACTATAGTTTAGTTTTCTTTTCTCCACATATTTGGGAAAGATTGGTTCTTCCTATTGTGTACTTTTTCTGAGAAGGAAGCCTTTTAGTAGCTGGTATGCCAGAACTTAAGAATGAGCTCGGAATGGAATCCCAGGGCCTTTTATTTCCACATTCTAAGTTTGATACTATGCCTTTTATGGCGTAGTGGTCATAGCATAGAAATGAAATTCGTTAAACATGACATACTTGTAATAAACTTGACTTCTTAGAGCAGGAGAGTGGGAAAGGATCATTGGAAAAGTTGAAATTGGAATTGTAGAGGTGATTCTGAGCTTCATGGCAACCTTATAGAATCTCCTTTTAAAGATTCCTAAGAAATTTGGCCTTAGGACAGTCTGGAACTTGGTTTTTCCCTGCCAGTTCAAAACTATAAATTCTGGGTGAAGGGGGAGGCTCAGCATTATCATTGTAGTTACAAGGACTAATGTTGGAAATAGTTCTGCCTTCTGAGTTACTTAGTGTTTTACCAATTTACCTAGCTCAACTTGGTATAGTATTTTATACACAGTAGGCTCTCAAGCACAGGAGATCTTGTGGCCCTGTTGTTCAGTCATATGTTCTCCCAAAAGTGTATGAAAGTAAATTTCCTTGCTGAATGCTTGCCACGTAAAGTTACAGTTGAGAGTAGGGAGGAACTGTGAATGGTATGCACTTTGTGAATTCAAAAGTGTGTCTGGAATTTTGTCTCTTTCACCTTTACAGTCAGCTCTCAATTCTCTGTACTAATTAGGAATGGGAAGAAGCAAAAATGTGAGGATTTTTTTCCCTACTAAATATTCAGAAAAGTAGACAAATCAATTTTCTTTGCCCTTAATATTGTTCCAGTCTCTGAAAAGAAAATATGCACTTTGGAAGGAGGGAAAGTTACAAGGGCCTTGAGGTATCTGCAGGTTGGATGATATACCCTGAAATAATTGGAAGCTGATGCTGTTTACATGGGAGATGACAACTTCCTCTTAAACTAATACTCTGTAGATAGGAAACCAGGTCTTCGAATAGTAACTAAGTGGCGCTGATGATTTTGTTTTCCTTCCTTAGAAACTCTTCTTTCCTTTATCCTCATCCAGGTGAGGGTCACCTCTGAGACAGGAGTTCCTGGACTCCCCAAGCTCCCCACCTCCAGGATGAGCACTGCCTTATCGTGACCCTTGGGGTTTTGGTGAGTAGCCTGGTGGATGGATGGGGCCCCTAGAAAGCAGGCCTGGTTTAGGGAAAAGCTTCAACTTTTATTCAACAAATACTTTTTGAGCAAATGGCATGTATCTGATACTATAGCAAGTAGTAGGAATACAAGGATGAATAAATCAGCCTTGATCCTTTACAGATCCTCCTACCTTCATGGAGCCTAGCATGACAGATGAATGTTAATGCAAATGACCACATAATTATACAACAGGAGAAATGTTGTGAAGGAAAAACATAGGATGCTATGAAAAGAATGTAATGGAGCATTTTGTCTAGATTAGTGGCTTTACAGTATCGTTTATCTCTGAAGAAGAAACAGTGAAACTGAGATTTTCTTCACTCAGCAAAAATATTCAGACTTGATATAGGAAGGTTAGGGGTGAGGGAGAGAGGTGCCAAGAATGACTCCAAATTTCTGGCATGAGCAGCTGGGTGGATAAAGGTGCCATTTACTAAAATGTAGAAAGCTGAAGGGGAAATAACATTGGGAAGGGAGGCTATATAGGGATGAAGAATTCATCTTTGACCTTGTTAGGTTTCAGGCTTCTAGTGGGATGCCAAGTTGGCAGTCGTGTATACAGGTCAGCAGAGCAGAAGCTGAGCTGGATGGAAATTTGGGAGTTCTTGGTATGGAAAGAACTTACAGAATGAGAAGAGACGAGGACCCGGGGTAGTGCTGTGAGGAGCTTGAAATTGTAGAGATAGGGTAGAGAAGGGGTCAGCAAAGGAAGCAGATGAAGAGTGACTTGAGAGGAAGGAGGAAGACTGGAAAATTGTGGTATTATAGACGCCAAGAGAGAGGAGTTTCAAGGAGTGCTGAACCAGCATAGTCTACGAGATGGAGCATGATGAGGTTAGAAAAGCGGTCAGTGGTGACCTTAACAAAAGTCATGGTTTTTGTGATCTGTGGGTAGAAGTTGGTTTAAGATGGTTAAAGGGTGAATGGCAGGTAAGGAAATGAAGACTGTGTCTTGTCAACTCTATAAAGAAACTTGACTTCAAAGGGGAATAGAATGCCAGTTTTGTTTTGCTTTATCATTATTATTTCATCTGGAAGGTAGAATAGCATGTCTGAAAGCTGATTGGAAATATCCAGGAGATGCAGGACGTAGAAGGGTGGTCATAGAAGAGAGTGAGTACTCAGTCAGCTGAAAGGGATGGGGCTAGACCACCTGTGGTAGGACTAACCTTTGGGGGAAAAGTGGGCTTTTTTTTTAGTTGTAGTAATAGAGAAAAAAGAGGGGATAGGCAATGATAAAAAGAGGTTTGAAGATTTGGTGGTAAGGAGTCCTGCCTAGCAACTTCTCTTCTCCCTGTTAAGTCCTGGGCAAAGCCATGCACTGTGAGAGGAAGATGATGGTTGGCAATGGTGAAGGTCTGAAATGCTATTGGGCAGGACAGGTGAGTGAGCTTGCTAGAGGATGGTAGAAGTCATGGTACTAGTTTACATAAATGCTTCCGTTGTGCTGCTAAGCATTTTCTATGTGCTGGCTCACCTTGTCTACCAAGTCCATGCTTTTCACAAAGTACTGCAGTGATGAAGAGTGCAGCCTGAGTGTCTGGCTGACCTCCAGCTCCACCACTTAACTAGGGTGAGACCAACTTACTTGGGCAAATTATGTACTGTTCCAAGAGCGTCAGTTTCCTCGTCTCTGAAACAGGGATAGGATATATATATATATATATATATATATATATATGTATGTATGTATAAATGANTCACTTGGCCGTATACTTGAATCTAACACAGCATAGTGAATCAACTATACTGCAAAAAAAAAAAAAAAATCAAAAAGAAAAAGTAATAAAATAGGGGTAGTAATGGGACCTGCCTTCTGCAGTTGTTATGAATGAGTTAATATGTATGGAGAGTGGTTATAAGAGTACCTGATGTCTAGTTAGTAAATATTTTAAGTATTATTTACAGAGAAAAGAGAGAAACATTCTATAAGCAGATCTTAGAGTTAGAAGATTTAGTTACATTGGGGAAATACCTCTCTCTGGCTAAAATTAACCATTCTGAGGAAGATCTTCTCTTTTTTCAGTCCTGAAAGGTAAACAGTTGAGCACTAACCTGACCACGCAGGGGCTGAAAGAATTGCAGTTTATTCTTTAGGGTTATCTGATAAGATACTTGGGAGATTTCTTGCTCAGTTGTTTTTGGTGTCAGATAGGCTAAAACTAGGATGACCTATTTCAACAACTCCTTTGGATTAAGGGTTAAAACAGCTGGATTTTATTCCCATCTCTAGTGAGCTCTTGCACTTATTTCAACCTTCTGTGCTGTTCTTCCACTCATAAAGTAATGGCAAGGAGGTGGCTTAGAGGAAAGAGCAGGCCAGGGAGCACTGATTGGAAACCTGGGCGAAGGCATTCACGCCCGTGTGCTCCATCCATTCATCTATAAAATGCCATCGATCACGGTATAGTGAGTTTAAGAAACTGTATGTGGAAATACTTTGAAAATAAGTATTTTCTGTTCACATTATTATTATTTAGAAATAATCTTTGTTACCAGCTCATCAGAAATACCTGGCAGACTGAGTTGATCTGATACTTCTAATGTTTAGACTTTAGAAGGAGTGTAACACAGTGCCAGGCATTTCTGCTCTGTAACTCACCTAGGATCTAACCACATTCTTAGTACATTATATTGAGTATTATAGAAAAACCAAATTCTTGTCTTCAAACAGCATAGTCTTCATAGGGAGGTAAATCATACACATGGGACTATTCAGTTTGACATATGATTGGAGTGCTCAAATGTGTGATACAGACAGAAAGTACCAGAAGGGACTATACAGGTAGTAACTTCTTTTCTTTTCCTGAGGTAAGTGTTTTCTGTTGGCTTTGTCCTTGGAAGATTCATTGACTACTTCTGTTTTACCAGTGATTCTTGATGTTCAGTGAGAGGTACAGTATGGTTTATGATCATATATTATGTTGAGCGTCACAGCAGTAATCAGTTTTAGAATCTAAATTGGGGGGAGGGAGCTAAAGGTGGTAGGGAATAAAAATACACCCCTAAATATAATTGAAACTCAAATGTTTTTAGGATGCTTTTTCCTAAGGTCAGTGTAGAAATATTCTATAGCATTTTACTCTAGTTTTTTTTTTCCTGCTTTCTTCATTTAAAAGAAAAAAAATGTGATTGTGTATACTCAGAACATCCATAAATTCCTCTCATCGTCTCAGGTAAAGTAGCTGGAACTATTTCTAAATGAGGAAATAGACATTTAGTACTTGACAATGATCATACTCATTGCTGATTCCTAGAATATAAGGATTTCTCCCAGTTTTAGTCCAGTTCTTGAACCTCTTATAGTGTATGTAACACCGAAATGACTTCTAACTCCTTTTGATTCTTTAGCCTTTAATCCTGCATCTAATATTCTCCTTCAGTCCTATACCTCATCAGTAAAGATAGCAGAAGGGAGGAGGGGAGGAGACCATGGTTACCAAAAAAAAATCACATTGGAAATGCCCTGGAAGAAGCAGTGACTGAAAGTGTATCTTGGTTTTCCCTGAACCAGTTCAGGTTTCTCTAAATAAAGGGCTTTCTCATTTGTTCTCTTACTAGGTTGGGGAATATTTTTTTGACCTTTATGCTTCAAATTAGCCTTGCAAATTGGCTCAAAAAATATCTTAGTCTTCAAAGATGTTCTTTCACCTCCGCATTATGGATCATTCCCTTGCTTACCCATGCCTACAGCTCCTGTCATTAAGCAGTGGGAACACAGGACACATACTCAGCATAATTTAATAGAAAGATCATAGAAATCAGGGGGCAGAACTGATTGTATTTGGTATTGGCTCAATAGTTGATTTCAGAAGTACCTCCTTTAATGTCTTCCCCACCCGGAGGCCCTGAGAATATAAACAGAGAGTAATTTGTTTCATGGTTTGAAACTGGGATGGGTTTGTTACATTTCAGCGCCATCAGAGGTGAAGCAGCAGATAGTTGCTATGGATTCGGAGTACCCAGTGGTTTCAGAGCATTGTTTTGAAGAAAGAAAAACCCAAGTTTTTGAGGGTTTTGTATTTGGAAGTAGAGAAATCTAAGGGAGAATACACAGCTAAAGATAAAAATGTTTTTATTATCTGCTTACAGACGCCTGGTATATGATGCTTGGGTGGGAGGCTTGTATGCCTGGCAAAAAGTCTTAGTCATTCTTCCGCTGCTTTAGCACTAGAGCCTTTTGGCCAGAATATGAACATCGCCCTTTCCTTTGACCCTAAGGGAAGCTGAGGAGCCATCTGCCTCTGCACTGTCAAGGTGCGGCTTTAGCCTTGGTCCTGCTATAAGGGTGTTGGATGTCTGTGTTTCTGTTCCCAGTGTGCCCTGGAGATGCGAGATTTTCCTTTGGCAGCTGGAGGCACACACCCAGAGAATGCTGGAGCCACAAGGGGACAGGACCCACTTCCACAGCGGAGAAAAACAAAGAGGAAAAAGGCGTGCAGGCAGCCAGCACTAAGGGACGCAGCCAGCACGCAGTGGGCCCCTGCCACTGCCCCCAGCAGCTGTTTCTGCTGCAGCCCGAGAGGAACTCGGTGAGCCCGTCCCTGTTTGTGGCTGCAAGCTCAGGATTTCAATCAATGCATTCCAGTAACCCTAAAGTGAGGAACTCTCCATCAGGAAACACACAGAGGTGAGGCCTAGGGCCTGGCCCAGCTGCGCCTTGGGGATATCATAGTGGACCCTGAACATTCACTGGTGGAACAGTATGTTGAATCATGAGACCCAAATGGGAAAAGAAAAAGACTCAAGTAAACAGTGATAGAATAGTGAGTCAGAGTTTAGGTTAGCATTCTCCTCTTATTCATTTGTCCATCATTACCTAACTGCTCCTTATTATAACCCCCCTCAACAAAACATTAAGAACCACCCAGTACAGTGTGCTAAACTTGGCAAATGAGGAAACTGAGACCTGGAATGTAGGGGAGGCCTAAGGGCCTACAACTAAAACACCAGCCCCTGACCCCCACTGTGAAGCTTTTTCCTCTGTTCTACAAAATTGATATCTTAAAAGAATGTCTTCCTCCTCCCCTGGAGGCAGTGGTCAGTGTGTCTGCTCTGGTGTGATACCTCTTATTTGATGATTAGTGTCCTGTAGGGTTTCCCCAACCTGCCAGTCACCAGCAGGTTTCCTCATACTCTCCCAGACGTGCTCGTATTTTCCAGCAGGGAAGCCAGTCTCTTGTTACAGCTGTTCCTTGTTCATCAGCCGAGGGGTGGGTAGTATTTTGGTCTTAACGATGTCTGTTTGTTTACTCTGAGCTAGTCTTGGTGTGAGAGTCATTTCTCTATGTACATAGAAACCGTTGTCCTTTATTGACAGAAGCCCTAGCAATGGGTCCCCATGTGACTCTAGGGTTCCCGAGACAAGGCAGGCCACTCTTCCCAAATCCTCCTCTCTGTTGAGAGCTCTGAGATGAGAATGGGGAGAAGAGAAAAGCAAGCGGCTTAAGTGAAAGGTGGGGTGGTTATTTTAGCTGTCTAGGTCTCCCTGACGTGTGATAGAAATCAGACCTCTTTGATTTGTGCTGCCCAGTCTTGTCTGTTGTCTGATCTCGCTTTGTTATTTGTCTCTTTTAGTAGCCCTAAGTCAAAGCAGGAGGTGATGGTCCGTCCCCCTACAGTGATGTCCCCATCTGGAAACCCCCAGCTGGATTCCAAATTCTCCAATCAGGGTAAACAGGGGGGCTCAGCCAGCCAATCCCAGCCATCCCCCTGTGACTCCAAGAGTGGGGGCCATACCCCTAAAGCACTCCCTGGCCCAGGTGGGAGCATGGGGCTGAAGAATGGGGCTGGAAATGGTGCCAAGGGCAAGGGGAAAAGGGAGCGAAGTATTTCCGCCGACTCCTTTGATCAGAGAGATCCTGGGACTCCAAACGATGACTCTGACATGAAAGGTATGTCTATAAGATCTTTGAGACTCAGAGGGAAGTAGGTATTCCTGAGGGAGGGCCTCTGACATGAACGGATGCCGGAGAGCCTCTTAGTAGCCAAGTGGGGAGAATAGGAATCGGATCCAGGAGTTCTCGGAGTTTCAGATGGAACTCCTTCTGGTCATTTTCCTACGAACTGGAAAATAGTCTGGAACGACNGAAGAATGGGGCTGGAAATGGTGCCAAGGGCAAGGGGAAAAGGGAGCGAAGTATTTCCGCCGACTCCTTTGATCAGAGAGATCCTGGGACTCCAAACGATGACTCTGACATGAAAGGTATGTCTATAAGATCTTTGAGACTCAGAGGGAAGTAGGTATTCCTGAGGGAGGGCCTCTGACATGAACGGATGCCGGAGAGCCTCTTAGTAGCCAAGTGGGGAGAATAGGAATCGGATCCAGGAGTTCTCGGAGTTTCAGATGGAACTCCTTCTGGTCATTTTCCTACGAACTGGAAAATAGTCTGGAACGACCTTGTTGAGTTCTTGCCCTTGAGGATGCAAGTGTTTGAGGATGTTGCACGACCCTAGCCATGTACTTATGGATGTTTCTGGTCTCTGTGCTTTTGTGTACTTGAGTGTCAAGTGCCCACACTGGAACAGTTTTTCTGACAACTCTTCCTCTTCTCCATGAAATTAGTCCTTCAAGACCTGGGTTGCATGCGCTCTGGCTGCCATTTTGCCAGTTGTAGGTACAAGAGGCTGCCCTGGCACAAGTCCAGATTTGTCCCAGCCACTTTCACCATGGTAGGAATGAGGGGCTCCACGTGGTAGAGATCCAGGAGGTACCACAGTGGAGTGAGCCAAGAAGGGGATGGGACCCATGGCTATGCTCTTAGGCTATCCCTCACTTAGTGTAAAATAAAACATCTTAACTGTAGGCCAGAATGTGAAACTAATATTCAAGGAGTGGAACAGTGACTCCCCAACCCAAATTTGAAGTGAGTACCTGGGTAATTGTTCCCCTGTCTTTCCTTTCTTCTTCAGGTTGTTTATGGGAGGCCTGTTTTGAGTACCAGCACTATGCTGGGTGCTGAGGGTGCCATGGTCAGCAAAACCGAAACAGTTGCTATCCTCAAGGGTTTAAATGCACCTAGGTAGCAGATTATTTAAAAAATTACAATAAAATTTGATAAATGCTGAAGTAAGGGAAATTAGGGGGCTCTGGGTCTAACTAGCAGGGACATCTAGCCCAGGAGGTTCCAAAAGGGTTTCCAGGAAGGAGGGACATTTATGCTAATATCTAAACCCTCGTGCTCAGACGGTAAAGATTCTGCCTGCAGTGCAGGAGACCTGGGTTCAATCCCTGGGTAGGGAATATCCCCTGGAGAATAGAATGGCTACCCACTCCAGTATTCTTGCCTGGAGAATTCCAGGGACAGAGGAGCCTGGCAGGCTGCAGTCCATGAGGTCGCAGAGAGTTGGATAGGACTGAGCAACTAACACTTTCACACTTTTCAAAGAATGTGTAGTAGAGCAGTAAGGATGTGCGGAAGAGCGCTTTGTACTTAGTCATTTAAATGGAAGAAGTGTATTTGTATTTTTATGAATAGAAGAATTTCCTCTTAACAAGGTACTTCCTCCTTGAAATTTTCAAGGTGTTTGCATTATGATGCTATAAATGCTGGCAGAAAAAAGAAAGCTTTATACTTTCTATAAGATGAACCTTCTTTATTTTTTAGAATGTAATTCTGCTGACCACATAAAGTCCCAGGATCCCCAGCATACGCCACACTCGATGACCCCATCAAATGCTACAGCCCCCAGGCCTTCCACCCCCTCCCATGGCCAGACTACTGCCCCAGAGCCCACACCTGCTCAGAAGACTCCTGCCAAAGTGGTGTATGTGTTTTCTACTGAGATGGCTAATAAGTAAGTTCATGGCTGTGTTCTTGATGCTGGTGTGGCTTGCGTGTTTGGGCATCTAAATTTTTATTCCCTTTGAAGAGACCTTTTTTTTGCCCACTTGTGTTATTACTTAAGGTTAACACTACAGAAAGCGGTAAAATAAAATATAACCCCCCCACTCCCCTACTCCCAGAGGCAACCATTGGTGGTAGTTCCTTGGCTTTCCTTCCAGAGAAACTTTTTAGGCTTATACAGATACATGTATATATACTTTTTTAAACAGGAAAAGGATCGATGGCATAGTACACACTTTTCTGCAACTCAATATTTTTTTTTTAATGGCATACTTAAGTAATACATGTCCATTTTAGAATAATTAGAACATGTATCTCAAAAATTTACAGAAATAACTATTATGAATGTTTTGGCACATGTTTCTAGTAGACAGATGCATCACTGGATATTTGTTTATTTAAAATGTGAATATACACTACAGAGTTTTCTGACTTTTTTCATCTAACATACTTAAAATTAAGACAAAGAGTGAATCTTGGCAACCTTAAATTATGATAAGGTGTGAGAATTCATTTTACCCTTCTTGGGTTGGGATTTTGAACTAGGATTCTCTATAAAACACCTACTAGAGTGGATGGATTTAAAGGAAAGATCCCTGGGGTTTTTTAATGCCTCTTTTGAGATTTGCTAACGGCTATTTTTAAATTTCAGAAGAGTTACAGTAAATGACAGACAAGTAATGAAAACCTTTTTATCTTGATTTCTTCTTACTGGGCATTGCTGGTGGTTCTTTATACTTCTTCTCTCATACCAGTTCCATCTGGGGTTAAAATGCTTTAGAATTTCAGTTAGTGAAATAGAAACAAGTCCTACTGTGTGCATCGCTTCTGTCTTTGTAGGGCTGCAGAAGCCGTATTGAAGGGCCAGGTTGAAACTATCGTCTCTTTCCACATCCAGAACATCTCTAACAGCAAGACAGAGAGAAGCACAGCCCCTCTGGTATGTCATCTTAGAAGTGGAATAATGGTTTAAAGGTTATAAGGTGACTCTAAAGGTGGGAGATGATGAATTCACTGATAGTCTTTTTTTCCTTCTTCCAGTTTTACTGAGATGTAGTTGATGGATAGCACTGTATAAATTAAAGTGTACAGCCAACTATACTGTATACTTTAACTCACATACATTACGAAATGATTATCATCTCATATACATACAAAAATTAAGACAAAAAAATTTTGTTTTATCTTGTGATGAGAACTCTTAGGTGTACTTTCTTAATTTTTATGTAAAACACACAGCAACATTAATTATTTATCGTGTTATACATTACATTCCTAGTACTTATCCTATAACTAGAAGTTTATACCTTTTTGCTGCCCTCCTCCAATTCCCTCTCCCCTAGTCCCCCCACTTCTGGTAATCACAGATCTAATCTGTTTTTCTGTGAGTTTGTTTGTGATGTTTAACTGACGTATACTGTGTTAATTTGGTATACAACATAGTGAAATGATATTTCTATACATTTCAAAGTGACCACCATAAGTCTAGTCACCATGTATCACTGTACAAAGATATCACACAATTATTGACTGTACCACCCACACTGTACATTTCACACCTATTACTCATTTATTTTGTAACTGAAAGATTGTACTCTCAATTTCTGTCACCTGTTTATGCCCCCCCTCTCATGGCCCCCTCCTCTTTAAATGACCTGCTTGTTCTCTATATCTGCGACTCTGTTCCTGTTTAGTTATGTTTAACCATTTGCTTTGTTTTTTTTTTTTAAGATTCCACATGTTTATCTTTCTCTGACTTATTTCACTTAGCACAATACCCACTAGGTCCATCCATGTTTTTGAAAATGGCAAGGTTTCATTCTTTTTTAATGGCTAAGTAATACTCCATTGTGTGTGTTTGTGTGTGTACCATATAGTCTTTATTCATCTATTAATGGGCACTTAGGTTGCTTCCATATCTTGGCTATTGTAAATAATGCTGCAGGGAACAACATATAAGGGTACAGATACCTTTTCTAATTGGTGTTTTTGTTTTCCTCGGATAAATAGCCAGGAGTGAACTTGCTGGATTATATGTTAGTCGTATTTGTAATTCTTTGTGGAATCTCCACACTGTTTTCCATAGTGCCTACACCAGTATACATCCCCACCAACAATCTACGAGGGTTCAGGGAGACAGTCTTGGTATCAGCTACATTTTGAGCATTTAACCTATTTGTGTAGTTTTAGGCACATCACACTGGCCTTTTCTGCTAGCATGCTGATATAGTGATGAATTACTAGAAGAGAAGAGGTGCAAAATAAAAAAAGGAGACATGGATATCTTAGGATTTCTTTAATGTGGCCCTCTCTCGGAAATTCTGAATTCAGACCCTGCATACACAGCAGAATTAAAAAAAAATAACACTCTTGAGTTACTTAAAGAACAGAGGCAAAACAGCAGTTAAGGGTGGACAGTGGTTTCCTATAGACGGTGACAGAAGAAACAGTGTACTCCCGCCCTACAGGACTGGAGTGCATGCTGATGATGCCACAGTTAGAATCTCAGTCACTTTCAGAATGATTCTTGCTTATTTTAGAGTGAGAGAACCATTGAATGTTTTTAATTGCTTGATATTTTCAAAATTATAGTTAATGTTTGTTTCCTCTCTGGAACTTAAGCACCTGCTGTAAACAACATTAGAACATGCATGCAGTGGTTGTTTCAATACATGTAGTGTCTCACATTGAATCAGATGGTATTTCTTGTGTCTCAGATTGTCAAGGCATTGCACCCAGTGCTGTGAGAACACTGGAGGTTCAAGACACAATCCCTGCTTTCAGGAAGCATGAAATATAAAATCGAGATGAGTCTTAAACATGGGAAAAGTTAAATGACTGAAGTGACAATTCAGTATAGATAGATGACGTTTTATCCATGTTGTATGAGACCTTAGGATGCCTCCCCGTGACATAGCAGGGCTTGGACTTTCCTAGACCAAGCAAAGGAATTTCATGTCTCTTTGTATCTCCACTACTCAAAGGAAGAAGATGTGTATATATAATATTTTAAGTGTATATATTTTAAATTTATACTTTAGAAGTATTTATATTTTATATTGTTCTGGAATATATAGGGCACAATTGCAGCTCAGACTGGTGTTTTATTGACTTAATGACAGATCTTCATACAGGTTTTACCTCCACCTCCTCTAGTACTAACATGAAATCAGAAGAGGAGTTAAGGAGGGTATTGGGAATAGTCCAGTCACCATTGCTCCAAATCTAAAATAAAAAGAGTGGCACTAAACCATTTCTTCTGTCACAGTCACCCTTATAGGAAAGGAGTGTCCACCCTTAACACAAAACACAGCCTGGCCAGCAAAAGCAAACGTAAACTGGCTCTGGGGAGAAAATTAAGGTGACCTCCAGACTCCAGTAAAATAGTCAGAGACACCGAGGACACTGTGACGTCCAGAGTCATCTAGGTTCAGCCAGTCTGCCCCACCTCAGTCTGGGTCTGCAGGCATAGATGCATGGAGAATACCAGCAAGTGGAGCATTTACATACATGTCCACAAAATGTGAGTTGTTCGTGTTCAGGGATACATGTAATGATTTCTGTACAAATTTGTACCTTGAGAAACATTCCAGAGAGTAGGTGAGGATGTAAATAAGAGCCTTAGGGGTTTGGAAATACAGACTGGATTAAGTGAACAGGTAGAAGGAAGTGAACATCGAAAAGGGATCCTGCAGCTCTCGAGATCCGTTGATGGAGTGGTAGGCTGGGCCCTTCTGTTCTTCAGTACCGCGCTTCTCTAGTACCTGAACCTCCAGCAGGGCCAAGGCATAGATGCAGAACATTTTATATCCCTCTTCCAAACACTGAACATCCATGTCACCTCTTACAGGTGAGCCTGCCTTTATCCAGGACTTAATAAATAATAATAAGACACTCATCCAGCCTGTAGAAAGGGCCATGTGCTGTCTATTGGAAAGAACAGATCAAGAGACACCACAAGCTAGCCTCCGATTTCTCCAAAGATGTTTCTTGCCTACAGATTATTTTACTGCAGTTAATGTGCACGTTCTTATCAAATATTGAATCAGTGATCACAAACTGAAAACAGAAATCGGAGATGTCAGGCCCCTTGGAAACTACAGGAGAGAAGTGCTTCACTAGTCACTATGCCAGGGCAGACAGTGAAGTGGAACGGCCTCACCTGCCACCTCTGGCTGGTAGAGTACTGAACTGGAAGTGACAGGGACTTTCTTTTTCAGTTGAAAACGTCAGACTCTATGATTGACAGTGAGAAGTCTACATACCCATTTATACTTTCAGGGAAAGAAAAAGGTGTTAGGTACAGCCTCCCACATACCAAGAAACTAATCTCTCCCCGAATCAGAAACACGTAGTAGACATGTGATATCAAACCTGTTCCTCGAAATAGATACTCAGATGTATTCACTCCAGCAGAGTGGCTTTCCCTTGGCATGCTTATAAAGTTATTGAAACCTAATCTTCAGCTTGGGAAAGAGGATACCGTTTGACAGTAAAATGTGAGGGAAGAAATCAGAATGTCTTCATGTCCATGGGGTTTGTACATGAGCAGTTTCTACAGCAAGTGTCAGTGTAGATTTATATGGCTGGGACCAGTCCTTTATAATAGCGTGCTCTTTTCATTGTCCTTCTGTTCAGTTTACCAATGATTTTTAAAATCTTGTTTATCTTCAGAACACACAGATATCTGCCCTTCGAAATGATCCGAAACCTCTCCCACAACAACCCCCAGCTCCAGCCAACCAGGACCAGAATTCTTCCCAGAACACCAGGCTGCAGCCAACTCCCCCCATTCCGGCACCAGCACCCAAGCCTGCCGTGCCCCCGCGTCCCCTGGACCGGGACAGTCCTGGGGTAGAAAACAAACTGATCCCTTCTGTCGGCAGCCCTGCCAGCTCCACTCCACTGCCCCCAGACAGCACCGGGCCAAACTCAACGCCCAACAACCGAGCCGTGACCCCTGTCTCTCAGGGGAGCAATAGCTCTTCAGCAGATCCCAAAGCCCCCCCGCCTCCACCAGTGTCCAGTGGAGAGCCCCCCACACTGGGGGAGAACCCTGATGGACTATCTCAGGAGCAGCTGGAGCACCGGGAGCGCTCCTTACAAACGCTCAGAGATATCCAGCGAATGCTTTTCCCCGATGAGAAGGAATTCCCAGGAGGACAGAGTGGAGGACCCCAGCAGAACACTGGGGTATTAGATGGACCTCAGAAAAAACCAGAAGGGCCTATACAGGCCATGATGGTTCAATCCCAAAGCCTAGGTAAGGGACCTGGGCCCCGGACAGACGTGGGGGCTCCGTTTGGCCCTCAAGGACACAGAGATGTGCCCTTTTCTCCAGATGAAATGGTTCCACCCTCCATGAACTCCCAGTCTGGGCCCATCGGACCTGACCATCTGGATCACATGACCCCTGAGCAGATAGCATGGCTGAAATTGCAGCAGGAGTTCTATGAAGAGAAGAGGAGGAAGCAGGAGCAAGTGGTCGTGCAGCAGTGCTCCCTCCAGGACATGATGGTCCATCAGCACGGGCCGCGGGGAGTGGTCCGAGGGCCGCCCCCTCCGTACCAGATGACCCCTGGTGAGGCCTGGGGGCCTGGGGGCGCAGAGCCCTTTGCCGATGGGATCAACATGCCCCATTCTCTGCCCCCGAGAGCCATGGCTCCCCACCCCAACATGCCAGGGAGCCAGATGCGCCTCCCTGGGTTTGCGGGAATGATAAATTCTGAGATGGAGGGGCCCAATGTCCCCAACCCGGCATCGCGCCCAGGTCTTTCTGCAGTCAGCTGGCCAGACGATGTGCCAAAAATCCCAGACGGTCGAAACTTCCCGCCTGGCCAGGGTGTCTTCAGTGGTCCTGGCCGAGGGGAGCGCTTCCCAAACCCCCAAGGATTGTCTGAAGAGATGTTTCAACAGCAGCTGGCAGAGAAGCAGCTGGGATTGCCCCCAGGGATGAGCGTGGAAGGCATCAGGCCTGGAATGGAGATGAACAGGATGATCCCAGGCTCCCAGCGCCACGTGGAGCCAGGGAATAATCCCATCTTCCCGCGAATACCAGTGGAGGGCCCACTGAGCCCTTCCAGGGGTGACTTTCCAAAAGGAATGCCCCCGCAGCTGGGCGCTGGCCGGGAACTCGAGTTTGGGATGGTTCCCAGTGGGATGAAGGGAGATGTCAGTCTAAATGTCAGCATGGGATCCAACTCTCAGATGATACCTCAGAAGATGAGAGAGGCTGGGGCGGGGCCTGAGGAGATGCTGAAGCTCCGTGCGGGTGGCGCAGACCTGCTGCCTGCTCAGCAGAAGATGGTACCTCTGCCGTTCGGCGAGCACCCACAACAAGAGTATGGCATGGGCCCTAGGCCGTTCCTCCCCATGTCTCAGGGTCCAGGCAGCAACAGTGGCTTGCGGAATCTCAGAGAACCCATGGGGCCTGACCAAAGGACTAACAGCCGGCTCAGTCATATGCCACCACTACCTCTCAACCCTTCCAGTAACCCCACTAGCCTCAACACAGCTCCTCCCGTTCAGCGCGGCCTGGGTCGGAAGCCCGTGGATATATCTGTGGCAGGCAGCCAGGTGCATTCCCCAGGCATCAACCCCCTGAAATCTCCCACGATGCGCCAAGTCCAGTCACCAATGCTGGGCTCACCCTCGGGGAACCTCAAGTCCCCCCAGACTCCATCGCAGCTGGCAGGCATGCTGGCGGGCCCAGCTGCCGCTGCTTCCATTAAGTCCCCGCCCGTCTTGGGGTCTGCTGCTGCTTCGCCTGTTCACCTCAAATCTCCATCACTTCCCGCCCCGTCACCTGGATGGACCTCGTCTCCAAAACCTCCCCTTCAGAGTCCTGGGATCCCTCCAAACCACAAAGCGCCCCTCACCATGGCCTCCCCAGCCATGCTGGCAAGTGTAGAGTCAGGTCAGTATGTTCTCATCCTCACAGTTGCACCTATAGTCAGAGATTGTGAAAGCCTGGTTTACGTAATGTAAGAAAACTGGTGTCCTAATTATGCAGCCAGAGGAGGGGACTTTTGCCTAGATGGATGTATTTGTGGCAAGGTGCAGAGTTGGTACTCCCATGGGGTTATGCTCAAGTGTCCAATCCTGGTGAAGATTTATGGGCTTCAGTGCAAAATATGTTTATGGGATAGGACTGGGAGGAGAATGGGAAATGCATATCATTTCACTGAACGATTTACATTTGCACAGGGAACTCATATTGGTGGAATAAAATGTCTTAACAGTGGATAAATGTGTTTCCTTTAAACACCAGCCCCACTCACTTCAGAGGTCTGCTTTTGTGTTAAGAGAGTGTGAGTGTCATCCCAAGCAAAGAGGGGAGACTGCTGAGAGACTTGAGTGGTTCTCGTTAATATGTGTCGACCATCGAAACAGTTTCCAAAACCTTCTCCTTGGTAGACTGCTATTCTCACAGATCAGCTGCAATTTATTAGTATTTTCTTCCTGGGGAAAGTTCTCACTGATGATGGTGGTTTTGTGAACAGGACCAGAGGAGGTCAGTAGATGAGCACTGAGGTGTAAATACTAGGTCTCTGCTGTCTCCGCCTGAGAAAAACTAGAATCAGAATGAGATAGGAGATTTAACCTGCCAGGTTAAAGTGTGTCTCTCTGTTGGGTAGCAGTTCTCTATAAAGCAGTCCACTGGAGCAGCCCCCTCAGACCTTGTGAGTGCAGACATCTTGGTGGCGGAAATCAGTCAGGAGCATGTGTAGGGTGCTTTGGTCAGTACCTGGGGTGGGATGGCTCATCTGGCTTCCAAGCACACTTAACGCAAATTCTGAATTGTGATTGGCAAGGGTAAGAGATCCACTTATTTCCCATTGTTTTCAGTGAAAGAGTTTATGAGACGTGGTTTTCCCAAGTTAGAGCTAATACTTCTCGTGCATCCTTGGTGCATTGTCCTGCCATCTGCTGAGCTGTCACCTCCATCGCACGCTGCCGTCTCCCTCTGCACACAGGTGGAGCTTGACTAGAAGACTGATGATTCATGTCCTGGGTCTAATAACACTGTCCCGTTCATTTGTCTCCTTCCTGGCCCTGCTAGTTCATAATCACAGGCCCAGGAACCTTCAGGAGAATCTAATTCCCTGCCTGTTTCATTTTGCTTTCTTCTCATAGGTGGCCCCCCACCTCCTACAGCCAGCCAGTCTGCCTCTGTGAGTATCCCGGGAAGTCTTCCCTCTAGTACACCTTACACCATGCCTCCAGAGCCGACCCTTTCCCAGAACCCACTGTCTATTATGATGTCTCGAATGTCCAAGTTTGCAATGCCCAGTTCTACCCCGTTATACCACGATGCCATCAAGACTGTGGCCAGCTCAGACGACGACTCCCCTCCAGCTCGTTCTCCCAACTTGCCATCAATGAATAATATGCCAGGTAAGAAATCAGGAAGATAGGATATGGCCCTATTGCTGTTGAGAAAAGAAAAACGTCTTGTGTTTTCTTGATATCTGTAGACCTCAATAAGCTCGACGTTCAGCAGATTGAAAAAGTATAGCATCTGAGTTAGTTTCAGTAAAACTAAAATGTGTTGCCTAGAGAAAGAGAATAACACTTTTTTGGATTAGCTTATTTAATTCTGTGTTTGTGGATAAGAAAGCAGGTTTCTTTAGAGTTCTTGTCATTTTCTTACAGAAGTTCTGATGCTTCTGTGTACCTCGATGTGCTTATTTTTAGGTGGCTCCTCCTGGAGTGAGACTGAAAGCAGTATCTTTTTAATATGCTGATAGGAATGTCTTGAGTCCTCAACTATTTTCCTGAAAGAGCAGCCTCAAACCACAAGCAGCCACAAGATTTCAGACAATGGAAAACCCCTATTTCCTAGAGAAGCACTTCTTGAGGCTTAGAGAGAAAATAAAATTCCTCCCTTCCCTCCTCATTTTGTTCTCCTTCACTCCTACACCTCCCATCTCCCCAAATGTCACTAACAGGAAAGGATGTGGGAGGGCAAAGGTGGTCAACAAAGAGACTGTAATAACTTCAGCCATGAGTTTCTGGTTCCAGTTCCATTCTGATTGTTAAGAATGCTTTTTATCATCAGTCAGGTTAGGGCATGCTCCGTGGATGGCACAAGCATCATTCTTACCATACTCGGTGGTTAATTTCATGGAGAGACCAAATATTTAAATGTCCCAGAGGCCATGGTAGAACCTGTGTGTTTTCCTTTTCCATTAAAAGTTAGCTTTTCTTCACCATTTTATATAATCTAGAGTTTTAAATGCTCTCCCTACAAGGCAGTGTGAAATAGTGATGCCACGTTATCAGTTGAAAAAGGCTTGTTTGGTTTCCTCATTGCTGTTACTTCTGATTCTTGGACCTGATGAATCCTCTTTCTCCAAAAAGGACCATACTACAGGTCATCTAGGCAAATTGTTTTCTTCTGAATTAAATACCTCCAATGAAGCAGACTGTACTCATTGGTGTATTAACTTGTAACTTTTCACTCAGGAGATTTTCTTTCTAGGTGTCTTCTATATACATACATGTTGTACAGTTTAAAGCTCAGTAATACATTGTCTTGTGGAGCTGTTCGTTTGTGTGCCCCAAAACGTGTTATAATCTTTCTGAGGGTACATTGTGCATTGTGTATTTTCTCAGCACAGCCCCATGCACATTTGATGCATAGTAACTTTTTTTGTTAATTTGATTTATAATAGTTTTTCTGAGTTACTTTTGGTGAAATTGATTCCTTTGATATCTTTATTTTTCTAGGAATGGGCATTAATACACAGAATCCTCGAATTTCAGGTCCAAACCCCGTGGTTCCAATGCCAACCCTCAGCCCAATGGGAATGACCCAGCCACTTTCTCACTCCAATCAGATGCCCTCTCCGAATGCCATGGGACCCAACATACCTCCTCATGGAGTCCCTATGGGGCCTGGTTTGATGTCACACAATCCTATCATGGGGCATGGGTCCCAGGAGCCTCCAATGGTACCTCAAGGACGCATGGGTTTTCCCCAGGGTTTCCCTCCAGTTCAGTCTCCTCCACAGCAGGTTCCGTTTCCTCACAATGGCCCCAGTGGGGGACAGGGCAACTTCCCAGGAGGGATGGGTTTCCCAGGAGAAGGGCCTCTTGGCCGCCCCAGCAACCTGCCCCAAAGTTCAGCAGATGCAGCACTTTGCAAGCCTGGAGGCCCGGGGGGTCCTGACTCCTTCGCTGTCCTGGGAAACAGCATGCCTTCGGTGTTTACAGACCCAGATCTACAGGAGGTCATCCGACCTGGAGCCACCGGAATACCTGAGTTTGACCTGTCTCGCATTATCCCATCTGAGAAGCCTAGCCAGACACTGCAATATTTCCCTCGAGGGGAAGTCCCAGGCCGTAAACAGCCCCAGGGTCCTGGACCTGGGTTTTCGCACATGCAGGGGATGATGGGTGAACAAGCCCCCAGAATGGGACTAGCATTACCTGGCATGGGAGGTCCAGGGCCCGTGGGAACTCCAGACATCCCTCTTGGTACAGCTCCGTCCATGCCAGGCCACAACCCTATGAGACCACCAGCCTTTCTCCAGCAAGGCATGATGGGACCTCACCATCGGATGATGTCACCAGCACAATCTACAATGCCTGGCCAGCCCACCCTGATGAGCAATCCCGCTGCTGCCGTGGGCATGATTCCTGGCAAGGATCGGGGGCCTGCCGGGCTCTACACTCACCCTGGGCCTGTGGGCTCTCCAGGCATGATGATGTCCATGCAGGGCATGATGGGACCCCAACAGAACATCATGATCCCCCCACAGATGAGGCCCCGGGGCATGGCCGCTGACGTGGGCATGGGTGGATTCAGCCAAGGACCTGGCAACCCAGGAAACATGATGTTTTAAGCTGCTAAGACTGGATGTGCCCATCCTTGTTGAGATGAGATTCCAGGTCCTGAGAGCTGCTATGAGGGCGTTCCAGGAGCACTGTTGGTCATGCAATAGGAGAACAGAGACCCAAGGGCTGCTTTGGGGGCGGGGGGAACTCGAGAATGTATGGATTTATCTGAAAACAAATTACTCATTTAATCAACAGGCGTGTTTTTTTTAAGATTTATTTTTTAAAAATTATTTTTGTGGACTTGGGTATCCCGTGATGGCACCTCCTTTTGGGAATCTGTAGCTGTGCTTTGAGAATCGCCATGGGTCACGTGTTGCACCGTTCTCTGTATGTTTACGTCCTTTGGACTTGGCTTCTCCCAGGATTCTTTTCTGGTTTTGTTTTTGCTTGGGGCTTTATTTTTTTGTGTACTGTACTATATTGTAAAAGGGATTTTAGCAGAGACTTTAGTCTTTGGGACAAGAGGAGAACAGGAATGCTGGGCTGTTTACTTTAGGTGGAGAATCCATCTTCAGACCTTTGGACTATTTTCTTTCAACTCCAGTGTATAGAAAAACCAAACTACAACCTCAGAGCAGAGTATTAATGAAAAGCACAAAAAAAGGAACTAAGTTCAGTGAGGGGTGGGGGGAGGGGGAGATTTTTCTTTTTAAAAATAATGACGCTTAGGACTTTTGTTTTTCAGTTTAAGTGCTCTCAGCACTGTCTGCCTCTCCCAGTCTACAGACCCACCTGCACATTTTTCTCTTGTTTTCCCTCCCCTCTCCTTCCCCGTCTCTTGGTTGAGTGAGTTTCCCCTGTTGTGTCCCTCACTGGTGACCCCCTGCTTCCCTCCTCTTTTTCCCTTTGGCAGCTGCAATACACGGTGATACTTTGGGGAAATAAATCTAAGCAAGCCTCACCTTCCATGCCGAGCATCGTCCCGGCTCCAGGAGGGAAAGGTCTGTCTTTGGGATGCTCGACGGTCTTCTTTGCCCTTCGTCTATTCTTCCCCATCCTACTCTTCCCTGCCCACCTTGTTTTCTGTTCTCCTTTTATTAGGAATTCCCAAGTGAATTTTATTAATGTGGGAGTGGAACAGATGCTAAAAGCTATCCAGGATTTTGTTTTTCTGTTTTTAATTTTGTGGTTCCTTCCCTTTCCTCCCCCTCCCATGCGTAAAACGTTCTGTGTAACCTCCATTAAATTTGGTACAAAACCACTCACCAGAGCTGTGGTGTCAGAAAAATAAAATATATTGTTTCTTACAAAATTGGATTGCCTTTTTTTTTTTTGTCCGTTTGGATTCCTGTTTGTTTGCTGAGTATTAGGCATAGTGGTTGCCATGTGACCCAGAAACGTAGCACTGTTGTATCAGACTTGATCGACAGGGTGAAAGTCAGGGAAAGTATAGAAAAGTGCTTTTGCAGATGAGGCGTATTGCTTGCTGTTGAGGAGCAACTATTCTTGTAGATTGATCCAGTGCTGTTCCTGTCTCAGGCATGAAATCTTAGCTGTAGGCAGAAGAGCAGCCCTGGTCCCCGTGGCCTCATCTCTGGAGGCAGCGCATGGTCTTTACTAGGAATTTTTGTGAGAGCCAGTGAATGGTGTGAAGTATTTAAGAAGGCCAAAGTTACAGTCATTTGAAAAACTGAAATGTCCCTGGAGCTTGTAAAAGTAAAACATTATCACTGTGTGTGCAAATGTGGGTTTCTGTGGTCCGTTCTGCCTCCCCGCTTCCCTGCCTGTCACGGTCCCCTTCTGCCGGCCCTGCTCAGTCTACACAGTTCCTTCCACACACATACACCTTCAGCACATCAGTGTATGAGCCCCGCAAGGTAAGTGTCTAAGGGACCGGCTGCTTGTGTGTTCTGTGCAGTTAGGTTTCTTCTGGTGTATGTATGTATTCTGAGTTATAGGCATCTTGAGCTGAGCAAGTGGGCGTCTGTGTGCGTGTTTCCTCCCAGGTGAGGGAATCTTAAGTGAGGAGCAGCAGGTGCAGTCGTCTGCAGACAGGCTTGTACAGATTGGGCTCTGCCGGAGCCCCAGTCTGAGTCTGACCTATGAACGTTTCTCTCCGTGAAATGGTTTTGAGAGTCACTTTCTCTTCTACCCTCAGCAACCCTGGCTTCTCAGTAACACACGAGCCCCAGACCACAAAAGTGAGATTTGATTTGAGCACCTCCTCTACCAGCCACCTCCACCCCACATGCGTTCTCTTGCCAACTTTCGAGGGGCCATAGGAAGCAGGTAGTAAATCATCTCATTTGGAGACGAGAATACTGAGCTCACTGGTTTAAGAATTCTGACACAATCAGATCTTTACAGATGAACCTAAGCAGTTTACACTGTGGAGAAATTAGAGTACAAGGATTTTGTTTCAGGGATTTAGCCCTATCCGTAGGTTCTCTCGGCTTTGAACTAATAAAAAAGAACAGGGAAACCGCTAAGCGTGGGGGCACGCGAGATGGGAGCCCTGAAAGGAAGGCTGGGACCTGGCGTTGGTCCACGGGTCTGGCTTCATGGGCAGCCCCACTCCCTGTTGCATCTCACTGTGCCGTGGTCACTGATGCTGTGTGGTCCCTTTGCTTCTGTCCCAAGGAGGGAGACAAAGGCAGGTAGGAGCTTTGTAGACCCCCACTGGGAGAGGCTGGACATGTGGCACTCTGCATGTCCTTCCCCTGCTGGAGAACTTGCAGCAGTGCAAATCAACTTAACCATTTCAAAGAAGTTGGGTTTTGAAAAGACCATAAATCTTCATTTACATTAGCCATATATGTTTCATCATGATCCACTTGATATGATAAACTTCATTTAGTGTTTAAATGTCACAATTTCCAATTTGCTAATCTTGCTATGAAGTAAAGTCACGTTTTTTTTAAAAATTCACAAAAAGGTGATAAAATTTCATGTTAACATAATCCCATGAAAGCCAAGCCAGTCTCTCCCACCTCCTGCCCCTCCTGAAATTTGGGGATTAAATGAAGGACATGCTACAATGTAGCTAAGTGGTACGGTTGTGGATCATAGCATTTCTTAAGAACTAATGAAGCATATGTGGTATTTTCCTTAAAATAACGTGAAACAAAGTGATTTACTTTTTAAAAGAATCTGCACCTGTAAATGAAAACAAGCAAACAAACCTGGAGACTTATGAAGGGGCAAGAAAAATAAGTTTTTAAAACAATTTTATATATTTAAAGCTAGTCTTTAAAAAATTGATCCAAAATTTCTGCCATCCTCCCTACTCTCCTGTACTTCTAGATGTTGTGATCTTGACACAACTTCTGTCACTGAAGCAGCTGCACAGGCCCCAGAGTGGTTAATGCTCTGCTGTCACGTGTTGACTTTCTTAATAATCTTTGAGCAGAGGCCCCATATTTCCATTTTTATACTGGGCCCCACAAATGAAGCAGCTGGCCTTGTTAGGAATAAGAGAATTCTCAACAGCTCCAGAGCAGTGCTGCGATCCAGTCTCTTTTCGTGCTTTCTCCATCCCAGTGGCCAGGGGTGACCCCAGACAGGGTGGGTGCTGTGTTCTGTTTAAACCGTCTACCCTTTAGTCACTTCCTTTTCCTTTTCTGAGTACCTTCAAAGTGCTCAGAGGAGAGGAAAGCTGTATTTAACCCAAGGATTCATTTATTAGCAACTATTTAGACAGTGTCTATTGTGTGTCAAGAACTGCGCTAAGACGGGCCAGGAAGCACGTGTTGTAAATCGACATTCCATACTCTGATCGCTGCCACGGGGAAAGTGCCAGCTGAGTGCTACTGGCCAGAGAGGAAGGTCCAGGGAAACCGCCATGAAAGGTGCTTTTGAACTTAACTCTTGAAGGAGGAATCACTTCCCAGTGGAGGGTGCTGGTGGGCTTTAAACAGGACATGGGAGCAGCAAAGGCCTACTTGTTGCAACAGGGTGGCTCTTTAAGGGAG
This sequence comes from Neotragus pygmaeus, assembly GCA_006410875.1. Lineage (NCBI taxonomy): Eukaryota > Metazoa > Chordata > Mammalia > Artiodactyla > Bovidae > Neotragus > Neotragus pygmaeus. Next base: position 482,260 of record SJYV01045336.1, read on the forward strand.
GGAGGTGGAGAGAAGAAATGAGCTCAGAGACAGCAGGTCATGGGAGAACCCAGGGTGGCCCAGGGAGTTTGAACTTCACAGCTTTAAGCAAGGGAATCTGGTGATCAGATAGGTTCTGCAGAAAGATTACTGTGCTGGGTGTGGAGGACAGGGTGGGAATGGAGTGAGAGAACCACAGAAGATTTTGCAAAAACTTGTTTATTCTACAAAATCTTTAAACTCACAGACTCATCTCTCTTGCTTTAAAAAAACATCAAATTGGGTCATATTTCCTCTGCTGCTTAATAACTTGAGCCTACTGCCACTTTCTTTTCTCTAACCCAGACAACTCATATTTTTCAAAGTCACAAACACCTATTTAAGAAAAGTCAAGGGAGCTTAATTTGGTGGTAAAATTTTAATGACACATTTAAAACAAACAGTTTATAGCGCACAGAAACCAGTTTGTGGCCCAATATTTTATATTGGAGGGAATTAAATAATAAACTAAGTTTAAAAGAAGATACACTCTAAAGGTTGTATAAATAACAAAGCCTCTGACGTGGCTCCTTATCTGGGTTACTGTAACAGACGGGATCTGTTTTCTGCCTGTAGGTAACCACACTTCGACTGTTAACTTTCTGGCCCAGTGCTCAGTTGTGCTTGGCAACCAACACTGCCTGGGGAAGAGGGTAAGTAGATGATCACAGAAAGGAGATAAAGAGAAGGTTCAGAAACGAGTGCCTCACACATATTTAAAGCATGAAAAAAATCCAGTTATTTCATCAAACATACAAGAACTCAGGCTTCCCTTGCAAAACCCCACCTCAGAGCCCGAAGCAATTATGAGGGACCCTGGGGTTCCAAAGAACAGGTTTAAAAACACAATCCAGCCCTAAGAAAGTTCAGGTCTGCCCTGTAGCGGGGGGAGGGGAATAGGACAGGACATGATGCGTGATTCTGGGAAGTCTGGTTCTTCATACTGTACAGCCTGCCCACAGCTCTGTGCTAGCCTCTCTCTTCCTTTGTCCTGTGGCTGGAGCTAGGGTCAAAGGTGAAAGAGACTTAGAAATCTTAATGGTATTTAGTGTCCCTGGTGGCTCAGCAATAAAGAATCCACCTGCAAATGCAGAAGATGCGGGTTTGATCCCAGTTCGATCCCTGGGTAGAAAAGATCCCCTGGAGGAGGAAATGGCAACCCACTCCAGTATTCTTGCTTGGAAAATCCCATGAACAGAGGAGCCTGGTGAGCTACAGTCTATGGGGTTGCAAAAATTTGGACACAATTTAGCAACTAAACAAACAGAATTACTGTCCAGGGTGGATTTAACTTTTCAAGATTTTTTTTTTCCCCCACAGCTTAAGTTCTGTTGAAAACTCCTGGGAGCCTGTTTCTCCTCTTTGCCAGTCTTTCAGGAGCTTTTATCTTCCCCGTTTCCCACATAGAAACCCCACAGCTCTACATGCATTTCCTCTCCTGGAGCTCCCACCCACCACCATGATTCAGTCTGATCTAAGCACGTGCTGTTGGATGTGCTTTATGAGCTCTGGGGCGCTGGCCTCTGGCTGCCCAGTTCCCAGCACCAAACACAGTCTGGCCAGGCCCAGCACCTTGCTAGACACTGAGTCATCACCCCTGCGTTCACTCAAAATGTATTTGGTTACAGGGAATCATGGATTACCGTGATATATTTTGTTCTCCAAACAGCAGGAGGTCTCCCAAGCTTTGGTGAAATTCTCTATTCTAGCTTTCAGTAGTTCATCTATTAAAAATTTTTATATATACACACAGATTTACTTATACAAATGTATGTGTACTTTTAATATACTAGAGTATGTAAATAATTAAATGCCAGTTTTGAAATGTCCGTAAACTGTTGTAAAGATGAGTTGGTTTTTCCCTTGTCAAGGAAGCTACACAATCCCTAGGATCTCTTTATTTCTCTTATGCTTAGTGTCTGCAAGAGCTTTAAAATATAACCATTGTGATTTAAACGTAATAATAACAATAAGGAAAAACAGGGATCGCAGCCATACAAACTATGAAGCAGTCTTTAGCATTATGTACCAGGATCCATGGTTTCAAAAAGGGCCTTATAAGGAGCACTGAGCATTTATCTTCTATCCTGCACTGTGCCAGGCACAGTGGAGTAAAAGGAAAGTATAACAGCTGCCTACAAGGAACCTACATCTAACTGAAGAGATATACACTAGCAATAATGGCAAAATAGGACCACATTCTATTCTCAGCATCACCATATTTCATGTTCATAGTCCATATTGAAATAATTACTAAGTTAGCTAATAAAGACAGACTGGAGCCACCAGGGAAGCCCCTAAATAATAAAACAAGGGCCATACAGAGTGCAGTTATTGGTCTTATGATCATGCCTCTGACCCCCTTCCTGCATTATTGACCTCTCTCCTTCCTGTAGTATTCCCATCAGCATACAAACATGCCCTGGGCTCAGCCCTGGGCCTTCTGCTTACTCTTCTAATCCACCCAATCACAAGTCACTAAATACCATCTGTGTAATTATAAGTCTAGAATTTCTCTTTCCCTCTCAGCCTATCCATAGGAGTTCTAGACAGTCAATTGGCACCTCCAACACTGCCTTGTGTCTTGCTGGCACCTCAAACTTAAGGCCTAAACTTTTGCATTTCCCCCAAATCTAATCTCCATACCCTATTTCCCCCCCAACAGTAAATGATATATATCCATCCATCCAGTTATCATGTCAGACACACAGGAGTCATCTTTCATCCTTTACTCCTCACGTAAAACCATAAGCAAATCCTTTTATGTCTATTGCCAAGAAATATCTTAAATCTATCTACTTCTCTCCATCCCTCCAGATGAAGTCACCATCTTTCACATGGTCCATTACATTCAGTTCTTAACTGCTACTTCCACTCTTGCTCTCCTTCAATCTGTTCTCCAGAGTAGCCTGAGTCATCTTAAAAAGTGTCTAAATCATATTCATCAGTTCCTTCCTTAAAATCCTCCAATGGCTTTCCAATATGATTCATATAAAATCCAAGATCTTTAACAGTGCCTACCAGGCCCCAGGCATTCTCCAGTTTCACCTTATGCCGTTCTCCTCCCACTCACTATGCTCCAGTCAAACCACTCTAATTCCAGTACCTCCGATGTGCCACACTCTTCCTGCCTCAGGAATTACAGACTGGTTTTCTGTACTGGTATGCTCTTGACTCTGGCCTTCCCTTTTCCCAACGGCTGACTCCTTCACATCCTAAGGTCTCAGCTCCTCAGAAAGGCCTTTTCTGATTACCCCAACAAAATACTACTCCCCCATCCCCAACACACACACATCATCATTTTGTAGTACAATATCCTACTTGTGTCCTTTATGGCAATTATTTATTCTTTTGCACTTACTCCACAAAGTCAAGAACCAAAGGAAGGATCAGTGTGAGTCTGGGTGGCCAGGAGAGATTCTGTATGATCCTTCCTTCCTTTCATTCAACAAATATTTACTGATTGCCTTCAGAATGCAAGTACTATGCTAGGTGCTGGTGAACAAGTGATAAACAAGAAAAATTCAGTTTGACAGATGAATGGATACAGAATCTGTGAATCAGTACCAGCTTTCTAGAGTCCATAAATATGCATTAATATACGATATTTGTTTTTCTCTTTTTGACTTCACTCTGTATAGTAGGCAGTGGACACTTGGTTACTTCCACCTTTTGGCTGTTGTGAAGATGGCTGCTATAAACACAGGCATACAAATATTTGAATCCCTGCTTTAACTTCCTTTCCCTTTAGCTTTTTTTCTTTAGTCTTTAATGTAAGTCAACTTTATTAACTTGCAGAAGTGTAACTGCTGGATCATATGGTAATTCTAAGCTTGATTTTTTTGAGGAATGGCCATAGTTTTCCACAGTGGCTGTGTACTATTTTACATTCCCACCAAGAATGTACAAGAGTTCCAATTTCTCTGCATCTTTGCCAACACTAGTTATTTTCTGTTTGTTTTTTTACAATAATAGCCATCCTAATGGGTATGAAGTGGTTTGGGTGTGCATTTCCCTGATAACTAGTGATGCTGAGCATAGTTTCATATGTTTATGGCCATTTGTATTTTTTCTTTAGAGAAATGTCTATACAGGTCCTTTTTCCATTATTGAATTGGATTGTTAGTGTCTGTTGAGTTGTAGTTCTTTATATATTCTAGGTATAAATTCCTTATCCAGTACTTGATTGTATCTCCCACTCCATAGGCTACGTTTTTGCTGTAGATAGTGTTCTTTGAAGCACAAAATTTTGATCATGTCCAACTTACCTATGTTTTTCTTTTCTTACCTATGCTTTTGTCATATCCAAGAAATCATTGCCAAATCCCAAGCCATGAAGCTTTCTCCCTATGTTTTAAGAGTTTTACAGTCAGAGCTAATCTTTAGACTAACATCAATTCAGTAATTCATTAGTATTTTAAGCATACCTTCATAATCCCAAGTCTACCATCATCCAGCTCACATTTTCCATCTTCCTATTAAGCAACTAGTTGTCTTATCTATTCTTTTAATGAGTACCTACAAAGCTCAGAACTATGGATACAGCAGTGAAGTGGTCAGAAATGGCCCCACCCTGCTCTCACCAAGTTCATAGTCTATTGATTGAAGAAGTCAGACACTGAACAGGTGATTACAAGCACAGGAATAGTATGAAAGAAGAAAAGGAAGCTACCAACATGTAAGACTGGGAAACATAAAATAACCCCAAAGATTTTATCAATTTCTTGGGAATCTTTGACTTCCTGGTTTATTAACCTAAATAAAAGAAATAGTTTAGCTAACTACTGATCCCTAGTGCTGCGATTCATGGGGTAGCAAAGAGTCGGACACGACTGAGCGACTGAACTGAACTGAACTGATCCCTAGTGGGAATTACTGCTTTCTTCCCTAAGTGCTCACAGATTTCTACTTAAGAATCCATTCTAGGCTCTACTGGGGCCAAGGAGCTCTTGTTTTTCAGATGGTAGAGTCCAACATTTCATGCATTTTAATACAAGGACCGCATTTGCCTTTGTATTTTGGCTCTCTGAGACTAAAAATCTGAGAGTACTTTGGGACTTCCCTGGTGATCCAGTGGTTAGGAGTTGGTCTGCCAGTGCAGGGAACATGGGTTTCATCTCTGATCCGGGAACTAGGATCCCACAGCCGTGGGGCAATTGAGCCCACACACCCAACTACTGAAGCCCATGTACCCTAAAGCCAACGCCCTGCAACAAGAGAAGCCACCACAAAGAGAAGCCCCTGCTTTCTGCAACTAGAGAACGCCCGTGCACAGCAACAAAGAGCCCTGTGCACTGTAATGAAGACCCAATGAAGGGAAAAAAATATGAGAGCATTTTAATTTATCATAGATAATTCTCTGAAGTGACATCTATCACTTCTTTATCTACCTTGGGATATTACTCAATGGATATCAATATCTGAAGTCATTAAAAGCAACTGGATGTTATATCCTCACCTCTTTCAGGTTTTCATTCCTCCTAACACTGTTTTTTTGGTAATTTTTGGCTTGAAGATTGGTTCTTATTATAGGAGAGACTTGAAGCCTTCCCTGGTGGCTCAGAAGGTAAAGAATCTACCTGTAATGCAGGAGACTAGGGTTTAATCCCTGGGTCAGGAAGATCCCCTGGAGAAGGGAATGGCAACTCAGTCCAGTATTCTTGCCTGGAGAATTCCATGGGCAGAGGAGCCTGGAGGAGGAGCCTACAGTCCATGGGGTCACAAAGAGTCAGACACCACTAAACGAGCTAAAAGTAAAAATAAGTAATTTCTTGTTGTTGTTCAGTTGCCAAGTTGTGTCCAAATCTTTTTGACCCCGTGAACTGCAGAAGCACACCAGGCTTCTGACAAAATGTGATCTACTGGAGGAAGGAATGGCAAACCACTCCAGGACACTAGACATGAGAATCTCATGAGCTGTATAAAAAGGCAAAAATAAGTACTAAGGAAAGACTTACTAGGAAGGAGAGCAAAATTTGGAGTTAAATGATTTTGTCCTGTCTCTCTCCTTTATTAAATCTTTTTCCCCATATATTGGGGCCTGTATTTGATTTTTTCATTATATTCTCAGAATATAGTTTAAAAGCCTTAGCTTCCCTTCCACACCCACCTCACCCAAGCCTCAGGTATCATGGATTAAAAATTGTGGGAGTTGGGGAGAAGTACTTGTTGGGGGTTGAGGAAGTACTGAATGTAAAGTGATGATGTGGCAGCTACATGTGGACAGGCTGAGACGTTTGGACTGGTTATAAAGGTGTGAATTCCTCTATGAGAAATTGAGATGAGTATGGATTATCTCTCAGTGGAAATGAGAGAAGAGAGTCACATGGAAGGCCAAGAAATAAGTCATGAAGGACTGGCACAATCAGAAGGGAGGAGAAGTTCCAGCAAAGGAAACTGAAATCCATTGATTAAGAAGAAATGATCTTCCTAGACCTTTAGATCTAACTCACCTCTCTCACATAACTGATGAGAAAATGGTTGTCCAGATAAAAAAGAATATGTCCCTGGAGTAGCTACAAAAGTATAGAGTTGCATAAATCCTGAAGGAGTGAGAAAGTGGCTTTTAAGCAGTAGGAAGTGGTCCACAGGGCCAAACGGTACTAAGGAATTGAAGAATGTGAGGGTACTAAGAATGGGTCTCAAAATTAATTAAATGATGCTTTGGTCTTCTAGCGTATAGTTTTGGTAAAGGAAAAAAAAAAAAAAAAGGAAAGGAAGCCAGACTGCAAGGTAAGTATCAGAGGAAAGGGTTTGAATGTGAAAGAGACAAGGAGATGGTGAGTTATATACACTCAGCTTGACAAGAGAAATAAGATGATAGCTAGAAGGAAAGGAGAAATAGATTTTAAGATAATGGAAATATTACTATTTTAAGACAGAAAAGAGGAATCAATTGAATAAGGGGGAATGGAGGATACAAGAGAACTCCTGCCATCCTTGGCAGGAAGATCACAGAAGCAGAAAAGAAACCAGAGCACAGGTGGAGGTAAGCTTTGGAGAAAGAAAGATACTGGAAAGAGAAAAGAGGAAGGTACCACAAGTGGCGAAGGAGACGAAGCAAAAGGAAAGCCATACCCCAGAGGACAGGTGTAGGGTAAAGGGGGAGAAAACAAAGCTGACCTCAAGGTCAATGGCAGGAATCTGAGTCCAGCCTCTGCCTCTCCCTGGATATTTGACTTTGATCCCTCTGAGCCAGCAGCTTTACACTGGGATGTCACAGTCTTCATATGAGGCTGGTATCAGTTAACCCAGGTGCATATGCCCAGTACAACCTGTTATCAGAGCATTTATGAGATTCATCCCAGGAGTCACAATGCAAAAAAGAAGGTCTGAAATGGCTGCTCCAGTGAATAAATTCAAAAGCTCACAAGAGGTGTGCTGGCTGGGCAATGGGAAGGTTCTCGCTTGAAATTCCTTATCTTCTTTCAGAAGAGAGACCCAGGAAGCCCTGTTGTTGCTCTCCTGGGCTCTGAAAGGCAGCACAGAAAAGCCTTAAAGAAAGAAGCACCAGAGCGGAAATTTCAAGATGGGATGGCGGGAGCAGTAGCAAGAAGGTGCTTTCAAGAACTACTCATCCTTAGAGGCTCCAAGCCCAAGCGGCCCAAGGTGATGGCAGCAACACTCTTAACAGGGTTATACTGAGGTCACCGGATTCCCAAGCACTCCTCTCTTCTTTAAAAAGTTCAGAATCATCAAATTAGAGGACCAAACCCCAGCCCTGACCACATGAAAGACAAAAGGAGGCTTGCCTCTGACTCAGACTGTTCACAGGGAATGAAGGATGCTATGGAATTATAGGACTACAGGTTCTCAGAGTGGGTAGACTTTACAGGTCATTTATTCCACCACTTGGCTGGTATGAGACCCTTTCCCATACTCTGGCTAAATGCCTGTGTAAGCTCAAAAATCCTGCAGTGATAGGAACCCTCACACATAGCCCAGGTCATGCATGGAAGCTCTGACTATTTCATGGATTATCCTTATATTGCTCCATATGTCCCTGTAGCTTACATACTGGCCTGAGTGTGGTCCTTAAGACACACATAAATAAAAGCTTTGATGTGCCCTGAGCCCTTCCATTCCTCCCTGAGATGGTCCGTATCCAGTTGACCTGCTTGTCTGCCTTTGCTCTCTGAGCACAGCTCTCTGGGAGTGCTCCAAGCTGGGCAGGACAGGACCATCACCTCCTTCATTTCATGGACCAGCACAGACATAGCACATTTAGAATTTTGAGGAATGCATCATATCATTGACTCACATTGAATAAATTGCTCACTCTAACATCTATCCTGTTGTGGGCAATTGATTGTGAGATTAAGAGCTTGGTATTTATCCCCAGTAAATGTCACCTTGCAATATTTGGCCCAAAAAAAAAAAAAAGATATCAATATGGACATCTAACACATTTATTCACTCATTCAGTCATTCAATTACCTATTTCTTCCAGTTTTATGCTTTTAATAAATGTAATTAGCCTATACTCCACATATTTATTCAGTTGTGTTGTTTTTTTGCAAACCACTGAAAAACATGTCTGAAAGGACGGAGCCCTACCATTCAACACGCAACACCTCCTTGAAGAACGACTGACTGCTGCATTAGTTGTTTCATTAATTCAGCAAATTTATTCATTTAATATGTGTCAACACAGTATGTGCCAAGGCATGTTCTCTGTGCTGGAGAAACAGAGAAGCAAACAAAGCAGACAGAGGTCCTACTGATTATAGAAGGAGAGACAGAGGATAACACGAATGCTACTGCTAATACCAGTTGACATTTACTGAGCATTTCCAATATCCCTAGCATTGCTCTAAACACTTTGCATGTTGATTCTTCACAAAACCTTATGAAGTAAATACAGTACTATCATTATTCCCATCTTATTGATTAGGTATACTGAGGCAAAGAAGAGTTAAGACCCTTGCTCAGGACCACACAAATCCTAAAGGACGGAGCATCAGGGCAGGCAGTCTGGCTCCAGAGCCTGTCTGTCTAACCACCTGTTTCTATTGTGTCTCTGCAAAAGCAAACACTAAATTAAACATATATATTAACATGCAAGGAAATATCCTCATATGAAAAGCAGTGACATTTAAGCTGAGGTCTGAATGACAAGAAGGAGCCAACACATCAAGAACAGCAAGCCCTCAACAGGGATGAGGGCTTTCCTGGTGGCTCAGCAGTAAAGAATCCAGCTGACAATGCAGGAGATACAGGTTCGATCTCTGGTCCGGGAAGATCCCACATGCCTTGGAGCAACCAAGCGAGTGTGCCACAACTATTGAGCCTGTGCCCTAGAGCCCATGTGCTGCACCTACTGAAGCCTGCATGCCCGAGAGCCAGTGCTCCACAAGAGAAGCCACCTCAATGAGAAGCCCATGCACCGCCGCAATGAGAGAGTAGCCCCTACTCACCACACCAGAGGAAAGTCCAAGCAGTGAAGATACAGCACAGCCAAAAATATTAATAAGTTAAAAAAAAAAAAGAGGTAGGGGATGAGGCTGGAGAGGTGAGCAGGGGCCTATTACAAGGGGTCTTGTGTACTAGGGCCTCCTAGGGATGTAGCTCTTGGAATTCAAGCAGTTATGAATATGCACAATTGCTTTAGTATCCAGCCTACATGTGTGCTAAGTCACTTCAGTCATATCTGACTCTGTGACCCAATGGACTGTAGCCCACTAGGCTCCTCTGTCCATGGGATTCTCTAGGCAAGAATACTGGAGTGGATTGCCATGCCCTCCTCCAGGGAACCTTCCCAACCCAAGGATCGAACCTGCATCTCTTATGTCTCCTGCATTGGCAGGCAGGTTCTTTACCACTAGCAACACCTGGTCTACATGTGACCATTCTGTCCATGAATATGCCATGAATGGTTTCCTGTCCTAATCCCCATGCATGATCCAAGATGCCCCCTTTACACCTGGCAGCTCCTACCTAGCCCACTGGTGTACAAGACACACTCTGGACCCAGTCAGGATTCAGCATCCATTACGTCTCCAGTGTGCTGGCCACATCATAGCCTCTCTGATCTTCAGTTTCTGGGGATTTCCCCCATTGTTCCAGAATGTTATCTCACTCCTCATGCTAAGGTATTAAGCATCTGTGGACACTTAGATCTACAGAGCAGTCACTCTTTCAACCCTTCCCCTTCCTGATCTCTTCCATTCTTCTCCCCACAAAGCCCAGGTAAGCTGTGTCTAATGTTATGCATCTGGCTTCCATTACTAACAGCTCCAGGGACTGCTCTCTCATCTCCCAGAAGCCCTGCTGGTTTGACCCCATCAAGTTCTACTTACCCAAGTGTTATACAACCCTCCCCTTAATTACACACTCAATCAGTTCCTCCGAGCTCAGCCATTTGTGGTCTCTGGGCAGCCCTCAGCTGCTCTTCTGGAGGGAGCTCCCAGGCTGGGCCTTGGCAAGCCTCTGAAACACCGACTGGGTTTCTAAGGCCATGGTGCCCAGAGTTGAAAGCCTTGCTGCTATTTCACACTCTATTTCCTTCCAAATTAATTCTCTGATGAATACTGTCCTTTGCAGTGATTCAGTGCAGGCCATTTCCTTACATCTTTCCTTTTACCTTTGAGATTTTTAATCTCTCTCTCCAATCCAGATTTTCCTCTGCAGAAAGCCTGCCTCAGGGAAAAATGCCCTGCTTTCCAACCAACATAAATAGCCCTACCCCACAGCACACTTCCTTTACTGTTTTACCTAGGCCCTACCTTTGATTTCAAAGCCCATGCTTGCACTCTCTAAACATCCCTGCACCACAAGAAGTAACTCAGATTTTAGGGGCTTACACTGAGCTGTTGAATTCTAATTTCTTTAAGCCCCAAATACATGAAGATGGGGATTCAAAGGTTTATACTTAAGCAGTTACCACATTCCAGACCCTTTTACATAGTTATTTTGCTTTACATTCTCTACCACTTGCCCCCTCTAACCTACAGATAGCATCCTCATCCTCAATATACAGATGAAGAAAGACTTGATCATGTTGAGTTACTCAAGGTCAGAGTCCAAGAAAATGGTAAAGCTGGAATTCAAGCCCCTGGCCCTTTACTCAAGGTGGGTGCACTCACCACCCCACAAGAGTGCTTAAGCACCTCTAGAACAGTCACCAAGGGGACTTCCCTGGTGGTCCAGCGGTTAAGATAATGTACTTCCATTGCAGGGGGCATGGGTTCAATCCTTGGTCAGGAAACTAAGATGCCATGCCATGCAGCCAAAAAACTAAAGCAAAGACTTCCCTGGTGGTCCAGTGGTTAAGATACTGTACTTCCACTGCAGGGAGTATGGGTTCAATCCTGACCAAGGATTGAACCCATGATGCCATACCATGGGTCCTATGCAGGGGACACAGGTTCAATCCCATCTAGGAACTGAGATCCTACATGCTGTGAGACAACTAAGCCTGCATGCCACAACTACTGAGCCCACGCGCTGCAGCTGCTGAACCTGGAGCGCCCTAGAGCCCATGCTCTACAAGAGAAGCCTCTGAAATGAGAAGGCCATGCACCACTAGAAAGCAGCCCCTGCTTACTGCAACTAGAGAAAGCCTGCACACAGCAATGACGACCCAGTGCAGCCAAAAGTAACATATAAATAAATAAAAATCAGTTTTTTAAAAAGAAAAAGGTCTGCTTTAAAAAAAAATTCTTTTTAATGTTATTAAAAAAAAAAAGTCACCAGGATCATACTACCAATGGCACGCCATCCTTGACAGGGCGCCCACTACCTCAACTGCCAGAGGAACACTCAGGAGGAGCCACAGAGGGGCTTTTCTGACAATACTTTGAGCAATGCCTCACGTGTTTGTTTTTTTTTCTGTCAATTGCCTCACATTTGTATAACACTTTGACATTATAGCATGCTTTACACACCTGACCTGTGAGAACCCTGGGGCAGTTCTGTGAACCAGGCACCGTATTAGGATCCCAGTATATAAATGAGGATCTGCAGGCTTGTTAACAGGAAGTTAGTAGAATGTCCTAAGTCACATGGAAACTACCTGCAGAAGTGAGACATGAGCTCAGGGAAGACAGGCTTTGTATTGGGGAAAGTGTTTCTCTCCTCTCCGCACTTACCCTTGGACAGGGACCAGGATCCTAGAGGTTGATGGGGTGGACTGGGATGGTCAGGACTGCATGGCCGGTTCCCTTGGCCACTAGAGGGCAGGGTCTGAGCAGACCACACAGCCTTCTCCCCAGAGAATTCCCCAGGCGGCCAAAGGGACCCACACCTGCCCGTGCAGAGCCAGGGTGCAGCTCTTGGCCCCAAAGCTGAAGAATGATACTTCCCTGGTATATATTAGAGTAGCTGCTCTTAAACCCCCCAGCCTTCTTCACAGGTATATGAGCAGTGCCCTAGATGAGTCCAGCTGAGGAGAAGGGGTGCCAGGCATCACTTGCAAAGATGCAAGTTTCTTATAATAAACATGTCAGCACACCAGGACCCAGTGCCCTGAGGTCTGGGAGTGCAAGTGGAATAAAAACTCTTTCCTCCTCCCTCTCTCCAGGTGGATCTTTCAGTTCTGATGTCCTTGCTGTCCTTTCAAACTATGTCATTCAGTCACTAAGTCGTGTCCGACCCTTTGCAACCCCATAGATTGCAGCATGCCAGGCTTCTCTGTCCTTCACTGTCTCCCAGAGTTTGCTTAAACTCATGGCCATTGAGTCGGTGATGACATCCAACCATCTCATCCTCTGTTGCCCCCTTCTCCTCCTGCCCTCAATCTTTCCAAGCATCAGTATCTTTTCTAATATGTTGGTTCTTCGCATCAGGTGGCCAAAGTCTTGAAGCTTCAGCTTTAAACTATCTACATGAAACTATTAAAGGAGAGTCAGCACAGCAGTGCCTGGCCTTGTCTTTACCAGTTATTTCATCCCAGTGCCTACCAGGGCCAAGAGCTCCTAAGATAAGCCATGAGGCCCCTGGAGGGTCTCTCAGGTGAAGTTCCCAAGAAGTCAGCCTATCTGAAGAGGCTCGGTTATGTGGGGGCAGAGGAATGACCATTCTCCTGTCTCCTGGGAGGCCCTTTACTTTGCCATCCAAGGGTGAGATCCCCTCTGGAAATCATTTCAACCTTAACACTCATTTTAAAAGCATCAAGAGAAACCAGTCGAGGCCAAGGGCAGGTTAGGCTATGCTGTGCCTAACATCCCCATTTTACATTTCACATCCATCCTCAGAACAAATTGTTAGGTTAGGGAAATAGTAACATCACTGTTTTGCAGTTGGGAAAGCATAAGCTCAGAAAAGTTAAATGTTTTGCCCACAGTCACACAACTAGCCAGAGAGGGGCCAGGCTCTCCTGCACACATAGGCGTGCTCTCCTGCACACATAGGTGTGCTCTCCTTGGTAAGGGCAGGCAGAGAGAAGCATGGCCTGCAGAGAGGGAGGCTGGAAAGAGCAGTCCAAAGCACCTGACTAGTTGAGGAAACTAAAGTTAGTGCTGAGCCCAGGGGGACAAAAAGGAGTATTTGAAGGCTCTTACATTTACTCAGTTCTCACAACACCCCTAATTAGTTAATAAGTTGATAATAGTTAATAATTATCTCCATTTTACATGAGAGGAAAAGCAGGCTCAGACACCTGTCCAAGGGTCACAAAGAAACAACTGTTAGCATCAGAATGTGAACCCAGCAGAAGCCTTGTTTCCCTTACTCCATGCTTCCCCCTGGTGGTGAGTGGGGAAGAGTGCACAGAAGCCCCCTTCCTGCAAGGCAGAGAAGGATAGGGAGTCTTCGGAAGCCATTCAGTCAATTTTTTGCCAAGTCCTGTACTTGGCTCTAAGAACATAGCAATGGACAAGACAGGTGCCCCCTACTGACGGACAGACAGAAACACAGGAGGTATCCACATGCGAGGGATAGGGACTTCCCAGGTGGTTCAGTGGTTAAGACTCCACACTTCCAATGCAGGGACCGTGGGTTCAATCCCTGGTCCCAGAACTACTACATTCTGTGAGGTGTGGCCAAAAAAAAAGTACAAGAAAAAGAAGAAGGAATTCTCAAGACGGTAACACAGAAATTCTGCCTGAGTTTCCAACCATCAAGATGGCAATACCAGCTTACCCGAGTCCCCTTCCTAGACTTGCTAGTCCCCATGACTGTGTGGGCCAACTCCTTAAAAAAAAAAGTCTCTCCCTCTCCTTAAAAAAAAAAAAAAAAGAGAGAGAGGGATAGTTGGGCAAGAGAGGATGTGTCGGGGGTCAGGGAAGGGAAGAGTGTGTCACAAGGGCCAGAGGGCAAGACTTACTTTTCTTGAAATAGTTCAGTCTGGGGATGCGTGAGGGGGCATGAAGGATGAGGCTGGAGAGGCAAACAAGGGCCACATCTCAAAGGAGATGACCCACTAGAAAGGCGCTGAGTAACCTGGGAGGATAAGTGTGAGCCCAGGAGAGCGGAGGCAGAGGGGTGTGCTCACTCTACCAATGTGTGACTACTAGCACGTGCCAGGCACTATTCTCAGCACTGGGCACACATGGGTGAACAAGATGAAGTCTGCCTTCATGGAGCTCACGTTCTTGTCAGAGAGATAAATAACTACACAAATGTGTATTATCAAGCACAGAAAAACCACAGTGGAAAAGAGGACAGGTGGACTGGTTTACTTGGGCTACCAGAGAGAAATACTACAGACCAGGTGGCTTAAACATAGAAATGCATTTCCTGGCGGTTCTGGAAGTTCACGGTCATGGTGTCAGCAGGGCTGGTTTCTTCTGAGGACTCTCTGCTTGGCTTACAGATGTCCATCCTCTCCCTGCATCTTCGCATGGCCTCCCCTCTGTGTCAGAGTCCTAACGCTCTCTTCCTTATCCAGCCATATTGGATTAGGGCCCATCCATATCACCTCTTTTTACCTTAACTACTTTTTTAAAGGCTCTACTCCAATACAGTCACATTTGAGGTACTGGGGGTTAGGACTTTGAAATATGAATTTTAAGTGGACATAATTCAGCCCATCACACAAGGAGACAGAATGTAATTGAGCTGTAGGTAGTGTAAAGGGGTGGGTCTGAAATGTCTCATATAGGACAATATGGAAGGGTCTCCTAGAGATGAGATCTGAATGAAGAGAGGGAGCTAAAAATGCCCATGCCTAGGAGAACATTTCAGAGAGGGGAAGAGTGAGTACAAAGAGCCTGAGAGAGGACATGCCTTGGGACTTCTTGGGAAACAAGAATAGTATGGCTGGAGTCCAGTGAGTAGAGACAGGGTGGAAAGGAAGTTACATAAAGGCCTTGACCACCATTATGACTGGCTCTTTTTTTGAGATGGAACGTCTGGGAAGAATTCTGAGCAGAAGACTGACATGATCTGACTCGTATTTTAATTTTATTTTTTTGGATAATTCAAATATATATATATATTTTTTCAATGAGCAACAACTTCAAGGAGTTTATAGGTAGGAAAACAATTAGCAAACCAAAATGGTTAGCTACATAAAACAACTCTTGTCTAGCACCTTCTCTTAGATGGAGCCCCTGAATGGCAATGTGACTCATATTTTAAAAGCAACACCTGTGTTGGGAATAAATTAGCAGAGAGTGAAAGCACAGGAACAGGAGACGTGGCAACAGTCCAGGTGAGTGGTGCTGCTGGAACAGTAGCAATGGTAGTCTTGAGAAGCAGTCAGTTCTGGATAAGGCGCAATAGCGTTTACTGATGGATTAGATGCAGGACATAGGAAAAAGACGAATGCTAAGGGTAACTCAAAAGTTCTTAGCCCAACCAACTGGGTTAATGGTAGTGCCGTTTACCTTGATGGGGAAGTTGTGGAGAAGTAGAAGAGGAATGAGAATTAAGAGTTCAGCACAGGCAACAGCAAGTTTACTACACATTAAATATCTTAAATATCCATGCAGAGATGTTGAGTAAACAGTTGGAACTGAGACCAGAATTCAGGGGGAAAGTCCAGAATGAAGGTATAAATTTGGGAGACATTATGTAAATAACATTTTAAGTTACAGAATAGCTTGACATCACCAAAGGTGTGTGTGTGTGTGTGGGTGGGGGGGGGCCCCACCCAGNGGGGTCGCTAAGAGTCGGACACAACTGAGCGACTTCACTTTCACTTTTCACTTTATGCATTGGAGGAGGAAATGGCAACACACTCCAGTGTTCTTGCCTGGAGAATCCCAGGGACAGGGGAGCCTGGTGGGCTGCCGTCTGTGGGGTTGCAGAGTTGGACACGACTGAAACGACTTAGCAGCAGCAGCAGCAACAGCAGCAGCAGTGCTCCATAGTGATAAAAGGAATCTGGTAGAGCTTTTAAATTTGACTGTGGTGGCTTGTAGTTTTGACCTTTTTTTTTTTTTTTTAAATAATTTCAGTTTGTATCCTTGAATTTCTAGTTCAGATAACCTTCCTTCAGGTTTTCTGAGCTAGAGACCCAGTGTTAAGAACCGTAGTAGGTGCGGATTTCAAAGAAGCATTCGATACAACTTTCAGACCCCCTCTGGGTACACTGATGATAACGCTTCAGGTAATAAGCAAGGTTGTTGTGTAAAGCTCACTTGGTTAGTCTGGCTTCATGGGAATAAAGATGCCCAGCACGGTCTACTTATGCTGTAGAAGGAAAATAATGAAATCTATCACTGTCTCCTAAAAGTAGATTAGTTTGAATCATAGCTAAATATCTTTAATTTTTTTCTACTTAGAGAAATAGAAATACTATTGCCATGTTACTTGGATTTAAAAAGCTGTCTGCTGTGATATATGTTGATATAATTTTATGTAGAGTAAGATTGTTTATGCTGTTTCACTTTTTAATCCTTGAAGTTGCTTAAAAAGTAAGGAAATTGGAAAATCACTTTTGTTTAGATAAAGGAAAAAGGAACGGCATTTTGTCACTACTGAGCTATAGCTTTCGTGGGGGTAGAGATGAGTAACACATGGTCTTTGTTTCTGGGAGTTTAGATTTTAAATCAGTGTCCTCTGGTTCCCTAAAACCTTGCTAGAAAGAATGGCCTGTTTGTGTTCCATGTTTAGTGTTTCCCAAACAGTGCTCACTTCAGTTTGGAAAACACAGGATTCAAGCAGAGTTAATCAGGTTTCTTTATTTTAGGACTTACTCTAATAGAGGTATGTGGATTGTGAATTTCTAAGAAGGGACTTGGCTAAGCAGCATTTCCAAAACTTGAAATAGTAGGGTCCTACATGGACTATTAATCTTGGGACTATTTTAAGCAATGCTTACATGTATTTGTGGTTTCTTAGAGTAGTGATTTCCAAACTTATTTTATCATCAGCATCACTTTGGGTTTCTTAGACTTTTTTTTTTTTTCAATTTTGAGTTGATAGAATGTTTATGTGATTTAAATTTAACCAAGTGTACATTTGCACTCAGTGAAAAACTTCCCTTCCTGCTCTGTTTCCTAGCTGCCTACTTCCTTTCCTCATAGATAACTAATGTTATTCCTTTCAGAGAGATTTTATGAATGTGTCATAATTCATTTAGCTAGAACATAAATTACTGAGTCTTGTATTTGGAGATTTCTGATTTACTAGGTTTGGGTGGGGTCTGGTACTATGTCTTTTAAAATGTTTCTTAGAGATTGGATGATTAGCCAGGTTTAGACGCTATTATTTTAGATGGTACACATTACTTTTGCATGTGACATATTTTCCAATTCTTAAAACGACTCGGAAGCAGCTATGGTAGGCACCATTTCTGACAGAGGAGGAAACATGAGAGCAGATTTTTAAATGACCTGCTCAAGGTTATGCTCGTCTTTTAATGGTGGAGCAGAGACGCAAAAAAAAAAAAAGCAGGGCTTTTTTGGTATCTAGGTAGGACTTGGGTTGGCATTGATTTTGCCTTTTCATGGCTACAATGCAGATGTTTGGCTAAACAACCCCCCTTGCCCCCCAAAAAGCCCCAAACAAATAAAAAAATGAGTATTTATATCCAATTCTTAGTTTGGCACAGCATTAAAATGTTAAAATATTTTACACCATTACTTGCCAAAAAATAGCTAGGAATTAGACTTTCTCTAGTTTGGTTTTAAGGTGCCTAACCAGTTAGACTCAGGTTATCAATTTCAGGCACTTACATTCAGGTGAGTTACACACAGACTTTTATCTGTACTTTTACTTCCTGATGGCTGACCTTCTCTCTTCCCTTTGTTTCCAGCTTTCTTTTGGCCCTTTCAGTACATTCTTTTATACCAACCAGAATTACACTGTGGAGGAGGGAAAGATGGAGGGAGAAAGAAGACTGTTCGCTAAGTGGAGGGATTAGGAGAAGATCCCTGGCTTACAGTACCAAGTGGTTTTCCTGTCTGGTATACTCTTTCTGGGGATGATTCTCAAAGAAAGAGTTTAGACAAATTCTTCAGAGTATTGTAAGACCATGTCCCCCATAGGTTTATTTTATAGGACAGTATTCCTTAGTGTGTTTAAAAACAACCTAGTCTCATACTATTGTTCTCATAGCAGAAAAGCTTAAAATTTTTTAAGAACGACTATGAAAAGAATTTAAAAATTCTTTATGAATTCACCATTTTGAGTCAGCGTAGGACTTAGCACAGGGATATTACTCATTTGTTCAGCCACCCATATAAGGGTTTTACTATGTGTTGGGTGCTGGGGGTTTAGAAATTAGTGAAAACATGATTCTTGCCTTTGTAGAGTTTCAGGCTTGGAGAAGGAAATGGCAATCCATTCCAGTATTCTTGCCTGGAGAATTCCACGGACAGAGGAGCCTGGCGAGCTACAGTCCATGGGGTCGAAAAGAAGAGTGACTAACCCAACAGGCTGTTCAGTTCAGTCACTCAGTTGTGTCCGACTCTGTGACCCCACGGATTGCAGCATGCCAGGCTTCCCTGTCCATCACCAACTCCTGGAGTTTACCCAAACTCATGTCCATTGAGTCGNAAAAAAAAAAAAAAGCAGGGCTTTTTTGGTATCTAGGTAGGACTTGGGTTGGCATTGATTTTGCCTTTTCATGGCTACAATGCAGATGTTTGGCTAAACAACCCCCCTTGCCCCCCAAAAAGCCCCAAACAAATAAAAAAATGAGTATTTATATCCAATTCTTAGTTTGGCACAGCATTAAAATGTTAAAATATTTTACACCATTACTTGCCAAAAAATAGCTAGGAATTAGACTTTCTCTAGTTTGGTTTTAAGGTGCCTAACCAGTTAGACTCAGGTTATCAATTTCAGGCACTTACATTCAGGTGAGTTACACACAGACTTTTATCTGTACTTTTACTTCCTGATGGCTGGGGGGGGGGGGGGTGGTAAGTGCAGGAGAAAAGGTCCAAGGACTAAGCCTTGAGATACTCCAACATTTAGAGATTTTTAAAAGGTAGATTCAGAGAAAACTGAGAAGTTAAGAAGTGAGGAAAACCATTTGTCACAGAAGCCAAATGAAGAAACTATTCCAAGAGTGCTAATGAGAAGCTGAGTAAGAAGACTGAAAACTGGCTACTAATTTAGCACTCAGAGGTCACTGATGATTTTAACAAAGCTGTTTCCATGGAGTGGTAGGGGTGAATGCCAAATCACAGTTCGCTCAAAAGAGAAGGGGAAGGGAGGAATCAGGGTATAACCAACTCTTTTGAAAAGTTTTGTTATAAAGGGGAGAAGAAAATAGCAGAGTACTTCAAAGATGTGGGAAACATTTTTCAAGACGGGATTTTATGGCATGTTTGTAAGCTAATGGGAATAACTGGTAGGAAGAGAAAATTAACAGTACAGGAAAGAAATAATTACAGGGTTTAAAGCAAAACTGGAGGGTTGGCCTTCAGTACGAGTAGGAATGGTTCATTCTTAGTAACAGGAAGGAGGGCCTTGTAGGTACCAATGCAACTAGGTTAGCAGGTTGGGGAGGGGTGATGGAGATGGAAGTTCCCTTCTGATTGCTTTTATTTTCTTAGTGAATTAAATAGAGCAATTAGTAGGGTGAAGGGATATTGAAGGTTGAGGATAAGAAGATATGAATGTATTTAAGACATAAACAGGTGGGATTGATAGAACTTAACAGGTCAGACATAGAAAAATGTGAGAGGAAGGAGATAAGGATAGATTTCTGGTTTAGTAACTGAGTGGATGGTGGAGGAGTCTTCCATTCAAATAAGGCAGGCTTGTGGGGAGGGCAGGTCTAGGAGGAGAGAGGGGAAATCCTGTGTCCATGAGACGTCCAAGTGGACATGAGAGTCTGAAGCTTGGAAGAAAAAACCTGAACGAGAGAAGGCAATCTGGGAGTCATCACCATACAGACAGTGGGAAGCAGAGAGGTTTTTGTGCTTGCTGTTTTCTCTGAGAAGTAAAGGGATTGATGGTTTGAGATCAAAGAAAGTTTGAAATTGATTCTGGGGAAGAAGGAGAAAATTGAAAAGGAAATAGGGGACCATCAGGTAACTTGGAGGCCCAGGTCAAGGTAGAGCACATGCAGAGAGAGTGGTCCCGGCCGCCCCATGCAGAGACCTCACCCACGCTCCCGGAGCTACAGCCACCAGAAGCCAGTGACCTCCCTGTTGGGTCTCCATAGCAGGGCTCCGCCTCACTGCCCAGCTATGCTCCCTGACCTTTCACACAACACCCTTTCCTCCTTGTTTGCCTGGTTAGCCGACCTTTTACTTGACACTCTTTTCTCCTTACTTAACTGGTTAACTACTACTCGCTCATTTTTCTCTATTCAGATCAGGGTAAAACCTGCCAAAAAACCTTTAACTGCTCCCCCCAGCCCCTGCCAATCAGGGCTGAGGTGTCTTCTCTGAACCCAAACAGGATGAACCATACTGTATCGTCATCACTGATATACTTTATCTGTCTCTCCTGGACTGAAAAAACTTGAGGACAGAAATCTTTCACCCTTATAATGACCACTGCTTAGTAGATATTCAACATATGTGTGTGTAATGAAGATAGGAAAAGAACTGAGGTCCAAAACCACACGCAATTCTATAGCTTATGTCACAGGCAAGAAAAGGAAAAGTGTTAGTTGCTCAGTCATGTTTGACTTTTGCAACCCCATGGACTGTAGCCCACGAGGCTCCTCAGCCCATGGAATTCACCAGGGATGGAACCCGGGTCTTCCACATGGCAGGCAGATTCTTTATCATCTGAGCCACTAGGGAAGCCTCATGTCACAGGCAGCTGCCATGGAAATCAAGCTACAAAATAGGATATATCCTTTTGGTCTCAACATTATACCCTTATCCTTTCAAAAAGAGACCTTAATATACCTATAGGAAAGAAATACCCTTACCTTAGGTTAAAGTCCATTAACCCTTGTTCTTGTCTTCCCCAAACCAAACAGCAGGAGGCATTGTGTAAAGGCGTTTTATTTTAAAAATCCAGATCTTATCCGTACAAATCAATCACTCTCCATTTCCAAGTCCCATCATCTGTGCTTCAGAGCAGAGCATGTGGTATTTTTCTGGGCTTAAGGTATAAACCGATATGGTGTTCAAGAACTTGTCCAGTGGACAGAGCTGGTCAGGGCAACCTTTTGGCACTTGCTCCTGTGGAAGAGATGTAACTCAGCAGGGGCACTGGGGACCCTGTCTGGCTGTTTTCAGCTGTGTCCAGAGTTCTGAAAGGCTTTGACCCAATCAGATGTGTACGTACACATGTAACAGCCAAGAAGCCCCTATTAATCAGTCAGCTTTCAGATTAAAAGCACTATGCCCTGCTCATGAAAGTCACTCAATAACTGTTGGTTGAACTGACTGGAAGACACATTGATGTTATACCCCTGGGAAGGCTAAAGGTCTAACCTTAGGGAGGGTTCAGCCTCTGCCCTGAGCAGCAGCCTGCTGCAGTGGCCACGGCACCAGAGGTGCTGACAGTACACATCACCTCCCAAAGACCTCATCATTAACTTTCAAAACAGGCCTCACAGTCAGCAGTTACCTCCTGGGAGAGACCCTCAGGAGAAGAGGAGGGTGGTCCTGTTGTTAGAAGGGTTCTGTGGCAGAACCAGGACATGGGTCCGGCCCCAGCCTGCCGCTACGGACCCAGTTCTGCCTCATCCCTGGGCCACAGCCATGAGAGGATCCAGAGAGCTCGTGTACCAGTGGAGACCCCCTGGGCCTAGGAAGGCGACTTGGTGCGAAACCAGGTGGGCCGGGTGGCCCAGCCGCCTCCCAACCACACCCCAGAGGTCTTACCTTCCCTCGGTAATAGAGCTGCACAAACCACTCCTTAGACTCCCGGTGCTGGTAGAGTTCCATGGTCAGGTCCACAGCAAATGGGGGCCATTTGTGGTCAAAAATTCCCAGGGTCATTAAGAGAGGCATGAGGGTCACATCATGAGCTGCATAGAGGTACAGCTTCCTGCAAGAAAACAGTTCTCCATAGTTCTTCACCGCAGGACTCTGGAGGCCAGGACATCGCCTGCCTCCTTTGAGTGAGGAAACCAGGTGACATTTAGAAATCAGTTGACGTGGTATAAATCTCCTTTGAGGGACTTTCCTGGTAGCCCAGTGGTTAAGAATCCATCTTACAGTGCAGGGGACATGGGTTTGATTCCTGGTCCAGGAACTAAGATCTCACCTGCTATGGAGCAACTAAGCCCAAGTGCCACAACTATTGGAGCCTGCGTGCTGCAATGAAGACCCAGCACAACCAAATAAATAAATGTGAGGGAAAAAAAAATCAAAAAACTCCTTCGGCGTAGATGGGCTTCCCTGGTGACTCAAACAGTGAAAAATCTGGCTGCAATGCAGGAGACCCAGGTTAGATCCCTGGGTTGGGAAGTTTCCTCTGGAGAAGGGAGTGGCTACTCACTCCAGTATTCTTGCCTGGAGAATTCCATGCACAGAGGAACCTGGTGGGATACAGTCCATGGGGTCACAAAGTGTTTTCTCCAGTATCAGGGGGCTTACAAACCACCTGGGAGTCTGGTTAAAAGGCAGACTCTGATTCAGTGGGTCAGGCTACGGTGGACAATCAATCTCAGGTGATGGTTGAGCTGTTTATCTGCAGATCACACTTTGTTTACCTTGGAAACACATTCCAAATCCATGGTCCCTAACCTGGAGTTCCAGGCACCCCAAAAGTGGCTATGGAGGTTCACAAGCCACTTCCAACATTTTTAAATGCCCAGTAGAATTCCTTTCTTCCAATATACTCAGTGAAGGTGTTTAAACAATCTATTAAGCAACTATCATTGTTTGGGGCTATTTTAATATCAAATCAGTTCAGTTCAGTCGCTCAGTCGTGTCCAACTTTGCGACCCCATGGACTGCAGCACACCAGACCTCTCTGTCCATCCTCCCAGAGTTGTGATGTCCTAATTACTTATTCCATTGGATGCATGTTCAATAGTTTTAAAAAATGGAATAACTAATTTAGGGTTCTTTTCTACTAAAACAAAAATTTAGAAACATGGTAGGACAGATGTGTCAGGAAGAAAGGGAGAAATGTCGTGAATGTCTCTGGGACACATGGCCTCGAATATCTACTTTCAGTTACCGACGGCCTGGTTCTCACTCTCCTAGAACCTGGGTTCCCTTCCTGTAGCCAGAGCCCCACCACCACCACCCTCCTCAGTCACGCCAAGCCAAGCTGCTCGGCCAAGTACCTGGTCTTGCTGGGCGGAGTGGCAGGGTCCACGGCTTTCAGCAGGTTGCTCTCCAGGATGTGGAGGAATGGGCCAACTGCCATCTGAAGGCCCTCCCTGTGGTGAGGAAATGGTACTGAAGTACCCAGTGGGCACTGGGCACGCAAGCGATGCAGGCTCCTTCTGCCCCCTGGAACCTCATAAGCCCAGTCAGAGAGCTGAGAAAAGACAAGGAATACAAGAAGGACAGAGACAGGCAGTAAGGGCAGAAACAACACTGCCTTAAGTCCGAGGGCTCTCTGTGCGCCCAGACTGTAAACAGCAGCAGGGTACGGACCTGCTGTGAACATGGCTGAGATGGGGGGGGTGAGGGGATGGCAACCAGGATAAGCAATAGAGAACTAGCCTAAAACTGGGAAGGACAGGGTGTAATGAATTCCAGGAATTCCAGAAGGCCCTTAGAAGAGCCATGTGAAGGGAAATCGCCTAAACTACACTTCCTATGTGTCAGCTCCCCTTCTTCGGCGTTGAGACCATAAGGACTTTTCTTAATTTATTTGATTTAACAAGTTCAGCACTAGTGCTCTTGGGTTGGCACTGTGGCTCTACCACTTTCATTCTCAGGATGGTCACCTCATGATCACAGGTGGTTACCTCAACTCAAAGCGTATTTGAGAAGTAACAAACAAAGCAGGAACATGGGGGCTAGTAAGCAGCAAAAAGGCTTGGTTTGGGTGACTCTCACTTTTTATCCAAGAGAAGAAAAATCTTTCCCAGAATTCCCAGAACCCAATCACTGACAAAAAGAGTTGCCATGACTGGCTTAGACCAATCCTTATTCATGGTGACTGGCCACTTTTACAAATCAAGGAAAGGTGAAGCACTAGCTGAAGAGTAGGCAACCAATGGAGAAGGCAATGGCACCCCACTCCACACTCTTGCCTGGAAAATCCCATGGACGGAGGAGCCTGGTGGGCTGCAGTCCATGGGGTCACTGAGGGTCAGACACGACTGAGCGACTTCACTTTCACTTTTCACTCTCACGCATTGGAGAAGGAAATGGCAACCCACTCCAGTGTTCTTGCCTGGAGAATCCCAGGGACAGGGGAGCCTGGTGGGCTGCCATCTATGGGGTTGCACAGAGTCAGACACAACTGATGTGACTTAGCAGCAGCAGCAGGCAATCAATACTATAAGCAGCATATACTTTCCAAAGAATTTGTGCAGGCCAAGGAAAGTTGTATGGCATTATGAACTAGAACCATTTGTTCCTGAAGAAACATCAGTTTTAAGAAACCAGGGCTAATGGAAAAGAAAGCGGACTAGACCCAGATCTTGTTTAAAATGCAGGAGAAAGCAAACAATAGCTGTGGGCCAATTCCAACGCAGCAGCCTGTTTTTGTAACTAGTTCCACTGGAACACAGTTGTGCCCATTTGTCTGTGTATCATCTATGGCTGCTTTCATGCTCCACGGGCCAAGATGAATAGACACAACAGATAATGCACGGCCTGCAAAGCCTAATATATTTATTAAATACGTGTGTATGGACTGCCCTGGTGGCACAGAGGACAAGAATCTACCTGCCAAGGCAGGGGACAAGAGTTGAATGCCTAGTCCAGGAAGGTTCCACATGCCACAGAGCAGCCAAGCCTGTTTGTCACAACTACTGAGCCTGGGGTGGCAATTACTGAAGCCCATGCACCTGGAGCCGTGCTCTGCAACAGGAGAAGCCAACGCAGCGAGAAGCCCGTGCACCTCAGCTAGAGAGGAACCCCCGCTGCAACTAGAGAAAGCCTGGGCACACAGCAGCAACACCCAGCGCAGCCAAAAAAATATATGTAAGTATGTGCTGGTGGAGGGGAAGGCAGTGAGAGACAATTTAGGAACAGTGAGGCCACTTCAGGAAAAGATGAGGGAAGGTGGTCAGTCATAGGAGTGGCAGCGAGCTGAGAGGGTGTGGCTGGAACCTTCCAGAAGCCTGAAGCAAGTGCAAAATGGATGCACTGACTGAGCGGAAGAAAAGCAGGCAGAGGCTCCTATTCTTATGCAAGATCAAGCAAAGTCTTGAAATGATGGTGGCTTTTTCCTCCCACTTCTCTTCCTCAGGACTTTCCCTCTATACTCCCCTCTCTTACCAAGTCACCTATTCTGAGTCCAAGCTGAATGCTCTGAGCCAACCATTAAAAGGTGTTATTTTATATTTGGGAAGAGAGATACCCTCCATTCTGATAGTCAGGAAATAGGTCTTCTATAAAGAGAGCCCTAAATACCAGTAAAATAGAGAAAACACAGGATTGGTGGTCAGAAGATCTGGGTTCAAGTCCTGCCTCCACCTCTTGCTAGCTGAGCCTAGGCAAGGTGGCTCACATCTCTCGGGCCCAGTTTCCCCATCTCTAAAGCCAGGACTTGGACTTGTCAGGGATAATGACACCAACCTCATGGCAAAAACAGGAAAATGATTTATAAACTGTAATGTGATGAATAAAATGAGCAATAATTATTCTTCCTTCATTCTCCCAATGTTTTGAAACTTAAAGCAAAGGAAAAAGTCGGTGATTAAGAGGAATTCAATCAAGGGACTTCCCTGCTGGTCCAGTGGCTAAGAGTCCATGCTCCCTTATGCACGGGGCCCAGGTTTGATCCCTGGTCAGGGAACTAGATCCCACATGCTGCCACTAAGACCCGGCGTGGCCAAATAAATATATAAAAATAAAATAAATACTTTAAAAAGAGAGAAACTTGGTTGAGTGGCAGCTCCCAGTTTTGTGTAACAGTGAATGAAAACACTATGTCACCAATCCCCGCTCCAGAAATGGAAGCACCCAGGGCCAAGTCTATTCAGAAGGCCAGCAGAATGGGGTGATTTCAGCCTCTGCACACAGAGACACCAGCTGACAGGTGTGAGCAGGCCTGACGAGTCCCCTTCCCCACACTCTGGGAGGCCTGACCAAGCGTGACTGTATGCCGGCAGCTGAAGAGGCCCCCCTCACCTGTCTTCCCACTGCAGGATGTACATGGCTGTGTCCACAGCTCTCTGCTCAATCATCCATGCAAACCTCTTCAGCGTGGGGCAGCTCGGGAGGTTGTGCACCTGAAAGGGCCATGGGTACAGTTTTAGAAAGAAATACTCATCCAATTGGCCTGGCGGCCAATCTGCTTCCATGGAGTCCAAGGGGATTGTCTTCTCTCAGAGAGAGACTGGCTCAAAACTCTATGTCCCCAATGCCTGTCAGAGGCTTTCCTCCAGATCTGAAGGCCCAGAGAAAAATTGTTTTTCCTCTCTTTCTGATGCTCATCTACTCCAAAGTAAAAAACATTTGTGTTCTTTTAAGCTAAATAACCAGTAGTTTGGCCATCTAATGTGAAGATGTGACTCATTGGAAAAGACTGATGCTGGAGGGATTGGGGGGAGGAGGAGAAGGGGATGACAGAGGATGAGATGGCTGGATGGCATCACTGACTTGATGGACGCGAGTCTGAGTGAACTCCAGGAGTTGGTGATAGACAGGGAGGCCTAGCGTGCTGTGATTCATGGGGTCGCAAAGAGTCGGACACGACTGAGCAACTGAACTGAACTGAAGCTAAATAAATAAATAAAATATAAGGCAAGGAATTAATAAAATTTTTCCTCGGCCTTCATCATCCCCAAAATGATTTCTAAAAAGTATGCCATATAAATATTTTATCAACTCTTTTGTTTTATAACCTTAAACCTATTTTATATATAAGCATAAGGTGCATTTCTGCCTTCAAGGCACACTATCATTTTCACAAGAGAAGGAAGGAGGATCCAGGCTGTACAGCCTTTGGGTGTCTGACTTCTGAATCTGGAGCAGCATTTCCCATTGTGTGGCCTTCAGTATTTATTAGGTGAAAAAAAGATTCTAGGGCCAAACAAGCTTGAGAAAAACAGAATTAAAGATTAACCAGTTTTCTTTACCACAGTGCTCTTGGGTTCTCTAATAGGCTGACGTGCATATAGACTCTCCAAAAAGTGATACAATAAAGAGGCATTCCAAACTTTTTAGACCACAATCCCTCCCTACTCACCACCCACCCCCGCCCTACCTGCCCACATTATACACACTTGCGTCATGGTTATTCTAGTGAATATGCTTCAAGGAACTCTGGGCAAGAGTTAAAATGTCTACACTCCTCATCTGGTGAGGAGTCCACCCTACCCCCCAGTTCCCAGGTCCGTTCTGCCAGCAAGTGCTTTCACAGCTGCCTCCAAGCCAGGAGGCCTCCACCTGCTTCTAACTCAGAGGCCAGCCCACCAAGCCTTGCCCAGGCTCCCCCGATCCTCCCAGAGCCCGAGGAGGACAGCCAGCCCACCTGCTCAGCAGCCATATTGTCCAGTAAGATGAGGAAGTCCACTTCATCACTAGTGGCAATGCCCATCCCTTCCTTCACTTTCTTCAAATCCTCTGAGATTCCTGGCTGCAAAGAAGCAGCCTGCCTCCGGCCTCTGCCAAAAAATAAAAAAGTTATTCCTTATATTTCTTATACTGATGGTTATTAAGTTTACAAAGTATATTTTATTCATCATTTAGGATCTTATTTAACTTTCAACAACTCATTGGGTTTAGCTAGTATAATTGTCATTTTAAAGATAGGTAAACTCTACAAAATCCAAAATCACTGCAGATGGTGATTGCAACCATGAAATTAAGAGACGTTTACTCCTTGGAAGGAAAGTTATGACCAACCTAGACAGCATATTGAAAAGCAGAGACATTACTTTGTCAACAAAGGTCCATCTAGTCAAGGCTATGGTTTTTCCAGTGGTCATGTATGGATGTGAGAGTTGGACTACAAAGAAAGCTGAGCGCCAAAGAGTTGATGGTTTTGAACTGTGGTGTTGGGAGAAGACTCTTGAGAGTCCCTTGGACTGCAAGGAGAGCCAACCAGTCCATCCTAAAGGAGATCAGTTCTGGGTGTTCACTGGTAGGACTGATGTTGAAGCTGAAACTCCAATACTTTGGACACTTGATGCGAAGAGCTGACTCATTTGAAAAGACTCTGATGCTGGGAAAGATTGAGGGCAGGAGAAGGGGACGACAGAGGATGAGATGGTTGGTATCACCGACTCAATGGACATGGGTTTGGGTGAACTCCAGGAGTTGGTGATGGACAGGGAGGCCTGGCTTGCTGCAGTTCATAGGGTCGCAAAGAGTCGGACACGACTGAGTGACTGAACTGAACTGAATCTCTACTAGGCCAACTGATTTAGTACATACCAGGGCTAGAATGATCGATTTTCCAAATCCCATTCCAGCATTCCCTTCTATTATACCCAAAACAATGCAAGCATGGCCAGGTCTGCTTGAAAACACGGCTACTTCTTCTGGGGAACACACACTACATATTTTAAGTGCAGTCCCAAAATACCTGAAACCTGAATAGCGCCATCAGCTGCAAACCAATCTATCCTACACAGCAGCACGTTGTGTCTTCTTTGGTGTGCCCGTGTAGATTTGCAATTAATGACTGGCTTACTCATCTTTTCCATAAGTTTCTTCAGTTCTTCAGTTTCTTCTCAGAGGCCCATCTGAGAGCCCAGGACTGAATACAAAGGACAACGCTTGGTAAATGGTGAAGCCCCACACGTGGCTGTATACACCATCTCTCAGCCCAGCATGTAGGTCTCCCTGGATGTCCTGTACCTTCACCATGAGCCTGCCCTGTGAGCAACAGCTGCCTCCCATCCTAGATAGCTGATGTCAGACCCAAGTAATGCCGTCTCTCCCATCCAGTCTGCTGGCAGAGGTGGTACAATGCTGCCTGTACCCCCACCCTGAGGAACACAAATCAGAGGCAGTTACCTGGTTCTTTTCCGCAGGTTCCAGCAGTATTGGTAGTTGGGGTACAAGACTTCCGAGCTTGCTTCGTCAGTGTGGATGACAATGGGTCCTGGAAGGAAGGTGGGAAGCACAGGCAGGAAGAGGCTTCAGCTTGTTCTTCCCAGCAGCTCCACCCACTTCTTCTCTTTGTACACACAGATGGAGCTACTCCCAGAGGCCTTCATCCAGGTTATTCATTAAGGACAGTGAATGTCCTGGCTTTGCCAACAGGAGCTCCCCTGGGGTCTGAGAAACCACACAGCAGCCCAGTTCTGTCGAGCACAACCTCTCCTGCTGGGCTACCTATATCCTGGAGAAGGCACAGACCTGATCAGACTGGCACATCCATGCTCAGTCGTGACCCTTTGCAACCCTAGGTACTGTAGCCTGGCAGGCTCCTCTGTCCATGGGATCTTCTAGGCAATAATACTGGAGTGGGTAGCTATTTCCTACTCCAGGCACATCTATGATGCATTCCAAAAAAAATGCCTGCCTCAAGATATTACCAGCACTCGGAGATTCTAACAAATGGGCCATCCCTGACTTTAGCAAAACAAGGTGATTTTCTTGCTTTGCAAAGTCCAATCCTATAAGCCAATATGGGCTTTCCAGGCGGCACTTGTGGTAAAGAACCTTCCTGACAATGCAGAAGTAAGACGCGGGTTCAGTCCCTGGGTTGGGAAGATCCCCTGGAGGAGGGCATGGCAACCCACTCCAGTATTCTTGCCTGGAAAATCCCATGGACAGAGGACCCTGGCAGGCTACAGTTTATACGGTCACAAAGAGTCAGACACGACTGAAGCAACTTAGCATGCATGCATTCTGCATACACCAATATGGTGACTTATGAAACAATCTGAGAAAGGTGTCCACAGGGTCACAAATCCTNTTACCTGGTTCTTTTCCGCAGGTTCCAGCAGTATTGGTAGTTGGGGTACAAGACTTCCGAGCTTGCTTCGTCAGTGTGGATGACAATGGGTCCTGGAAGGAAGGTGGGAAGCACAGGCAGGAAGAGGCTTCAGCTTGTTCTTCCCAGCAGCTCCACCCACTTCTTCTCTTTGTACACACAGATGGAGCTACTCCCAGAGGCCTTCATCCAGGTTATTCATTAAGGACAGTGAATGTCCTGGCTTTGCCAACAGGAGCTCCCCTGGGGTCTGAGAAACCACACAGCAGCCCAGTTCTGTCGAGCACAACCTCTCCTGCTGGGCTACCTATATCCTGGAGAAGGCACAGACCTGATCAGACTGGCACATCCATGCTCAGTCGTGACCCTTTGCAACCCTAGGTACTGTAGCCTGGCAGGCTCCTCTGTCCATGGGATCTTCTAGGCAATAATACTGGAGTGGGTAGCTATTTCCTACTCCAGGCACATCTATGATGCATTCCAAAAAAAATGCCTGCCTCAAGATATTACCAGCACTCGGAGATTCTAACAAATGGGCCATCCCTGACTTTAGCAAAACAAGGTGATTTTCTTGCTTTGCAAAGTCCAATCCTATAAGCCAATATGGGCTTTCCAGGCGGCACTTGTGGTAAAGAACCTTCCTGACAATGCAGAAGTAAGACGCGGGTTCAGTCCCTGGGTTGGGAAGATCCCCTGGAGGAGGGCATGGCAACCCACTCCAGTATTCTTGCCTGGAAAATCCCATGGACAGAGGACCCTGGCAGGCTACAGTTTATACGGTCACAAAGAGTCAGACACGACTGAAGCAACTTAGCATGCATGCATTCTGCATACACCAATATGGTGACTTATGAAACAATCTGAGAAAGGTGTCCACAGGGTCACAAATCCTCTGAGACCCCATGGTCTTGCCCAAAAGAAAAGCCAGGCTTCTAGATGCACTAGCAGGAACCCAAGATTAGACTACAAACAGTGTTTCTTACACACCTCACAGCAGCTTGCTCCTGCTCAGAGTTGACAGGTACCCTTGTCTCCTGTCAATACCCAAGGGAGGTGCTTTAACACCTTTCCATGCTTTGCGCTGCACCAGCGTCCTGTTCTACACAGCTCAAGGTCTTCTTCTCTGATGGCAGAGGAGCTTTATGGAATTCACTGAGGTCAATCTGTGGAATGATTGCTATATTATGTGGTCAGCACTCGGTTGTATCCAACTCTTTGCAGCCCCATGGACTATAGCCCACCAAGCCCTCGGCCCATGGAATTTTCCAGGCATGAATACTGAGTATGTTGCCATTTCCTACTCCAGGTGATCTTCCCAACCCAGGTATCAAACCTACATCTCTGCGTCTCCTGCGTTGGCAGGCAGATTCTTTAGTGCCAACTGGGAAGCCCTCAGGTGAATCCAAACCCCAAAGACCTACCACTCCCAAACAAATTACCAATAGTCAAAACCTCAGGATTAAAAAGCAGCCTACCATGACTTGAGCAGAATACCAGAAGTCACACACACTTGGCTGGTCTGGACAGGAGGAGGAAATCAGACTGTGTCATGAGTTGAGCCCTGAATCTATAACCAGCAAGATGACTTTGGGACGTCACTTCTTTTCTTTGGGGCTCACATGTAAATTGATGGGGTGAGACTAGTATCAGCAATTTCCAATTGTTTCTAAAGCAGTGGGAGCTTTTTTCTCCCACTATGAAATAAGGTAATAAAAGAAAAGGGGTTGAGGGCTCCAAGGTAGGGGTCTGAAGCACGGTGTACTTGCATGCCCCATCCCACTCCTTTTCTGTAGTTCCTGACCCCTCTGAAGAATCCTGGAGTTCTGCAGGACACATCGTAAAACAGACCTCATGATCAGAGGCCCTCTCCAGATACCCAAGTCTTCTGAGAAGCAAGATGGCACAAGAGTGAAAAGTATGGACTGGGAAACCGGACTGCCAGAATTTGAATCCCAGCTCCTCCATTTATTAGCTTTGTGTACCTCAGACAGTCCTTTATCCTCTGCCTTAGTTCTCTTATCTGTAAAATAGAGATGCTACCTACTTCACAGGGTCATCACAAGAATTAAGTCAGTATCTGCAAAGCTCTTAGAACCATGTTTGATGTACAGTGAGTCCTTTAAATGTGAGAATAATAGTAACTATGATTTAAGCCTCTAATTAACACATGGTAATTCCTACCTGGTACCTGCCATGACTGTCTGGATAACAGACCTTCAGTTTATGATAAATAAGGTATATTTGAGCTGGCACTCAGATATGTGTTGAAGGTACGAATGACCAAATGATACAGATCAACACTCTCCAGCCCTTCCCCACCAGCCTGATTCTCTGGAGCTTACTCAAAACCTTCTTGGACTTCGCTAGGATTTTACTCTTGACACAATATCCCAAAGTTGAACCACTCCCACCAATGTTAGCACCTTGTGGGGTTCTTTGGTCTACCCAAATCCCATGATAATGGCCAAGGCAAGGAAGTAGCCAGGTCACAAGTCAAGTTGGAGTGTGAGGCTGTCTCAGTCCAGCGCAGGGAGTGGCTACCCAGGCGGCCACACCAGCGGTTGGTGATGATACCACTTCCTTCCTCGCGGGAAACCTGGGGCAGCCTGAGTCTGAGGCCAGCCTGTAGATCAGGCTGCTACCAAAAAACACCCTTTCTACATTACTTATACTTTAGGTGGTTCTGGGGACAGGACAGTTGCCTTTCAGAAGCTGAGCAAGTGAACAGTTTTCAGAAGGCCATGCACCGTAGACGATTCCTGAGCTCAGGGGCTCCCAAAAGGTAAGGAGCAGGCCATCCTGTCTGCTCTGTTACTCAGGCTGTTTCGTTCAGCCAGTGTCAGCCAGAATTAGCAGCATACCCACACCAGCTCGGGGCAAGGCCAGCCTCCTTTGGTCTGGAGGTTCTGTATCTTACACATTTTTTTAAAAGCCTGATGGAAATTTTACCTCAATTTGAGATACTGCTAAAGAAGCTAAACAAAGTAACAAGAACTTTTGCCTTACGCCATCATTTGAGTATTTTAATATTGGCGAGGTCATGATGATCTGAAACTCAGACCAGTAATTAAGTGTAAATTTGAATCAATTAAAATTAATGACAAAATGCAGCTTCACTTGATACTCAAAAGCCCTCAGATACATGAGATCCATAAGGAAAAATAATAAACGTAGTCCTTGAGGGTGGAAAGTTGCAGAACCCACTAGTGTGATTATTCACTGGCTGAATATGTCAAAACCCAAACTCAACAGACTTCTTTAACTGGGAAAGGCCATATGGGAAACTGTTAACACCACCTGGGTTATGCTGTGGATTATCACCAAGACCAGGGCCGTGGCAGCAGGCCTGGGTCCCAGTGAAGAGTTCCTCTTACTCTCTTTCCTTTCCAGCAGTCTCAACTAAATAAAAAGCCCCAAGTATTGTTCGAAAAACTCTGGCTGCAGCTTGTGTAGACACTTGAGAAAAAAACCAGGAGCCAGGGGTGCATCAGAGCAGCTGACATATGGGTGTAGGTGTGAGGTCAGGCTGGCAGGTGCAGTGGCAGGCCAGACAGGAAGGGGCCCGCCACACAGCTAGTACACCAGAGAGGCCCCAGGAGCAGGAGGAGAGAGACCCAGGTGGGGACAGACATCAAGAAAGAGAGAGCGGGGCTTTGGAAGCAAGACAAAAAGGCACCTCAGGGACAGGGGCTGACTTGTAGACCCTGAACTCGAACCTTCTTTTTGACGCTGGAAAAGTCCAGCCAGCAAACAGCGGGTAGACTCCAGGTTCCGATAGATGTTAGTGGAACGGATGCTGGAAACAAAACAAAAACATAGAGAAACTCATAGAAGGAAGATTTACATGTGCCCACCACCTTATTTCACAGAGCACTCATAGGCTTTCTAAACTACATAAAGGGAGCTACTACAGTTGTTAGTCACTCAGTTGTGCCTGATTCTTTGCAACCCCATGGACTATAGCTTGCCAGGCTCCTCTGTCCATAGAATTCTCCAGGCAAGAATACTGGAGTGGGTAGCCATCCCCTTCTCCAGGGGATCTTCCCAACCCAGGGATCAAACCTGGGTCTCCTACATGGCAGGCAGATTCTTTACCATCTGGGCCACTGGGAAAGCCCCAAAGGGGGGCTAGAGGGCTGGGAAATACCCTTTCTCTCCTGTGGGATGGCTGTCCAAGGGACCTGAGGGCCAGTGAACATGACCTCCAGGGACCACTTGTTCTCTGAATCCTATCATATTAGGGTAACTGTGCCCAGAGTGCCTAGGAGGTTCTAGCAAGGGAACGCAGCTTCTTGTATACCCTTGATTGAAGAATGGTTCTCCTCTCTCAGGGAAGGTCGTCCTCTTCAGTCGAGCACGCGGCATCAGGAGGGATACATGCAGAGCAGTGAGAGAGGAAGGGGACACCAGCCTAGCCAGCCAGAGGAGCCAAATCAACCCTGGCGATCAATGAGGCGACAGGCTACAGCCAGATCACCCTCATATCTCCCACCTAGACTACCTCGGATGAGAGTGGGAACCACACAGAGGGTCAGGACACACTCAAGACCTGACACTGGGTGCTATATTCCTTTCTCAAGTGACTCACAAGACCTCCAGTGGGTTGAAGGTTGGCGAAAGAAATGGGATGTCCTCCACGTAGTTCTTCCTCAGCCTCTCCCCAAGGGCAAACATCTGCTCCATGCCCACCTTGGTCAGCTGTCCAGCAAACATGCCCCCCTGAGGCGTGGGAGGGGAGAGAAGAATGAAGAAATCTCACAGCCTGCTAAAGAACCTCAGCCCAGGCAGACCATCACAGCTCTGCAAGGCGCTTCAGGGAGCAGGAAAGCATCGCTCACCTTCAGCGTGGTCTCATGGTACTGAGAATCGAAAGGAGAGTGTGGTTTCGGGCCACCAGCAAGATTGGTGACTGTGTAATCAAGCTGAGTTTGCGGTGGGACCTCTAAAAGCTGGGGCTTCCACTCTACCTGCAGTGAGCACAAAAAAACACATTGCTTAAAAAGGTTCTGGAAACTTAAGAGCGTTAACATCTGGCAGCACATAGCTAGAATCACACTGATGCTAGACGAGCAACCTTCCCGAGAAGGATGGGAAGAAGGAAAGAAACTTCAAATCCAGCTCCAGTTAAGGGAAGAAATGACTGCAATTTATGATTCCAGGTGTCCTCAGCCCAAGTCCTGTAATTGCCACACTAGTACTCACTGCTGAGGGTCTATTCTGGCACCAAGCCCAGACTGACATAAAGGGTAGAAGTGGCCAGAGGGCCTGGTACCTAATACTTGGTGAATGAATGAATGAATATAATACAATCTCAGTGACCATATACTTGTAAGATTTTTTAAGGAATCAACCTGCAGGGTTTTGTGGCCCCTCGTTAAAGACTCTACTTAATGCCCCTTGAACTACTTCATATATCTCTTCCTTTCATCCAGTTTCTCAAACAAGTAGCTGCCCTCTAAGAAACCTTCACTTTTTACCATCTTCCCTTACTCCCCATAATCTGGCTCCTGCCCCAACTGTACTGGTTTTCAAAACATAACAAGTAGTTATAGGCCTCATAGCTCCAACAGCCCATAAAATTCTTACACTCATTGAGTCGGATGTGATGACTCAATTTTAAAAATAAGTCTTTCTTTCTAATTCCATATGCCAGCTCCTCTTCCCAACTTATTATGACTCTAAAGGCTACCCCAATTCTAATCCCTAGAACTCAAATCTGACTCTTCCCATTGCTCCCCCATTTCCACTCCAAACCCTGTGGACCACTGGCTAGAAAAAAAATGTCACTTCCACTGGTCCTTCTTTTATCTTACTATTAGAGTATAAATCCTTATTGTTTGTTTTCAGTTGCTCTGTCGCGTCCGACTCTTTTGCAACCCCATGGACTATAGCCTGTCAGGTTCCTCTGTCCATGGGATTTGCTAGGCAAGAATACTGAAGTGGGTTGTCATTTTCTTCTCCAAAGGATCTTCCTGACCCAAGGATTGAACCCATCTTTCCTGCACTGGAACTACTGAGCCACCAGGGAAGCTTCATAAAACCTTATTACTAATACATGAAAAGATGTTCAACATTGCTCATTATTAGAGAAATGCAAATAAAAACTACAATGAAGTTATTACTTCATACCAGTCAGAATGACCATCATCAAAAAAAAAAAAAAAATCTACAAACAGTAAATGCTGGAGAGGATGTGGAGAAAAGGGAACCCTCCTGCACTGCTGGTGGGAATGTAAACTGATACAGCCATTATGGAAAACAGTATGGAGATTCCTTAAAAAACCAGGAATAAATCTACCATGTGACCTAGCAATCCCACTACTGGGCATATACCCTGAGAAAACCACAATTCCAAAAGATACATGTACCTCAATATTTACAATAGCCATTGTAAAGAGCAGCAATACTTACAATAGCCAGGACATGTAAACAACCTCGATGTCCATCAACAGATGAATGGATAAAGAAGTTGTGGTACATTTATACAATGGAATATTACTCAGCCATAAAAAGGCCTGGAATTTCTCTAGCTGAAGCAGGAGTGGGAACTCAGAGCCCCAGTCACTCAGGATCCCTTTAGCCCTCAAGCTCTACAGAATGGTTTGAAGGCTATCAGATAGATCACAACTGAATTGGAAAGACTCGACACAGAAAAAGCCAATTTCAAGATGTCTGTACTAGAGCCAGCGAGCGCCTAAGGGCTCATCTAAGGCAGTCATGTATGGATGTGAGAGCTGGACTGTGAAGAAGGCTGAGCGCCGAAGAATTGATGCTTTTGAACTGTAGTGTTGGAGAAGATTCTTGAGAGTCCCTTGGACTGCAAGGAGATCCAACCAGTCCAGTTTGAAGGAGATCAGCCCTGGGATTTCTTTGGAGGGAATGTTGCTGAAGTTGAAACTCCAGTACTTTGGCTACCTCATGCAAAGAGTTGACTCATTGGAAAAGACTCTGATGCTGGGAGGGATTGGGGGCAGGAGGAGAAGGGGACGACAGAGGATGAGATGGCTGGATGGCATCACTGACTTGATGGACGTGAGTCTGAGTGAACTCCGGGAGTTGGTGATGGACAGGGAGGCCTGGCATGCTGCAATTCATGGGGTCGCAAAGAGTCGGACACGACTGAGCGACTGAACTGAAAGGCAGTCAGAACAGAAGGGAATTCANGTGAGTCTGAGTGAACTCCAGGAGTTGGTGATGAACAGGGAGGCCTGGCGTGCTGCAGTCCAGGAGGGTCGCAGAGAGTCGGACATGACTGAGCGACTGAACTGAACTGAACTCAGCCACGTAGTAGGTCCCCTTACCATGACTTGATCCACAAATGAGGTCACCCTCATGTAGACCATACCAGACGAAGCAAATATTTCAGTAACACCAATACCCAGGGAATCTATCCATTTGCCTCCTTTTCCTTCTACTTCACAAATAAGCATTTACCAAAATATTTTCTAACACAGTAAAAATAATAATAATAATAAAGTCGGGTTTTTCATAGTCAAGTTAATTTGATTTGATTCCCCTTATCCATCAATGCCCCAATACCTCATACACCCAATTTTCAGGCTCACACAAAATAGGCAGTTCTGTGACAGTGTCTTCAAATTATATCCCAGATCGGGGCATCTCCCTTCATCTCAGCTGTGACCACCCAGTTCAACAAAACAGTATCTCATCAGAACTACTTCAAAGGCCTCCTCCTTATCTTTTCAGCCTTCTGTTTCCCATGCCCATGCCCAACCATATCCTTAATCTCGTTCCCTCTGAGCAGTCAGTACGATTTTTAAAGGTAAAATGAACTATGTTATCCCCACTGCTTCTTTGACTGCTTAGAACAAAATCCGAATCCCTTATCAGACATTAGCACCATCTTTGGCAACCTCCTCCACAACGCTTGAAGCACAGGAGCCTCCATGTGGAAACCAAGTTCAGCTCCCCTGAGCACCTTTACCACTGGCTGTTCATTCCACTCTGAAAGTTCTTCCCTTATGATCTCGGCACAACCAGCTCCTCTTGGCATCTCAGGCTTTGTTCTAAACAGAGCCAACTAAGACGGGCCCTTTCTGATTCCCCAGGTTCTGAAGGAGTGTACCTGGCACCCTGGCATCTTCCCTTTCTGTCTTATTTTCTTCATATTACTCATTATTGGGGGATCTTTTTTGACTATTTGTTGATCTTCCACCCCACCTCCACCACCTAGAAGATAAGCTCTAGAAAGCATGGACTTTTACTGACCTTCATTCTGTAGCACCTAGAACATGGCTTGGCTCAAAGTGGTTCTCAGCAAAATATTTGTTGGATGTGTATGTTTGGGTAACACTGGGCTTAAAAACTAAACCAAAGTTCAACAAGTTTCTTGACTATAGTATCTCTCTGAACATGTCGAATGAGAAGGTACAAATGAGCACTGTATCTCCTGAGGGAGCAACAGTTGTGCAGCATGCTTGAAATCTGTTAGTCCCATATTCTTGGCTAGTATTTCCTAGAACAAACAGGAGAACATCGTTTAATCCCATAGATATTTGGACTCTAATAATCAGACACTTCTAGAATGTTCCCTCTTATTCCACCAGTCAAGGACCTAGTATAAAAGGTTAACTGTGTCACACTACCTAATATCCATCCTCACTTCATATTTAGCACACCAGGGTCTCTTTTTCTGTCAAACCCACGCACATTTGCCTGAAAATGTCCATTTATACCAATGACTTCCCTGGTGGCTCAGACGGTAAAGCGTCTGTCTACAAAGCGGGAGACCTGGGTTTGATCCCTGGGTCGGGAAGATCTGCTGGAGAAGGAAATGGCAATCCACTCCAGTGCTATTGCCTGGAAAAACCGATGGACAGAGGAGCCTGATAGGGTACAGTCCATGGGGTCGCAAAGAGTCGGACACGACTGAGCGACTTCATTTCACTTTCTTTAGAATGGCTGTTAAAGGGCAGTTTCATTTTAGACAGTATTTCCCAAACCTGAATGACATATTAAATATCCCAGTGCTCAGACTGGGCACTGTTGTACATGTGTGTGTGCATGTCTGATTCTTTACAGGCTCTCCAAGTCAGGGTAATGTGTCTCCAAGGTTGAGGACCACATTTATAGATATTCAATCCTAATCAGACTTTCTTATACTTCTGATACTGTTTTCCTGGGTATGGCTGGCAGGTTAATACAATACCTAATTATGATTTCTTGCAGGGAACAGCTGGATGATGAATTAGATAGCCCTCCAAAATATCTCGCATTTTCCCCAAATTAATATAAGTTCACAGATTGAGATAGATGGCACTATGATGATCTCAGCATTTAATGGGACTGGGAGAAAAGATGCAGGTGACAGCGGCTACAGATAGGTCAATGGAAAGAGGACATCTGTAAGTGGAAGACTTTCACAGTTTATGTGATCAATTTATGAGTTGTTTGAATCTTGAGAACATAAAGAAGAAATGTAAATTACTTAGTTTGTATAAGTTATAAAAACATCTGGGCACATTCAAAATTTTAAGTGATTATTTCTTACAAGGGATAAGGGAAATTTTGAGGTGGGGAATATGAGATTTTAATTTTGCACAGTTTATTCATTTATTACTTTTTTAACTAGCATGTACTAATTTTACAATAATTAGCAAAATAAAGTAACACATACATGAAAGTGTGTACAATGACAGAACAGGCAAAAATATCACTTAGTAATCCTTTGGGTACCTTAAATAATATTCTAATATCAATAACATTGGGAAAACATGCACCATTACTACTAATTAAATTATTTAACTAAACAATAATATTTGCATTTTTTGCTCCCCGTGTTGATAACTTAAAACATAAGATAACAAAGATTCTGTGGAATTCAATAATCTAGCAGGAGTTTTTGTATAATGTCTATGACTGACTGAG
The DNA here is from genome assembly GCA_006410875.1 of Neotragus pygmaeus. Lineage (NCBI taxonomy): Eukaryota > Metazoa > Chordata > Mammalia > Artiodactyla > Bovidae > Neotragus > Neotragus pygmaeus. The sequence continues at coordinate 522,442 of SJYV01045336.1, forward strand.
ACAGGGAATTGATGCCATGTTGCTTTATAAATGAAAAGTCCAATGCATACTAATATTCCTAATGTAATTCCATTGCCTAAGAGACTTTTCTCAATTTGCTATAAGATTTTTTCATATCATTATAATTCATAAAGGAATGCATGAATTTAAATGTCTCATTCTCTTTTGAAAAAATAATTTTATTATGAGAATGTGTATGTCTTCCCTTATACTACAGATTCTGAACTTGAGCATGGGTCTGCATGACCTGAGGTACTGTCATGCACATCTGTGGGAGGGGCTTTAGAGTCTGCATTTCAATGCAGGTCAGACTGACTTGTGTTTTTGGTCTTTGGCCTGCTCCTTGAACATTCTTCAGGCTTGTGGATAAATCGTGCTCTTTTCCCCTTGCTCTTTTATCTCAAAATTTTTCAGAGAGAGAAAAGGTTTTAGCAGAAGAGTTCAGTAGGGTTAACTTCCAAAAGCAGGAATAAGTAAGCAACAAATGTCTTTTGTGCTATCAATCGGACTGTCTTCAACATGAAAGGCTGTGTGTGTCTCAACATCAGACACAGCAGAAATACATATTATGTAGTTTTAATACTTGCCTCAAGGCTGTGAAGTATTTTTNGGAAAAACCATAGCCTTGACTAGACGGACCTTAGTCGGCAAAGTAATGTCTCTGCTTTTGAATGTACTATCTAGGTTGGTCATTACTTTTCTTCCAAGGAGTAAGCATCTTCTAATTTCACGGCTGCAGTCACCATCTGCAGTGATTTTGGAGCCCCCCAAAATAAAGTCTGACACTGTTTCCACTGTTTCCCCATCTATTTCCCATGAATTGATGGGACCGGATGCCATGATCTTTGTTTTCTGAAAGTGACCTAATAATAAAAAGGCAAAGTAAGAGACTAAGAAAAGATCCAAATATTTGAATAGGGAAAAGAGTGAAGTTCAGGTTCCAGATAGAATGTGGAATAGCCATATAGAAAGGCTAACTAGAAACTTGATAACAGAATCTAAGTGCCTACAAAGATTTATTATGTGGGAAATGCTTTGAGGTTTGATTTCACGTGTGGCCAGCTTTAAAAACTGGGTTTTCAGTTGTACACTGTGAGTTGTAGAATTCTGAGGACTTCTTAAAAGCAACTGTCATGAGTATGCCTATTATCAATTTGGACATCCTGCTGAACCTGCTCTAACATCAACCTGGAGAACCAACAATGCAAAAGCACCCCACAGGCAAGTTTGCCACCTAGATGCCTGGGAATTCCAGGTTGCCTATTTATCTTCATTAGGAAGACAATTCTTTAATCACAGGCCTGCCTGCTATGAAAGAGATCTTTACTGGGTCTCCCCAAGAATAAAATCCAGAAAGGGTAATCACCTTCAAAACCAGCTATTTGTACTTTAATCATAATTATCCTGAGCAAAACCAGGTGGATTTTAAGACTGGTCAATTAGTTTTGTTTTTTCCTACCTCAGATCCCTTCTACAGTTAAGTTTAGGAACCCAGAATGAAAAAGGAGACATACAGCACGTGTTGCCAATAAAACCGTCAGGATCTCAAATAGTCTCCGGCAAACCCGGAGAAAGTTGCGGTAAAATCTGTTCCCAAAAGTCATGTTGGTTTTGTTGTTTAGTCGCTAAGTCTCCAACTCTTTTGCAATCCCATGGACTATATCCTGCCAGGCTCCTCTGTCCATGGGATTTTCCAGGCAAGAATACTGGAGTGGGTTGCCATTTCCTTCTGCCCGGAACTTCCCCACCCAGGGAATTGAATCCCTGTCTCTTGCATTGGCAGGAGCCACCACTGAACCACCAGGGAGGTCCCTTCCCAAAGGCATTATTAACCTCTTATCCACTGTGATCCCAGTCTGGTTGGTTCCTGTCACAAAGGTCCCTGCAACTCTTTGACAACCATTAAAATGGTCAGAACTACATTACACCCTTGTACTCAAGTTCCCACAAATATTCACTAGAAATATAGAGTTTCAGGCTCCCACATCTACTGAATCCGCATTTTAACAAGATCCCTAGGCAATTTATAAGCACCTAGGGAAGCACAGTACGATTAGCTGGGCTACAGCCATGGAAAGTTTCCGAGCTGCCCCACAATCCGGGTGTCCGAGGGGGCTGGGAGGGATTGGGAGTACATGATCAGCACCTTTGTTCACACTGTTTTCCCTTCGTCAGGACCCAGTCCGAATTCCCGCTCCGTGAGTAAAATTCCAAAGGTGGTGTGCGTTGGGGCAAAGACCCTGGCCCGCCACTAGCTGGCCACACAGTTCTCGCTCCCCAACCGTGCCGGTCTCTCTCACCTGGTCCTCCTGCGGGAGCGGCTTGAGAGGGCTCCTCGCCCCGTGTCGAAACACGACTTGCACCATTTTCAACTCCAACAGGCTTCGGTCGACAGGATTCTGGTAGTCCGGTCCCCCAGGCTCGGCCAGGGCCACCCGCCGCTGGTGGAGGCAGTAGGTTAGCGAGGTCAGGACGCCCACGGGGGCCCACATGCGCAGCTTGAAGACCCGGGAGATCATGGTGGAAACCTCTCGGCTGCCCTTCGGGGTGAGAGTGCAGAAAGCGAATACAAGTCCCCCGCGGGCGACGGGGCTCAGCAGCCTCCCTTAAGTTCCCGGGAACCGGAGGGTGCACACATCCAGCCGCCCAGGCTGCGACCGCTACGCCTAGGCTGCGACCGCTACGACTCCCAGCTTTGAAGGGGACCCAGAGTGGCCGCAGCGACTTCCCGGGAGTTTTAACCGGGGTCGAGGTTGGCCGCTCCTGCAGCAGACTGGGCGGGGATACTGGGAGCCGGGAGCTCAGCTCCTGATCTTTCGTCCTCTAGGGAACCTTAAATTTGTATTTCAAGTTCGGCCTCCAGCACTCTTGACGGGACAGAAACACGCCCTGAGTTCCTCCGTGGCAGTAGCTCCATTAACAAAGACCGCTCAACTCCACTTTTTTTATAAGAGAGCTGCCAGCCACTTTCTCACATACCCAGGGACTTGCCCCCAAGTGGGCCCACGCAAAGGAGCACGGGAAAACGAGTTCCGTGAAGCTTGTCCGGGGACTCTGAGTTGCGAGAACTACAACTCCCACAAGGCTGCGCGCCGTGGGCCCTAGCTGGAGGCGGCTGCTGCTGCTGGATCATCTATCTGGAGTCTAGGGAGCATAGAAGACTTCCTTGAAGTTGAAGTTACTGAATTAAGAGCCAAGACACCACTTACTGAATGATTACTCTTGGCTACACGGCGGGTGGGGGCTTTATATTTAATCATTTGATATCCCACTTCTATGTTTAAAGAGGTTTAGATCATTGCAAATGTATAAAAGTTCAAGCCCATTGATGCGTTACTTGTATCCAGAATATTTCTTGTGGAAAAATCCAGGCCTTCCTTGTTTGTAGATGTCTCAGTGAGTAAGTACTTTAACTAGCCTAAACCACCTGCTGGTCTGGTTTCTCATGAATATACTGCGGCTCCAAACTTCTGTTCCAGGTCTTTGAACAGGACATATCTGTGCCCTCAAGGCAAAGGTCAAGTTGTGAGGAGAGTCTTGAGTATATTGACATTAAAAAAAAAAAAATTCAACTGAGTAAATTTGAAGATTTAATTGTCTTTATTCAACTATGCATGAATTGGGCAGCACCCCATCTAGCAACTAGAAGCATGCTGGAAGGGGTTGTACAAAATGGAAGGTTTTTCATAGGGTGGAGCAAGAAAGTATTAACAAAAGAAAAGAAGGTAGTAATAAAAGAAAAAAAGGACTCCCCTACTGGGAAGAGGGAGGAGAAAGGAACTGGCAAGGTTTTATCATGCAGATTGCCTCTTCTGCACCTAGGGGTGGGGTGTTGATGGAGAGGGACCCTGTGACAGTTTAACTTACTGGTGCTTAACCAGAAAATTCCAGACTGGTCCATTAACATTACATTTCTAGAGAAGGTTAAAACTGCAATTTGACAAAGATACTAAATCTAGCTTTGGTACCATGGACTTTAGTACACGTGATGCTGAGCAGGGCCTTGTGGGATCCTGGGCCTGGAGGCCTTTGTGTCCCCCATTCCTTGTAGGCAAGACTCCAGCCTCCATGACCTTCTCTGAGTTCCAAAGGACAAAACAGTTACTAATCAAAGGAGAAAGAGTAATGAAACCACCTGAGGCAAGATTAAAGGGACCAGTTGTTGTTTAGTCACTAAGTCATATTTGACTCTTTGGAACCCTGTGAACTGCAGCACTGCCAGACTTCCCTGTCCTTCGCTGTCTTCCAGAGTTTGCTCAAATTCATGTCCATTGAAATGGTGATGCCATCTGATTGTCTCACCTACTGTTGCCCCCTTTTCCTCCGGCCCTCAATCTTTCCCAGCATCAGGGTCTTTTCCAATGAGTCTTCACATCAGGTGGCCAAAGTATAGGAATTTCAGCATCAGTCCTTCCAATGAACACTCAGGGTTGATTTCCTTTACAATTGGCTGGTTTGATCTCCTTGCTGTCCTAGGGACAGGATTAGGAGATGAGCCACCTGAGACCCTGCACACACCCTAATCTTGTCAGCAACCCCACACTTTTAAAACTTTAAAGAAGAAAGAATGAAAACTGTTACTGCCTTATCACATATCCTGCCTGACTATACAATCTCTCCCTACTCACCAGGGAGGGGGGCACAGTTCTTGAGGTACTAGCCTATTGTGTTCCCCCTTTGCCCGACAAAATAATAAAGCCACACTTTCCTTCTCCCTAACTGTCTCTGTATTCGTCTGGTACTGGTGCACAGAGAGCCAAGATTTTGGCAACACGATGCCATCTGGGGCTTGTGGTTTTCTTTTTAACAACATCCAGCCAGTTCTTTTATCATTCGGAATTCTATCATTGCGTCAAACTGGGTCAGATGTAAAGGCAGCATACTTATGGAGTATGGCTCCTGACTTGAGTCTAAACTTCATCAGGCTAGAAAATTCTAAATGTCCTACCACTGGGAGGGGTCATTTTGTAACACTGCTCGTTGTCACAGTTTTCTCCCTGGCCTAGCCCATGGACTCACTTCTCAGAGTCTTATTGTGTGTTCTGATATTATTAAAAACTGAAAGCTGTTTTTCTAGGCTAAGTAAGCTATCAGGAGCACTAGACAACACTGCTTCGGAAACTGAGTGATAAAATGTAACCTCAGTGGGGAAAAATGTTCTCAGCAGTTGAGCGAAAATGTGGTATGACTTGAATACAGAAGGGCCCTGGCATTTGAGCAGCTACAGGAGTCCTGGTAGTTCTAGGATGTCAGAGCAGCTCCAGGGCAATGTAATGTTGGCATCTGGGTTCCATTCCCTTCTGCATAATGGACAGGTCAGCCTAGTCCACATGCTGTTCCCTGGCAGCCTCAGCACAGTCTTGTCAGGCATCATGAGCAGCACCTTTGACCTGGTGGAGCACATGCTGTCAGGACGCAAGTGTGTAGCTGACGTGGGGAGCAGTCTTAGCAGCAGATCTTTGCCAGAAGCCAGAGAGAGTAAGGTTGGAAAAATGATAGATTCCTTGAGGTCGTTTATTAATAAAAGCCCTGTTTGTCAGTATATGTGAGACAACATTTGGGGAATCCTATAAATATTTGGTGTGTTGTGTACAGAGGTCCTGGTCATGTTAATAAATTGCATTTTAAGAGAAAGGCTAGGCTGGATAGGAGAGGAGTTTGGGAGAGAATGGCTATAATGTATATGTATGGCTGAGTCCCTTTTCTGTCCACCTGAAACTATCATAACATTGTTAATCGGCTATGCTGCTACTGCTAAGTCACTTCAGTCATGTCCAACTCTGTGCGACCCCAGAAATCCTGAAATCATGCTCTGGGACTGCAGAGCAGCAAGGGTTGGGGGCAGTAGGTGGTGGGGGCACTGAACAACTGATATTGTGACCTTGGCTTTACCATCATACAAGTGTGGCTTGGGAAATAAGCCTTCCTCCACCCAAATTGTCCTCAGAAGGTTGGCTTTAATATAATGCCCAAACTCAGGTTGACTTATGAGATTAGGTAAGAAACAACCACATTCACTGTTTTATCTTCAATATTGAGCATAGTGCCTGACTCATAAGTACCCCACAAATACTTTGGGGATGAAATTATAGTTTATCATAGGAATAGTGTTGAGGACATTGTTCATTACATCACTTATTGCTTCCTATATAAATCTCCTCTTGAAAACCTTGTTTTAGTGTTAGCATTAGCACAAACAGCAAAACATATGAAGATTACTTTTCCTTTGTTTTTGCTTTGGCTGACAGGAAGCTTGGAGCTTAATTTTAAACTTGACCACAGCATATATTTAGAATCTAATAGCTAGTATAACTGTGATCTTTTCCTCCAGGAAAATCACCCCGGATTAGTTCAGTTCAGTATCTTAGTCAGGTCCGACTCTTTGTGACCCCATGGACTGCAGCACGCCAAGCTTCCCTGTCCATCACCAACTCCCGGGGCTTACTCAAACTCATGTCCATCGAGTCAATGATGCCATCCAATCATCTCATCCTCTTGTCGGCCCCTTCTCTCGCCTTCAATCTTTCCCAGCATCAGGGTCTTTTCTAGTGAGTCAATTCTTTGCATCAGGTGGCTAAAGTATTGGAGTTTCAGCTTCAGCATCAGTCCTTCCAATGAATCTTCAGGACTGCTTTCCTTTAGGATGGACTGGTTGGATCTCCGTCCAAGGGACTCTCAAGAGTCTTCTCCAACACCACAGTTCAAAAGCATAAATTCTTATAGTGCTCAGCTTTCTTTGGATTGGAAGGGGGCAAAACTGGAGAAAGGTCAGTGAGGGTGTTGCAGGACTCCAGGTGTGAAAGTTAAGTTTAAGACAAAGAATTAACAATAGAGAGTGAGAGGGAGGAAGGAGTCAAGGATGACTTCTTAGTTCCTGGATTGGGCAACTTGCGGAGAATGACTTTTGGAAGGAGATTGAGCAGAAATTAGCAAGTTAATTTTGAATATGTACATTATGAGGTTACCTGTGAGTCATTTAAATAGAAATGCCCTCTAGATTACATATCCCTCAGGATTTGGATTAGGAAAATGTAGGTGGAACTCCTCCACACATAATTAATTATTAATTGAAACAAAAGGAGCAGATAAGATTCTCAGGTGAGTGAATAGAGTAGAAGGAGAAAAACAGAAGGCTAAAACAGGACTCTGAGTGTTAGTTACCAAGCAAGGGCTCACTGTACACCGCGCTTCTCTTTTTTTAATTGGAGGATAATTACAATTTTGAGATGGTTTCTGCCATACATCGGCATGAATCAGCCACAGGTATAAGCACGTCTTCTCCCTCTTAAACCTCCCTCCCCATCTTGCTGTTGTTAAGTCACTTCAGTCGTGTCCGACTCTTTGTGACCCCATGGACTGCAGCCCCCCAGGCTCCTCTGTCTGTGGGATTCCCCAAGCATGAATACTGGAATGAGCTGCCATTTCCCTCTCCCCATCTTACTCCTTTGGAATATTACTCAGCTATAAAAAGGCACTGGCTTTTGAGAAAAGAAAGAACTTTATCTTGAGGTTGACTGATAAGGAGGCAAGGCTCTCAAACCTGTCTCCTTGATACAGTATAAGGGCAAAGTTTAAGGGGGTGGGGAAATTTCAAATGTGGAAGCTGATTGGCTAGTCTTGAATTAATCCACATAAGCTACTTGTGCTGCTAGAAGCCAGAATTTCCTTATTGAAGGGCTTCTCACTTAGTAAAGGGCTCTAGTGCCAGTATTTCTAGAGGCAAGTCCAGTTTGTGGATTAGAGTCCTTCCCTAAGGGAGCCAATATAAAAGGATAAAATATAAAATATATATTATATATATAAATATAAATATATATATATTTAAAATATACATATATAAAAGGTTACTCGAATATATATATATATAAGGTTACTTGATCCTGCAGGAGCGTCCCCAGATCTCGGTGTCCACCCTCAACATGGGCAAGCTCCGCAGTCTGTCCGAGGGCTCCTTGGGCTGCGTGTATCTCCATTTCCTGGATGTGAATGTGAGTCTCCAGCTTCTGTGTGTTTGGCAGTCACCAGGGAGGGCAGATGAATGGCACATGAGGAAGGAGGGGCCTGTGCTCCTGAGGAAGGCGGGGCCTGTGCTCCTGAGGAAAGCAGGGCCTGTGCCTCCATGGGTAGCACTGCCTTGCAGTCTCTGATGTCAAGGCATTGTCATTTTCTGTGGTACAGGCATGTGAGCCAGGAACATCACTCCAAGCAATTGTACTGCTCTGCACTTACTAACCTCTACTGCGTGCCACATGGCAGGTTCACACTGATCTCACTGAATTCCCCCCAACAGCTCTNTTTTTTTTTTTTTTTTTTGGATGCATCAGGTCTTAGTTGAGACATGCAGGATCTTCCATGTGTTATGTGAAATCTTTCACTGTGGCACACAGACTCTCTAGTTGTGGTTCTCAGGCTCAGTACTTGTGGTGTGTAGGCTGAGTTGCTTGGTGTGTGGGGTTTCTTAATTCCCCAACCAGGGTTCGAACCTGCCTTCCTCTGCATTACAAAGCAGATTCTTAACTACTGGACTACCAGCTAAGTACCAGGAGGAGGTTATTTTAATCTGGGAGAGTTTTTTTTGTTTTTTTTTTGTTTTTTTAAATAAAATGAGGGAAAACTGCCAGGGAGGGGAGAAACAAAAAGACAGAAAAGGAATCATTGATAGGGAAAATCTCTAAAGAGAAGTTGTGATAAAGAAGAAAGAAGGAAGGATCAGTCTTGGACAGAAGATGCATCAACCTCTCTAGATCAGCCTTAGGCAGAAAGAGCCTTAAATCCTCTTCATTAAGGGCTACCTCTCCAATTAAGATGGAAAAGGAGATAAAGATGTAAGCATGGAGGCAGGTAACTGACGTTGGTATTTTTACCTCCAACAAAATTTTTCCCCAATGATAATCTCTAGCAAGTTAGGAAAAGAGAAACTATCAATAATAATATTAATACCTGGCCTTATGCTAAACCTTTCACATGCAATGTGCCATTTAATCCTCCTAGTAAGTTAAATGAAAGGTCCTATTACCATTTCATAGAAAAGGAAACTGAGGTTAGAGAACAAAAATTAAGTAACTTGTCCAAGGATGCAAGTCACTTGTCTAAGGATGCAAGTAACTTGTCCAAGAGTCTAGGCAGTCTGAATTTGAACCCATGTCTGTCTGAAATCTGAGCCAACCCTATGAGCCAGATACTATACTGCTGAACTCACTGGGGAAGGGATAGTAATTTGTGTACCATTTTGCATACATGATTCAGCCCGGGTGGCACTAGTAGTAAAGAACCTACCTACCAATGCAGGAGACATAGAAACTCGGGTTCCATTCCTGGGTTGGGAAGATCCCCTGGAGAAAGAAATGGCAACTGACTCCAGTATTATTGCCTGGCAAATCCCACGGACAGAGGAGCCTGGTGGGCTACAGTCCATGGGGTCACAGTCAGACAGGACTCAGCACTTACTCACTTGCATTCACTATACCCCTCTAACTTGGGGGACTGAAAGAGTTTTTCCTTCATGACTTGGGGCCACTAAGTCTTTCTTCCTACTATCACCTCAGTCCTAATTGATGGCTTTCTCGGTTTTTCTTATTTTCTTCTTAAATATCATTTAGAACTTTCTGTTGTAAATGTAGAAAATTGACTCAAGTTGGCTTAATATGAAAAAAGAAAAGGAATTAATTAGGCTGCATAATCGGAAACTTCAGCAGGCTTGGCTGTGTAGAAGCTCAGATAATAATGGGTTCTGGTTCTTTTGAAGCCTCCAGACCTTTCTCTCACTGTGTTGCCTTTTTCCTGAAACTTTATCTGGTGACTCCTAACTCACCCCTGGGTCACACAATGGCTATAGCAGTCCTATCTCTTGACCATCCAGTATATCTGGAAAAAAAGATTTTCCCCCACATAAGTAAACCCTAGACCGCAATCATTTGCAAGATTGGAGACACGTGTTTAATTCATGGCAAATCACTTCCAACCATCTCTGGAGTTGAAGGGGAAGTCAAACCCACACACATAAGCTAAAAGGGTACAGGCAGTTCTTCAAAGGAGACTTAGAACTGCTTTTACTAGAAACAAGTGACAGAATGATTAGGGGAAAACAACAGATGTTTCCATTCCTTTCTCCCAGCTTTCTTCCCCTCATTAATCATCTTCCCACGTGATTGTCAGTGACTCACACTGAAGTTGCTGACCTTTCAGCAAAGGTGAGTGGGCTTAACACTGTCTACAACTTTAACCGGGTCTATGTCTGCATCTATGCATCTTTGTCATTTCCTTGTTTAAACATCTCTATTGGCTCCACATTGCCCATGGAAGAATGATTTACATATCAGTGTTCAGTGGCCCACTGCTCTGGCTTTGCATACTGTTTTAAAGTCCTGGAATACTGGCAGTCTTGTTGGTGTGATATGGTTATTTTGGAGTTTAAAAAAATCTGAATCATTTATGTCTTCAGGCAGATCAGAGACATGCTTCCTTAAAATTTTGAATCAAATATAAGTGAGCTTGTTTAGAAAGCTGTCTTCTATACTTCCATAATCCTTAAGCCAAAGAAGAAAATTACAGCCACTAAAGCAAAGCCTCTAATGCAAGAATAATTCTTATCTGTTACAAAGATTTCCAACAGAAGGAGTAGGATCAGGACACTACTGTTATTAATACTGTGTCCACATTAGAATCTTCATAAATGTAAGATGAGCTAGGAAGATGACAGTGAGAGATACTTTTTTTGAAGCAAAAAAAAAAAAAAAAAAAAATTGTTACAAACAAAAAGTTGTCCCTGCAAAGAAAGAAAATACTGCCCCTCACCCAAATCTCCTCGAACTTATTAACCTAGAGATAGAGTTGTTTGAATATACAGGACTAAAGAAAATACTTAAGAACATCTTATAGCTATCTCCTTATCATTCCCTTAACCAGCATATATTCAGTATTTCAGCAACTGGAAAGTTTTTCACAGCTCAATGATGATATCGTTGATAGACTAATTTAAAAAGACTGTAATTTTACTTCACTTTAAACCCAATTAAACTATTTTATGTAGCACTTACTTCAAGCAGGATTTTATTTTTATATTAAAATAACATGTTTAATATATTTCATAGGTTTCCATTTATGCTAGTGTGTGTGTACTCAGTCATGTCCAACTCTTTGTGGCCCCAGGTGGACTGTAGCCCACCAGGCTTCTCTGTCCATGGGATTCTCCAGGCAAGAGTACTGGAGTGGGTTGCCATTTCCTTCTCCAAGGGATCTTCCCAACCCAGGGATCAAAAGCATGTCCATGGGGTCACAAAAGAGTTGGACATGACTTAGCAACTAAACAAACAAAAAGAAACAAAACTACTTAGTTTTATTGATCTCGAGTATTTATATACTATGTGAAATAAGTACCAAAATATCCTGAAATTTTATCCAGTATTTAAATGGCTCGAGCTTGGTGCTGGAGGCCCCTCAGGTCAGCCCCCTAGCTACAGTCCCAGCTCCCTCCTGCTCTCCCCCATCCCAAGGAGAGATATGTTTATGTTTCCTTTTCCAAGCAGAGCTTGGATCTGGATCCCTTTGCTTGAGGCCTTCTCCCATTTTTACCTGTAAAGGTTACATTCAATGAGGACAACCAGTAGAATGCAATCTTAAAGCAATTCATTTTTGTCTCCCACTGTCTCTTTAAGTCTGCACCTAGGGGCTATTTCTCTCTTACCGTTAGAAAAGACATAGGTGGTTCCTCAGAGGTAAAAACAGTACCGTCACTTTTTAAGGCACAAAATGTCAATCGGGAATTTCAATGGCAGTTCCAGGTAAGAAATGTTGTAACTTCAACTTTAACTTACAGTTGAAATGTCTCTTCTCCTCCAGCTCAGGCTGGCCACAGGCTAAAAGTCTGAAATTTGAAGACCAAGGAGAGAAAGGTTCTTGGCTTCATCTCTTTTTCTTCCTTTCATGTTCCTTCTTCTTTTCTCCCATCTTACTAACTTGTTTCTGGTCCTTTCAGGACCTGGAGCTTGAGGAGGGGAATTCGTTGATTCACAAAATTCTTGTTTGATGCTTTGGAAGTGATCACACTGTCTCTGGACTTTGCAGATGTTGGAAGCTGATTTCTTTCTCAAGGGACTTTCATGGGTTCCTCAGAGACCTTCCCTTTCCCCATTTCTGCAGCATCAAGGTGTCCAGCAGCAATTCATCTCTAGCTTTCACCCTCCACCTCCCCCGGAGGCCATTTTGATCAGGAGCAAAGCATAACCACCTCAACTCCCTTTCCCTTAGGACTTCATCTTGTCCATAGGAAACACCATTTGCCCAGGCAGACTCTGAGAATGCAGCTACTTTCCCACACTTCAGTCCTCGAAATTTCGATTTCTGCAGTGTGAGCCAGTCAGCAGACCTGTGTCCTTCAAATGTAGGAGGCACACATTACACTCTGCAGATGATTCCGTCAAAGTCCTGTCCTTTGATTTGAGGTAAGGAGCTGAAGCCCTTACCTCAGGGCAGGAAGCCTATCAGGCTTCTCTGGTGGCTCAGATGGTAAAGAATCTGCCTGTATTGCAGGATATCCCCTGAAGAAGGAATGGCAGTCCACTCCAGTATTCTTGCATGGAGAATTCCATGGACAGAGGAGCCTGGGCTACAAACCTAGACAAGGTATTAAAATCAGAGACATTACTTTGCCAACAAAGGTCTGTATAGTCAAAGTTATGGGGTTTCCTATAGTCATGTACAAATGCAAGAGTTGGACCATAAAGAAGGCTAAACACTGAAGAATTGATGCTTTAGAATTGTGGTGCTGGAGAAAAATCTTCAGTGTCCCTTGCATAGCAAGGAGATCAAACCAGTCAATCCTAAAGGAAATCAGTCCTGAATATTCATTGGAAGGACTGATGCTGAAGCTTGAAGCTCCAATACTCTGGCCTCCTGATGTGAAGAGCCAACTCATTGGAAAAGACCCTGATTCTAGNAGATCAAACCAGTCAATCCTAAAGGAAATCAGTCCTGAATATTCATTGGAAGGACTGATGCTGAAGCTTGAAGCTCCAATACTCTGGCCTCCTGATGTGAAGAGCCAACTCATTGGAAAAGACCCTGATTCTAGGAAAGATTAAAGGCAAAAGGAGAAGGGAGTGACAGAGGATGAAATGGTTGGATAGCATGCAACTCAATGGACATAAATTTGAGCAAATTCTGGAAGATAGTTAAGGACAGGGAAACTTGGTGTTCTACAAAGAGTTGGACACAACTTAGTGACTAAACAGCAACAACAACAGAAAGAGCACATATCCCTCCTCTTCCTCCTTCACCCTTAGTGAGGAAGATAGAGTTCTTCATACTTAATAGTTCTTTTCAAAGAAATCCTTTTCAAAAAGCTTCCTATCTCCAGTTCAGCATCCCTTTATGTCATCAATGTGGGTGACCAGTTAAGAGTTACTTGCCTCTCTCTTCTCTTTTTACCATCAGGCTTCCCAGATAGCTCAGTTGGTAAAGAATCCGCCTGGAATGCAGGAGACCTGGTTCAATTGCTGGTTTGGGAAGATCCACTGGAGAAGGGATAGGCTACCCACTCCAGTATTCTTGGGCTTCCCTTGTGGCTTAGCTGGTAAAGAATCCTCCCTGGGTTAGGAAGATCCCCTAGAGAAGGGAAAGGCTACCCACTCCAGTATTCTGGCCTGGAGAATTCTATGGACTGTATNACTTCATGACTAATAGATGGGGAAACAATGGAAACAGTGACAGACTTTATTTTGGGGGGCTCCAAAATCATTGCAGATGGTGACTACAGCCATGAAATTAAAAGAGGCTTGCTCCTTGGAAGAAAAGCTATCATCAACCTAAACCTAAATTAAAAAGCAGAGACATTACTTTGCCAACAAAGGTCCATTGAGTCAAAGCTATGGTTTTTCCTATAGTCATGTATGGATATGAGAGCTGGACTGTAAAGAAAGCTGAGCACCGAAGAATTGATGCTTTTGAACTGTGATGTTGGAGAAGACTCTTGAGAGTCCCTTGGATTGCAAGGAGATCCAACCAGTCCATCCTAAAGGAAATCAGTCCTGAATATTTATTGGAAGGACTGATGCTGAAGCTGAAACTCCAATACTTTGGCTACCTGATACGAAGAACTGACTCATTTGAAAAGACCCTGATACTGAGAAAGATTGAAGGCAGGAGAAGGGGATGACAGAGGATGAGATGGTTGGATGGCATCACTGACTCAATGGACATGAGTTTGAGTAGGCTCCAGGAGTTGGTGGACAGGAAAGCCTAGCATGCTGCAGTCCATGGGATGGCAAAGAGTTGGACATGACTGAGTGACTGAACTGACTGACTAATCTGCCATCATATCTCAGTCTGCTGACTTTCTGAATAAAGTCGTATTCCTTGCCTCAACACCTCATCTCTTGGTTTTGTTGGCCCTTTGTGCGGCAAACAGAGCAAGCGTAGACTTGGTAACAATGATGCCACGTAGATATGGTAGCAATAGATCAAAACACAGAAGAAAACTTGGGACATCTGCGCAGTAGTGTTGTTGCAGGAAGGCAGACCCCTTCCAGGGCCCAAAACTGGGCTCTTGTCTAACATTTGGAAATGAATTGTCCGAGGAGACACATGTGCTGACACAGCAAGAGATTTTACTGGGAAAGGGCACCCAGGTGGAGAGCAGTAGGGTAAGGGAACCCAGGAGAACTGCTCTGCCGCGTGGCTTGCAATGTATGGCTTGCTTATGGTAATGGATTAGTTTCCGGGTGGTCTTTGACCAATCATTCTAATTCAGTCTTTCCTGGTGGCACACGCATCGCTCAGCCAAGATGAATGCTAGCGAGAGGGATTCTGGGAAGCTGACAGACATGCAGTGTCTCCTTTAGACCTTTCCTGAACTCTTCCGGTTGGTGGTGGCTTATTAGTTCGTATTCCTTATCAGGATCTCCTGTCATAAAACAACTCATGCAAATGGTTACTATGGTACCTGGCCAGGGTGGGCGGTTTCAGTCAGTGTGCTTCCCCTAACAGTGTTATGTCATCTTACAAACTTGTTACATCCTATAACAGTTTTCATAACTTTACTTTTTAAATTTAACATGTCATAAAATTTCTATGTCATTAAAGTGTGTCTGGCATGGTTTAAATAGTTTGCATTATGCTAAATGAACTAGATTCTGAAATAGGTTTTCATTTTTAAGATTTTGAAGAAACTGAGGTGCAGAAAGTTTTTAAAATTTTATAGGTCCCACAACTAGTAAGTGGAGGAACTTCCTGTTGAAATCTAGTAGTATCTAATTCCAAGACCCAAGATTTTCCCATTATACCATGTTGACCCTCCAGACATAAAAAGTTAAGCCAGACACCAACTCTTGCAGAGAGGAAGGCAATTCTGACTCCATGTTGGAAACTGCTTCTTTGACTTGCTTTTCCTTGCTTTTGTTATTATAATTATACATAATCAGCTCAGTTCAGTTGCTCAGTCATGTCTGACTCTGCGACCCCATGGACTACAGCATGCCAGGCTTCCCTGTCCACCAACTCCTGGAGCCTACTGTAATTCATGTCCATTGAGTCGGTGATGCTATCCAACCATCTCATCTCCTCCTGCCTTCAATCTTTCCCAGCATCATGCTCTTTTCCAATGAGTCAGTTCTTCACATCATGTGGCCAAAGTATTGGAGTTTCAGCTTCAGCATCAGACCTTCCATGAATAGTCAGGATTGATTTCCTTTAGGATTGACTGATTTGATCTTCTTGCAGTCCAAGGAACTCTCAAGAGTCTTCTCCAACAGTATAGTTCAAAAGCATCAATTCTTCAGCACTCAGCTTTCTTTATAGTCCAACTCTCACATCCATACATGACTACTGGAAAAACCATAGCTTTGACTAGATGGACCTTTTTTGGCAAAGTAATGTCTCTGCTTTTTAATACACTGTCTAGGTTGTTCATAGCTTTTATTCCAAGGAAATCATATGTAATGTCTTACCTCAAAGGACCCTGCCCCTGCCTGACCAAAGTGCTTTTGTTCAGCTCATAGAGAGATCATCTGACCCTGCCCACCTGTGAATAGAAAATATTAATACACTCTTTCCGAAGACTGGCCCTTCCGGGAAATGTTTTGCAAGACTGAAGACCCTTTCACTTTACTTCCCCATTGCCTCTCCCTCTCTGTTCTGCCTTTTGACTTTAGTTTCTCGTTGCCTCTCTCTCTGGCTCTGTAAGAGAACCTGGCTTCCAGACGCGGACAAGATGGTTATTCTGAGACCTTGGTCTGCCGTCTTCTCAGTCAACACTCTTTCTGAATAAAGTCGTATTCCTTGCCTCAACACCTCATCTCTCAGATTCATTGGCCTGTCATGTGGTGAGCAGAGGGAGCTTGGACTTGGTAACAGTAGAAATGCAGCCCCAACCACCATCCCTCTGAAAATTTTCTGTTACTTTGTAAAGAACAAGCTTACAGCAATTTAAATTCCATTCAAGCACTTAACTATTGATATTAAGCACTGAGAACACAAAGATAAACAGGGATGCCACAGTTTAAATAGCTGTGCCTGCTTCAACACATTTCAAAAGCAAAGGCCAAGGTTGCAGGAAGGGGGACACCTTCTAGGGCCCAAAAGTGGGCTCTTGTCTAACACTTGGAAATGAATTGTCCAGGAGACACATGTGCTGACAAAGCAAGAGATTTTACTGGGAAAGGGTGTCCAGGCAGAGAGCAGTAGGGTAAGGGAACCCAGGAGAACCGCTCTGCCATGTGGCTTGCAGTCTCAGGTTTTATGGTGATGGGCTTCGTTTCTGGGTTGTCTTTAGCCAATCATTCTAACTCAGAGTCTTTCCTGGTGGTACGTGCCTTGTTCAGCCAAGATGGACACCAGCAAGAAGGATTCAGGGAGGTGGTTGGACATATGGTGTCACCTTTCGACCTTTCCTGAATTCTCCTGGTTGCTGGTGGCTTGTTAGTTTCATGTTCCTTACCAGGATCTCCTGTCATAAAACAATTCATGCAAACGGTTACTCTGGTGCCTGGCCGGGTTTCAGTGTGCTTCCCCTAACAAAGGGGTAGCAGGTTCTGGCTAGGAACCCTGTGGCTGGGGGCAGGTCCCAAGAGTGAGCCAGCAGAGGGGCCACACACTGTCACCCCACCCAGGAATCACCACTGGTCCCTCCCCCGCCTACTGCTTCTGCCAGAGAATGTAGCCTAATTAGATCAGCACTCATTTTCTCAGACATGAGATTCCCCTTGATACCAAAGGACATTTTCCTTTCTGTCTTTTAGTGACAAAGACACCAATTTGGAGGGTTTGTTTGTTGTATCATATGCCAAGGAATGCCCATTTCAGAGAGGACTTGATTTGCCGCTTACAATGGGTGCCTCTGATTCCCACTAGGGTGCACTTGCTGCTGATTCTGGGCGAGGTGCTACCCCAGGGAAATTGGAAGTCCTGCTTCTACGATCAGCCTGCTGTCAGATTCACAGCACGCTTGTGGTGCTTGGTTTGTTTGTTCTAGAGAACCAGTCTGGAGAGCGTTTCCTTGGCCAGCTGGGAGAGATAGGCGCGATGGGAGGGTTCTTGGCCCACTCCACTCTCCTCAACGCCCCCTCTACTCTCTCCTCTCCAGGACTCATCCTAATTTCACCCAGGGCCGCTCAGAGCTCCTGACGTTTGGAGGATCAGGTTAACTATGGAGGGCTTGTGAGAACTCCCAGTTCAGAACACAAAGGAAGACAGAACAGCACATTGAGATGCAAAGATTTATGAGGGAGAAAGACTTGCGTAGGAAAAGGAAATTAGAAACCAAGCAAGCAGAATATTCAAAGCCAGCCACACACCATGCATAATAATGAAGTTTCCAAGACTCCCTCCGGGCTCAGATCGGTCTCCTTAATAATTTAGAGAGCAGCTCTCCTTCCGTTGACAAACAGGTGGGTGTGGGGGGCTTTGCAAATGCTTCCTCATTGCTCCTTTTACTGTCTCTGAGAGGAAGGTCAGGTTGTCCAGAGGCTTTCCTTTGGGGATCCAGATGGAGAAACAGGCTCGATAGGCTTGCCATTTGCATAAGGCGACAGAGTGAGACAATGGCAGTTCTGCAACTAGCGGGCCGACTGCCTCATCAGAGCCACATAGACACCACCAGGGTCCCTCAAGCTCCTCAAGAGGATGCGGGTGGGGCTGAGGAGCGCAGGTTAATGTCGGTAGGTGAGTGGAGGCAGCGACTTAGACTGCTCTGGGTTCCTTTGGAGAATTTTGCCATGAAGACGTCATCTCTGGTAGTGTCTTGTTCAGCTGGTGTGTGGTTTCGGGGACATCCACGACATGCTGGCTCCACTGCTATCTACCCATCCAGGGCCTCTCCTCTCCACACCTGGGCTCGCTGCTAGTTTTCCCTGCTTTCACCTTCTGCTCACAGCCAAGACCATGTACACTGCTTCTTGAAACATCTTCCCAGAACATTGTTTCTACCATGCCCCTCCACAGATAAAAAACCTTCAACTGTGGAAGTCTTGAACAAGTCCTCTCAGTCCTAGAGCTATGCTTTGCTTGACTACCTGATACTTATTTTGAACTCATCTCCAACATTGTAAAAGGAAGATTTTTAGATAAAAATCGGAATTTCTAGCTTTTTAGGGGGTGGGGTGGGGAATTAAATTATCTGACAACTCAAGACCTGCATTTCCACATTGCAATTGATGGGTGCGGCGGAGCATCGCTCTCTTCAGACAGAGCATGGTGTCTTTTAGTTCAGCTTAGCTCTTTTCTCTCCACTGTCTACATACCCCCGCTGCCGGCTTTACCCCGCCCCAGTGAAGTTACTTATTTTCATATTCAACTGACTATTCAACAGAGACACAGACCTACCTGTATCCTCTAGACTGGGTTTAAGATTCTTGTTCTATGACAAACCCTGACCCAGCACAGAGGGTTCAAATAGTCTCCCCATCAGCATTACTGAAGGGGTGATGCTTCAGAGGTGATAAATTCTGTGCAGTTGTTGTGCATGCCTGCATGCTCAGTCATGTCCAACTCTTTGCAACCCTTTGGATTGCAGCCCATCAGGCTCTTCTGTCCGTTGGATTTCCCAGGCAAAAATACAGGAGTGGGTAGCCATTTCCTCCTCCAGGCGATCTTCCTGACCCAGGAATTGAATCCACATCTCCTGTGTCTCCTGCATTGCAGGCAGATTCTTTACCACTGAGCCACTGTGGAAGCTTCTGTGCCAAGTGATGATAATTCCATGTCTGGGTTTAGAAAAACAAGCACACAGCAAGTGATACTGCTCCTCATCTAGGCAGGGGCACTGAGGATAGACAGGAGGGATCAGTTATAGAGAGTTTTGAATTGTATTGTAAAAGCGATACAGGTTAGAATTTTCCTTTCC
This sequence comes from Neotragus pygmaeus, assembly GCA_006410875.1. Classification (NCBI taxonomy): domain Eukaryota; kingdom Metazoa; phylum Chordata; class Mammalia; order Artiodactyla; family Bovidae; genus Neotragus; species Neotragus pygmaeus. The sequence continues at coordinate 541,775 of SJYV01045336.1, forward strand.
AATGCAGGAGAGGTGGTTCCATCCCTGTTTGGGGAAGTAAGATCCCACATGCTTATCAGCCAAAAAAACAAAACATGAAACAAAACAATATTGTAACAAAATCAATAAGGACTTTTAAAATGGTCCACATCAATTAAAAAAAAATAAAATAAATACAGACTAGTGATTTGATTATGGGGAATGAGGGAGCAAAAGAAGACGAGGATGGCCCCATGGTTTCTGGCTGATAAATTAGGTGCATAGTGGTGACATTTACTGGCACAGGGAGCCCTGGAGGAGAAGTGGGTTTGGGCAAATAGGAGAGATGCAGAAGGCAGATGGATCTCTGACTCTCAGGCTCAGTGGGGAGGCCTGGTCTGGAGAGAGTTAGCAGAGCCACAAGGCCTAAGGTGGCTGAAGCTGTGAGAGCAAAGAGATGGCCAAGGAGAGAGTTGTGGTCTGAGAAGAGAATGTGGCCAAGGTCAGAACACTAGGGAGCATGAGGTAGAAGGGGAGTCAACACAGCGGCAGGTACCAGGAGAGACACTGGGAGCAGAGAGTTTTTCAACAGGAGCAATCAGAGAGGGCAAGTCAAGTGAGGTCTGAAAAAAGAATCTTTTTGATTGGGAACTTGGGAGGAGGTCATTGTTCTGTTTTCAGAGTACAATAGTTAAAGGGTAAGTGGCAGAAGCCTTATTTCTGTGGACTGACACACAAATGGGAGAAGAGTAGAAACATGTTGCCAACCATTCTTTTGAGAAGTTAAGAAGATAAAGAAGTAGCTGAAGGGACTTCTCTCATGGTCTAGTGGCTAAGACTCTGAGCTCCCAATGGAGGAGACCCAAGTTCAATCCCTGGTCAGGGAGCAAGATCTCACATGCTGCAACTAAGACCTGGTGCAGCCAAATAAGGAAAAAGAAAAAAAAAAGAAGAAGAAGTAGCTGAAGAAGTGGCAGAACTGGAGAAGTCTTCTTTTTCTTTGGATGGAGGAGGTGTGCACATTTTGATATGTGGCAGACGGCAGTGGAGAAGGAGAGGCAGACTTTAAAGAAAGGGGATTAAGTGTGGAGCAGAGCCTAGGAGGACAATGCATGAAGGGATGAGGAGCACGTGGCCAGCTGAGATTGGGAAAAGGGACCCTTCACCCTCTGGGTCTGGAGAAAAGAGGAAAAGGCAGTTGCAGGTAAAGAGGTGGGAAGTTGGATCATGTCAGCTTGCTTCACATGTCTTTGACGTTGGAGACAAGGCAGGTGAGTGGAAGAGTGTTGGGCGTGTGGAGTTGGTGGTGTGGGGTGTGCTCTTCTGGGGCTCCTCCAAGCCCTTGTGGTAGTGGCTGCTCCTTATATCTGCTTTTCTTGAATTCTTTGAAGTTGTCTTTACATTTTTTGAAAAAATATTACTCAAAGTGTAAAAATTCAACAACTTTTAGTACATTTATAGAACTGTACTACTATCATCACAACCTAACTTTATCAACATGTCCATTACCCCATAAAAATTCATCATACCCATTTTTTTGTCAGTTGCCATTCTCTACCCCAGCCAACCATTAATCTACTTCTTATCTCTATGGATTTGTCTATTCTGGACTTTTCATATAAATGGAATCATGTAATATGTGATCTTTTGTCTCTTGCTCTTTTGACTCAGCATGTTTTAAAGTTCATCCATATTGAATATATTTCAGTACTTCATTCCTTTTTATGGCTGGATAATATAAACTATTATCTAGACCATATGCTTAGATCCCGTTTACTTATTTATTCATTAGTTAGTTGATGGACATTTGATTTGTTTTAAGGCTTTGGCTTTTATGAATAATGTTGCTCTATATAGTTATGTTCATGCCTTTGTGTGGATTTATGTTTTCATTTCTCTTATGTAAATACCTCAAAGCAGAATCACTGGGCTACATGGGTTTTCACATTTTAAAAAAATGTTTATTTTTTTAAACGAAAAAAAAAAAGTTGTTTTACAATGTTGTGTTTGTTTCTTCTGTACAGCAAAGTGAATCAGCTGGTTTCACTTTTTAAGAAACTCTACCACTCTGCTTTCTAAGGTAGCTGTACCATTTTGCATTCCCACCAGCAATGTGTGAGTTCCGCTTTCCCTACCTCCTTGCCAACACTTGGTATTGTCTTTTTCTATTATAAACATTCTAGTGGTGTGAAGTGGCATCTTATTTTGGTTTTAATATGCATTTCCCTAATGACTAATGATGTGGAGTATCTTTTCATGTGTTTATCAGCCACTCATATATGTTCTTTGGTGACATATCCAAATTTTTGCCTATTAAAAAAAAATGAGTAGTCTGTCTTCTTATCATTGAGATGTAAGAGTTCTTTTTTACCTTTTACAGGACAATTTGTCATTATTCCAATAGAGAGGGTGACAGTATACAGCCTTGACGTACTCCTTTTCCTATTTGAAACCAGTCTGTGGTTCCACGTTTAGTTCTAACTGTTGCTTCCTGACCTGCATACAGATTTCTCAACAGGCAGGTCAGGTGGTCTGGTATTCCCATCTCTTTCAGAATTTTCCACAGTTTATTGTGATCCACACAGTCAAAGGCTTTGGCATAGTTAATGAAGCAGAAATAGATGTGTTTCTGGAACTCTCTTGCTTTTTCCATGATCCAGCAGATGTTGGCAATTTGATCTCTGGTTCCTGTGTCTTTTCTAAAACCAGCTTGAACATCTGGAAGTTCACAGTTCACATACTGCTGAAGCCTGGCTTGGAGAATTTTGAGCATTACTTTACCAACAAGTGAGATGAGTGCAATTGTGCAATAGTTTGAGCATTCTTTGTCATTGCCTTTCTTTGGGATTGGAATCAAAACTGACTTTTTCCAGTCCTGTGGCCACTGCTGAGTTTTCCAAATTTGCTGGCATATTGAGTGCAGCACTTTGACAGCATCATCCTTCAGGATTTGAAAGAGCTCAACTGGAATTCCACCACCTCTACTAGCTTTGTTCATAGTGATGCTAAGACCCACTTGACTTCACATTCCAGGATATCTGACTCTAGATGAGTGATCACACCATCGTGATAATCTGAGTCATGAAGATCTTTTTTGTACAGTTCTTCTGTGTATTCTTAGTGGCTTATACAGGTGACCACCAATACTTATTCTCTGATAAGCCAGCAGGAAATACCTAGAACAGAAATAAGAAAAAGGAAAAGCTTTGGATCCAGGCAAATTAGCATTTGGATCCTGGTTTTACCACTTACTTCTACACATCCTTAGGCAAAGCATGTAGAATTGTTATCTGTGAAAACAGGAAAATGATGCTCCACCTCACAGGAATTTCTTTAAGATTTTTTAAGATTATACATGATATACCTAATAGCTTTTCACAGAGTTTGGCATGTAGTAGCAACTCAATAAATGAGAGCCAGTGGTTAAGACGTGAAAAGAAACCTAAGGATGTTCTGTGGGTGAGAGTACTATCTAGTCAAATCACATCTGATGAAAGTCCTTGTTATTCAGTGAAAAGTGTTTTATTCCTGGACCTGAGAGCTGCTAATGTTAAAGAGATGCCAGAGATGTGACTGATGGCTCAGGAAGGTTCTCAGACCATTGCTGCACTTGGGGAGCTTGTTATGAAATTGAGGTGTGTTCTTCAGTTTCATCGGAAAAGACCCTGATGCTGGGAAAGATTGAAGGCAAAATTAGAAGGGGGCAGCAGAGGATGAGATGGTTAGATAGCATCACCGACTCTGGATGTGAGTTTGAGCAAACTCTGGGACATAGTGAAGGACAGGGAAGCCTGATATTCGACCACAGTCCGGGGACACAAAGAGTTGGACACACCTTAGCGACTGAACAACAACTTCTGTTTCAAGGGGCCTATTTTATCAGTACTCCAGGAGTGTCTGAGCTAGAAGGCTGACTCAGGTCTACAAAACTAATATAGTTATTGTAGTCATGAAGGTAACTGACTCAGAGTGAGTCAAAGAAATTCACTCAGAGACTGATCCATTAGTCAGTCACTAAATATTATGAAGGTTAGAAAATGATTACTTATTTTCGTATTCAACTGGATATATATGCAGTCACAGCTTTAAACTAAAATGATCAGGTTCACATTTTTAAAAAGCCTAAGTAGCATCATATTACAAGTACCACTCTATTGCTTACGACACTAAAGATTTAGTTTACTGAAATGTTTGCACATTTTTAGATATTCAAGTTTGTCATGTGAGATCTTTTGCTGCCTTAAAAAAAAGTTTAGAACCAGAATCAGAAATAGACACAATGAAGGATTCATAAAAGGGTAATAGGTTGCCAGGTAGAAAATGGATTTTAACCTTGATGGAGCTCGCTAAACTGCCAGCTGGGGACTGGTAGCAGCTTCTGTCTCTTGGGTGGTGAAGTCTGAATGTGTTTGAGAAAACCCACTCTTGTCCTGAGAGTGTCCTCTTGGTGATCGATTTGGTCAGGTAGATGTAAGGCAAATAGCCATTCACTGTCCCTGGGGAAGCCTGCTGCAGCAGACATGTTAAGCATTCTGTTTGGATCTGTTATCTGGAGTGTGATCTATTACCTGCTGTATTAGGACATTTTCTTCTACGCCATCATTTGAGCTGTGCTATTCTGAACAACCGGCTTCCTAGTTGGCGCTACTGATAAAGAACTCACCTGCCAGTGCAGGAGATGTAAGAGACACTGGTTTGATCCCTGGGTCAGGAAGATCCCCTGGAGGAGGGCATGGCAACCCACTCTAGTATTCTTGCCTGGAGAATTCCATTGACAGATTTTATTGACTAAACAACAGCAATATATATGCATCATTCAACAATATATCTATGCATGATTATATCTCAATGATAAAAGTCCTTCTAAGGAGACTATATCATTCAATTCTTTAAGCCTGTTCTTCCCCCAAATTATAGACCATAGTGCTTTAGAAATGGAGAGAACTCAATGCATGTGGAATGAATGATTCCAACTGGAATGATACGAAAAGCAGGAGTAGAGCAGGATAGAGGACAAACTGTCCACTCCATCTGAGGGTTGATAGGCAGCCAGTTAAAGCCAGGGCAGGACCATGTTTCCTAAGACCCCTCTAAAGTCATTTCCTGTGACAAAGTGTGAGAAACAGACAGACGGACAGAGGAAGTGAGGGGAAATGGGGAGGGAGGAGAAAGGCAGAGGGATAAAAGGTAGGAGGAAGCTAGAACAGTCTTTTTTTTCCTTCTCAACTTCAGTAAATAACTCAAATATTGTAATAGCCCTATTTTCTCAATTCTCTTGCAATTTAATTTGAGGCTTTTGGTTAATGCATAATTGTAAACATAAACAGGATTTTTTGTTACTCAAATAAAGAGAAGCTTTGTGTTTGAATGAAAGTCCATACAGAAGGAATCTTTTTTTTTTTTTAAATATCTTTATTGTAGAACAGTTCTCAAACATGAGTCAAACACCCTCCCCGTTCCTTTTCCACCAACCTCCCCCAGTGCTATCTAAAGAGACTTGAAAATAACTCATGGTAGTTCATGGGAAATCAGCAGGCTATTTAACTTATCCTAGATGGGTCTTAATAAAAGAGAATTATCCTCCCTTCAGTTTATGGAACAAAGGGGATGTAGGAGGGTCCAGGGCGGATGAGCTGAGTCGTTTGCCTATTTAGGGAGCTCAAGCATATCAAAGCAAGTCTGAGCACTTAGAGTAGCTGGCCACCAGTTCTGTTTGAATGCAGGCTTAATGAGCCTAAAGAGGGAAGGGACCAGGACAAGTCAGAGATAATGATTGGTCCTCATTTTAATAATTACAGCCGGTAAGAGGGATACCTTTTAATGTCCCAAACTAAAACATTTTACCTGGAGGAAAGGGACAGATGAGGGTACCAATTCAATCCAAGATACTGTTTGGGTGAATGGAAAGATGATTTTGAATGTAATGTTATATGATGATATAGAGTATGGAATACTCTCTTGCTAAAATCTCAGGACAAAAACTTGGGACACCATACACTAATTTCAGAGGTCAAGTAAGATCCAGCCAATCCAGATACCTATGTGCTGTACTGTGCTTAGTTGCTCAGTCATGTCTGACTCTTTGCAACCCTATGGACTGTAGCCCACCAGGCTCCTCTGTCCATTGGGATTCTCCAGGCAAGAATGCTGGAGTGAGTTACCATGCCCTCCTTCAGGAATCTTCCCATCCCAGGGATTGAACCCAGGTCTCCCACATTGCAGGCAGATTCTTTACTGTCTGAGCCACCAGGAAAGACCAAGAAGACTGGAGTGGGCAGCCTATCCCTTCTCCAGGGAATCTTCCTGACCCAGAAATCAAATCGGGGTCTCCGGCATTGCAGGTGGGTTCTTTACCAACTAAGCTACCAGAGAAACCCTGGAATATAGATATAGATATCTATCTATCTATATTCTTAATTTTCATAGATAGATAGATAGATATCTCTCTATAACAAGAGCTTTAAAAATATCTTTTTACCTTAGGGCTTGAAGAAGATGTGAAAATTAAGAATGATAAAACTTACATTCTGCAATTAAAACTTTATACATTTTGCCATATGGCAAACTCACACATAAGTACACATGAAAACTATGAAGGATTTATAGTTTGAAGTAGAAGTAATATAGAAGTAGAAGTAGCTTGAAGTAGAAAACTATGAAGTAGACTCAAAAGTCCTTAGATCTGGCTGAATTACCTGGGTTTTTGATGAAGTCTTAGGGAGTTCAATTCTGTAGTTCTCTTCTATGTTCTATGCCATTTTTTTCTAAACAACAGGCTATATCGAGGTGTGTTTTTCTTCTGCTGGGGTTTTTATTCTGTCTTTGTTATATACTGGCTCATTTTAGACACAGTTTTTGTCATTGTATGGCTGAGAAAATCTTTGACTTCCTCCAGTGAGCAAGGGGAAATAATCAGACAAGAGCTACCACAGCCTCCTACCATGACATCTGCCCTCCTCCAGTAACTGTTCCATATTCTCTGTCTTCCTGACCTTTCCTTCGATGAAACGTCCATCTCCTCTTTAATCCAGCTCCTCCACTCATGCCTTCAGTCTGATCCCTTTTCACCTACTCAAGCACATCCCTCCAGCATTTCTCCCCATCATCTATCGTCACTGGTTCCTTCTCATCGGCATGCCCATATGCTGTCATTTCTCCCATCTAAAAAATATATCTTCTCTTGACCCCACTTTCTTCTGCAGCTACACTCTATTTCTCTTTTCCCCTCTACAGAAAAACTCCTTGAAAGAGTTGCTGCCTCCAATTCTGTTCTCCCATTATCTTGTAAACCCAAACCAAGCAGGCGTTCATCTCCATTAGTTCACTGAAGCAACTTTTTATCAAGGTCAACAATGACTGCTATGGACCCAAATCCAATAATCATTTTTCATTTCTCTGGACCAGCCACTGTCCCTCCTCCCATTACTTCTCTGACCTTATCACTAACTTCTCTCCCCATCTCTCCACTTCAGCCACATAGTCCTTACTGTTTCTCAAATCCTTCAAGCATGCTTTCTCCTCAGACCTTTCAACTGGCTGTTTCCTCTGCCTGCAATACTCTTCTCCAGATATTTGCTCACCTATTTCCCAGACTTCTTTACAAATCTCTGCTCAAGTGTCTCCTTTCTAGTGAGACTCTTGGCAGGAAGTCCCAGTTTCTTCCCACATGGACCTCTCCCACATGGCAACCAGCTTCCCCCAGAACAAGGATTTCAAGAGATAACCACGCAGGAGCTGCAATGTCTTTTATAACCTAGCCTTGGAAGTCACTCACCACCTCTTCTGCATATTCAATCAGTCTCACAGGCCAGACCTATTCAGTGTGGGAGAAAACACTAGGTGTGTTTCCATGAGGTGGGATCACTGGGGTCCATGTTGAAGTCTATTGTTTTCCATAGTACTCATCCCTTTGTACATACTGTATTATTTACTTATTTCAGATGTTTGTTTTTGGTCTCCCCACAGTAGATGAATGTGGTTTCCCAGGTGACTCAGTGGTAAAGAACCCACCTGCCATTGTAGGAGAGGCAAGAGTCTCGGGTTCGATCTCAGGGTTGGGAAGATCCACTGGAGTAGGAATGGCAACCTGCCTTCTTGCCTGAAGAATCCCAGGCAGAGGAACCTGGTGGGCTACAGTCCATGGGGTCACTAAGAGTCAGACAGGCCTGAGCATACAGGTCACAGTAGGTGCAAATTTCTTGATGGTAGTAATTTTGATCTTTTTTGTTGAATGTTATACCTCTAAGCTGGAAAAGGAAATGGCACCCCACTCCAGTACTCTTGCCTGGAAAATCCCATGGATGGAGGAGCCTGGTGGGCTGCAGTCCATGGGGTCGCTAAGAGTCGGGCACAACTGAAGTGACTTAGCAGTAGCAGCATACCTCTAAGTGGCTAGCACAGTGCAAGGCATATAGTAAGCACTCAGAATGTTTGTCAAATGACTAACTGGATATAAAACTCTGTAAAATCTTGTCTGCCCACCCTGATTATTATTCTAGAGCAGCTTCTCACTCTTAAATTGCAAGAAGCTCCAGCTCCAGCTGGCTCTTTACACTTCTCTGAGCATTCAGTGGCCCATCTTTGTTTTCTGACCCAATCTATTTAGTGCCAAAGTGAATGAGTTCCTGATTGAGATCTGAGCTAAAAACAAAGCCATTGGAACACCTCCTCCAACACCCTCATTTCCCTCCCTCCCTCTCTCACACACACGCATACACACACTAAGTTTTTCTTTGACCATTTCATGCTCAGTATATATAATGGGAATAGAGTATCCCCCACAATGTTTTCTGACTATCAGGACTAAGAGCTAAGGAGGGAATGTTAATAAATAAAAGGAGGAGGTTAAAGAAAAGTGTTCTGGGCTTAGGGTGACCGTAATAGAAAGAAGGCCCTGTTCGGTGATTAAAGAGAGGAGTTATTAGCATCTGGTGGTGACCGTGCCACCAGAGCTCAGCGGTGACCAAGTGGAGGAGCAGCCCCTCTTTCCTGCCTGCCGGGTCTTGGTGGTGCGGGCAGCTGGGGTTGGGGGAGCCACAGCTGAGGGGGGTGCTAACAAGCTGCTGAGAAGGGCAGGGCCGAGCTGGTGAGGGGATGGCCCTGGCTCCTCCTCTGTCCACAGCTAATCCCCCCTCCTGTGCTTTGGGGCCCATCCTGCCTTTCCTCACAGGCTCTGGTTCAGGTGTTTCTCCACACTCATTCCTTCCTGCTTCCTTTACACGGGCTTTCCACCTCGTGCAAACCTAACTGTGCGAATTATGAAATGAACCGTGCATGTGTGCTCAGTCGTGTTCAACTCTTTGTGATTCCCATGGACTATAGACTTCCAGACTCCTCTGTCCATGGCAAGAATACTGGAGTGGGTTGCCATTTCTTTCGAACCCGCATCTCCTGTGTCTCCTACATTGCAAGCAGATTCTTTACCGCTGAGCCACCGAAGAAGCCTTATGCTCTTCCTTAGGCTAAAAACCTCTTCTCTCTTCAGGGACCACTTTGTCTCAGGTCTTAGCCACTCCCTAAATAAAATGAACACACACGCAAAACCACATTTCTCTACCATTGGGTCGTGTTTTCCAACTACCTTTCATCTGTCCTAAGCAAATTTACTAAATGAGCTATTTGCATGCCTGATTGTCCTCATCAATTTACTCAGTTATTGATTTATTTAATAAGCAATTTATTGAGGAGGACCTATTATGTATTTTTTCCCTGTCTCCAGGGGATCTTCCCAACCTAGGGAATGACCCAGATAACCATGATGGTATGATCACTCACCTAGAGCCAGACATCCTGGAATTCGAAGTCAAGCGGGCCTTAGGAAGCATCACTATGAACAAAGCTAGTGGAGGTGATGGAATTCCAGTTGAGCTATTTCAAATCCTAAAAGATGATGCTGTTAAAGTGCTGCACTCAACATGCCAGCAAATTTGGAAAACCCAGCAGTGGCCACAGGACTGGAAAAGATCAGTTTTCATCCCAATCCCAAAGAAAAGTGAAAGTCACTCAGTCATGTCCAACTCTTTGTGACCCCATGGACTACATAGTCTGTGGAATTCTCTAGGCCAGAATACTGGAGTGGGTAGCCTTTCCATTCTCTAGAGAGTCTTCCCAACCCAGGGATCTAACCCAGGTCTCCCTCACTATAGGTGGATTCTTTACCAGCTGAGCCACAAGGGAAGCCCAAGAATACTTGAGTGGGTAGCTTATCCCTTCTCCAGGGGATCTTCCCGACCTAGGAATCAAACTGGGGTCTCCTGCATTCCAGGCAAATTTTTTACCAACTGAGCTATCAAGGAAGCCAAAGAAAGGCAATGCCAAAGAATGCTCAAACTACTGTACAACTGCACTCATCTCACATGCTAGTAAAGTAATGCTCAAAATTCTCCAAGCCAGGCTTCAACAGTACGTGAACCATGAACTTCCAGATGTTCAAGCTGGATTTAGAAAAGGCAGAGGAACTAGAGATCAAATTGCCAACATCCATTGGATCATCAAAAAGCAAGAGAGTTCCAATAAAACATCTACATCTACTTTATTGACTACACCAAAGCCTTTGACTGTGTGGATTACCACAAACTGGAAAATTCTTCAGGAGATGGGAGTACCCTACCACCTAACCTGCTTCCTGAGAAACCTGTATGCAGGTCAAAAAGCAACAGTTACAATTGAACATGGAACAGCAGACTGGTTCCAAATTGGGAAAGGAGTACATCAAGGCTGTACATTGTCACCCTGCTCATTTAACTTCAATGCGGAGTACATCATGCGAAATGCCAGGCTGGATGAAGCACAAGCTGGAATCAAGATTGCCAGGAGAAATAGCAATAACCTCAGATATGCAGATGACATAACCCTTATTGCAGAAAGTGAAGAAGAATTAAATAGCCTCTTGATGAAAGTGAAAGAGGAGAGTGAAAAAGTTGGCTTTAAACTCAACATTCAAAAAACGAAAGATCAAAGAATCCGGTCCCATCACTTCATGGCAAGTAGATGGGGAAACAATGAGAGACTTTATTTTGGGGGGCTCCAAAATCACTGCAGATGGTGACTGCAGCCATGAAATTAAAAGATGCTTGCTCCTTGGAAGAAAAGCTATGACCAGTCTAGACAGTGTATTAAAAGCAAAGGCATTACTTTGCCAAAAAAGGTTCATCTAGTCAAAGTTATGGTTTTTCCAGTAGTCACGTATGGATGAGAGTTGGACTGTAAAGAAAACTGAGCACTGAAGAATTGTTGCTTTTGAACTGTGGTATTGGAGAAGACTCTTGAGAGTCCCTTGGACTGCAAGGAGATCCAACCAGTCCACCCTAAAGGAAATCAGTCCTGACTATTCATTGGAATGACTGATAAAGAAGCTGAAACTCCAATACTTTGGCCACCTGATGCGAAGAGCTGACTCATTTGAAAAGATCCTGATGCTGGGAAAGATTGAGGACAGAAGCAGAAGGGAACGACAGAGGGTGAGATGATTGGATGGCATCACTGACTCAATGGACATGAGTTTGAGCAAGCTCCAGGAGTTGGTGCTGGACGGGGAAGCCTGGCCTGCTGCAGTCCATGGGGTTGCAAAGGAGTTGGACATGACTGAGTGATTGAACTGAACTTTTATGTATTAAATACTTAGAATAGAGAAATGGAGTATGATTTCTGCCCTCAAGGGATGGCCTATAGGGGATGCAGGTAAACAAAGGATAATCTAATGTACTAAGTATAACAAAGAGGACACGAGCAAGGCCCAGAGGTAGAACAGTGTCCTTGGCTCAACAGAAGGTAGGCAGGAATCTGAGGTGGCATCCGAATGGTATTTTGAAAGACAGCCGGTGAAAACAGGGCTAGNAACAAAGGATAATCTAATGTACTAAGTATAACAAAGAGGACACGAGCAAGACCCAGAGGTAGAACAGTGTCCTTGGCTCAACAGAAGGTAGGCAGGAATCTGAGGTGGCATCCAAATGGTATTTTGAAAGACAGCCGGTGAAAACAGGGCTAGCGGGTGGGAGAGAGTATCTTGGAAGCTAAATGAGAGATACTGGTCAACTTGATCAAATGCACAAAGAGGTGATACAAAATGAGGGAAAATATACATAGGAGTTGGTAGCCTGAAGATTACTGAGGGACTCCACTGATGCAATTGGAGTAAAGAGAATTGCAGAGGGATAAGAAGCAAACAGGAGCAAGAAGATAGAGATGGTTGTGGCCGGAGCTTAGCGGAGGTGCAGGGACATTGTAGGGTAGCAATCAGAGAGGTCAGAGTGAGTGAAGAACTCTGCAGTTCTCTGGGGCTGGGAGAAAACTGTAATTGTCACCAGCTTCTTAGAGTTGGTGTAAGGATTCACTGAGTTAATACACAGAGTGATAATGCTTGGCATGCATTTGATTAGGAAGTGGCGGAGCGAGAATGCAACTTCTGCTGCCTTGGTGCCAATCCCACGCTCATACTATTGCACCTGGAAGGCCTGGGGAAAGGTTTCCACACACACAGTTCTTGGGTGATGGAGAGAGAAGAGAGCTTGGGCAGGGCCACCTAAGGCTACTGAGAGGCCTCGTGGCTTATTCAGGAGAAACAGGCTCTGAGCTGTGTTCTGACAGGGTCAAAGCTCCCCACACCACTTTCTTCCATGCGGATTCTGAGTCTGATTTCTTCAAAGAGAAGGCTGCCTCCTAGGATGGACCTTTCCTTCCAACAGCCCCCACGATGTCCCAGGCACATATTGCACGTGGGGAGCTCTGTCCGCAGAGAGGGCACTCAGACCGCCAAGGATGGCTGAGCTGCAGCCAGTGTGGTTTTGTCCTGTGAGCAGGGTGGGAGGAGAGCGGTGGGAAGTTCCCAGACACTAGCACAGGAGACTGCGAGCCACCCTGACTGAAGGAAACAGCAGATCTCATTCAGTCATTGATCTGGGACTGGTCTCAGATGAGGGCAAGATAACACAATTTTGCCAAAGGTTTAAAAATGCCATTCATAAAGAAGAGGGAAAAATCACCATAATCCTATCACCCAGAAGTAACCACTGTTAACATCTGGGGTAAGTCCTTTCAGATTTTTCCATTCACTTTTTTTCAATTAATATGCAGACTTCATTTCATGTTAATGAACAAATATCTTTTCAAGTACACCACTTTAAGTGATTGTATAGCATTCTCGTGAATCAACTAAAGCAGTATTTGCATAGAATCAGAAGACATGGGTTAAGCTCAGCTCAGTCGCTCAGCTGTGTCCAATTCTTTGCAACCCCATGAACTGCACCACGCCAGGCCTCCCTCTCCATCACCAGCTCCTGGAGTCCACCCAAACCGATGTCCATTGAGTCAGTGATGCCATCCAACCATCCCATCCTCTGTCATCCCCTTCTCCTCCTGCCCTCAATCTTTCACAGCATCAGGGTCTTTTCCAATGAGTCAGCTCTTTGCATCAGGTGGCCAAAGTATTGGAGTTTCAGCTTCAACATCAGTCTTTCCAATGAACNTCACTGCCACCATCAGGCACCCCGCCTCCTGGCAAAAAGGCCCTCAGAGGTACTTGTTTTCAGGAATCAAATCCTACTTCTCTGAAGCACCTGTTCCTAACAGTGTCTGTTTCAGGATTTATTTTTACTCAATGTCAGCTACGTCCGCCCTCTGTAAAGTTCTGAAGAAGCTATGGATTAAAGTGGGACCAGGCATCGGGTCTACCTTATCAGAGGGAAACATCTAGAACCACTGTATTCCCTTCCCTTCACCTCTCAGGAAAGCCTGCCTTGGATCAAAAGGAAGTGAGGCTCCTGTATTGAGGGGTGGTGGCAGCTGCAGTGTTCTCTCTACGCACAGGTTGTCAAAGGTGGGGTTGCCCCAACCGGACGGCACCTAGTGGGCGAGCTCTGCTTGACCTCATTTCCCCCCATTGTGTATCCTCTGCTCTTCCCAGTCCTAGGCACATACCATTTCATTCTTTCAGTGAGGGCTGGGCATGGGCCAACCAGGCAGTTTCCGAAAGTTCCATTTACAAGAATTACGGAAACATGTCCAGGTTGTTAACCATCCCTGAATATAATGAAATGAAAGAAAATATGTTTATCAGAATATCTCTTTTGTTTTTAAATTAGAGGATATTTGCTTTACAATGTTGCGTTGGTTTCTGCCATACAAAAAGTGAATCAACCATAAAAATACATATGTCCCCTCTCTCATACCTCCCTCCCAACCCTCCTCAGAATCTCTCTTAAGGAGAATACTAAATGTGTTTCATTCATTTACTATGGGCCTTTCCTGGTGGCTCAGTGGTAAAGAATCCACCTGCCAATGCAAGAGATATGGGTCTGATTCCTGGTCAGGGCATCTTCCGGGAGAGGGAAACAGCAACCCATTCCAGTATTCCCGTCTGGAGAATCCCATGAACAGAGGAGCATGGCAGGCATGCTGTAAGTAATATTCCTTACAGAAGCATGGTGGGCAGAGATAGCAAATGCAGAAATATCTATTTCAATGGGACTTCCCTGTAACTCAGTTGGTAAAGAGTCTTTAGTCTGCCTGCAATGCAGGAGACCTGGGTTCAGTCCCTGGGTTGGGAAGATCCTTTGGAGAAGGAAATGGCAACCCACTCCAATATTCTTGCCTGGAGAATCCTGTGAATATAGAGAGGAGCCTGGAGGGCTACAGTCCATAGGGTCACAAAGAGTCGGACATGACTAGCCAGTAACACACTTACTATTTCAATGAGAAGCAAATTTCCGCCACCTTTGTGATAAAAGGATTTAATGCAGTCAGTCTGCCAGGCAAGCGGTTGACAGGCACCTCTCAGTCATGGTACCATATTGAGGGTTCAAGCTTCTGGGAAGTTAGATACTAAGCAGTGATGGTGGCCAGGTCAGCCTAGGTAAAGTCTCTTGCATGTTGTAGACTTTCAATAATCTTAACCCTGCCACCAGGATGAGGTTCCTAACCTCAATGAGCAAATACTGGGATGACTTGGGAAAGAGGCTAACACTCAAGGGGCAAGAACTTGTACACTGTTTGAGAGCCTTTTGCACTGTGCATACCTTTGGAAGAACATTCTCATGGAATGAATCTATTTCACATCCTGGGCCCATTATGACTGGTCCATTCATACACTTCTTTCCCAAAATTCTTTGTCACACATCTTTCAGTCTTATCTCTTCAAATTCCCTAACTATTTTTCCAAATCATTAGTCATTGTCTCTGAATTGGCTTCAATCCAGAGGTCAGGTCATTTCCTCTTCCAGACAAAGTGCATCATGACAAGAACCAATCAGAGCTCTGCACCATGGTAGGATTTCTCTCCTATACAGTCCTTTAGGGCCACCCCTTAAAGAGAGGTGTAAGCAGAACGTTATTTGTGACCCCTTATAGAACTGAAGGGACTAATTTTGTCTCTCCAATATACTTGCAGGCCAGAATTATCCCTATATTTTAACCAACCCATTAGCATAAGGAAGATGAACAGAGGAGATGAGTGGGATCTCAGGGCAGGCTACAATTTATCTATATCTACAAATACCACCGTCTCTGATCTGCTAAGATGGAAGCAGGAGAGAGAAAACACCATTAAAGCCACACGTGTAGTGGGACAGAGCACAGGCCTGGAGAGAAGGCGTGACTGGAACCGATTCTGAACCTAACTAGCTCTGAGGCCAGCGAAAACTCACTCTTTTATCTCACCTTCTAAAATGGGAATAAACACAACAGTGTTTTATTGTGGCAAATTGCCTTCTTTTTCAGTTATGCAGCGAGTATTTCAGAGACAGCCTGGCCCGTGGAGAGATTTGAGTTCTGGTCTCAGTTCTGCCATAACTCACTGAGTGACTCTGGGCAACACACACAAGATGGAAACTATAGGAAATAGATTTTAACTAAATAAGAAAACTAAGTTTCTAACAGATCCATCTGAAGATTGGCTGGGCTGTCTTGGAAAAAGGTATAATGATAACTAATACTTATTAAGTAATCATTTGATACTAGGTATTATTTCTTTAATTTATTCTTCACAACAAGCCTATGAGTTAGATACTATTATACTGTTTCCTAGATTAGAAACAAGAACTCAAAGAGGTTTTATAAGTAGAAAGCTAGGCTCTGACTCTGGGTCTGGGGAGCCAGGCAAATTAAACCTAGCTGTTCCAGGGACTTTGTCAATGGAAGTTTCAGGATAAGCTGGGCAGCCACTGGTAGACAGCAGCAATTAGGAGGCTGGCCTAAACGACTGCTCAGCACTGAGGTTCCAGAATTCTTGATCCTCCAGGATTCAGTTTCCTGGAAAAAGCGAGTTAAATTTGATTGCTAGAAGCCTCTCCCCATTTAAAAAGCCTGTGGTTCACATGAGAGGGACAGAGGACAACAGAAAAGTCAGATGTACTCTGACGTTCCGGGGCTTATGTGGGAAGACGAGTCATATACACATGCATCCATCTGCCCGTGACCCTGGACTCTGCTGGGTGGGGAGAGAAGGTCAGCAGGGTGGACAGAAAGTGTTGGAAGGAGTGAGCAGGGGCCTCGGGATGGCAGGATGTAAGTGGGTGCTAGGAAAAGGAAGCAGAAGAGCGCACATTGGAAAAGCCAGAGGTGTTTTCCTCTGAAAGCTTAGCTGCCACCTGAGCTGCTCTCTCCACGCCCTGACAGCTCCCAGCCCAGCTGTCAGAGGGCACCTTTCACTCTCTCTACCAGCTGAAGTGCCCTGGTGGTCCAAACTCAACACCTCCACACTCATGGTCTCCTGCATGAACCTGACACAGGAGGCCCAGAGAAAAGCCAGCGTCACTTGGGCTGCCTCCCTCACCCAGAAAGCCCTTTGGCTTAAAGGCAGCTATAAATGTGAAGATAGAGGCCCCTGTGTGTGAGGGGGGTGGTGGTGGGGGGTGTATGCATGCATGCATATGTGTGTGCATCTGTAGCAACTTCTAATTTTCCCCAAATCTTTAGACTACTTGAGGAACGGGGAAGAAGAGAGGCAAGTTAGTGGCAGTGAAGTCCTTGGTTAACCTGGGAGGGGAGAATACTTTCTTTCCACACTTTTAATTCCTTTGCCACTGAACATTTGAACAGAAGTAGGGAGCTGTCATGGTTGTCAGTGGTGGGTGGGTGGGGGAACAGGGGAGCAAGGATATTCTGGATAGAGGGGCACAGGGGCATAAGAGCAGCAAGCAGCCTGACTATTTCCAAGGCTGGAGCTCCAGATGCACTGCCTGGGGGAGGCGAGCTCTTGGGATAAAGCACTGTATAATGGCCCAGTGTTTGCTAGTGCTGAGGCACTACCATGCTCAGTGGAAGTTTCCATCAGTGCCACTGCGCTGCACACAAGCAGTACAGCAGAAGGACATGCCCTTTTGGAAACTAGTTTCTAGATTAAGTGAGGCCGCCGAAGATTACGTGAATTCAGGGAAATAACAGAGAACAACTTCAGTTCAACTTGGCAGATGTTTTCTGGCATCTTCTCCCTGCCCCACATTGTCCTAAATGCCCGAGGCACAGGGTCTTGGAGGTAAAGATCCATACAGGCAGACAAGACTGACTCACAAGAAACTATGAGAATGCCTATACCTGCTGGACTTCTGAATGCTGTCAAATGTCAGGATTTGTGACCTGCACACATATACTTGTTCTAAGAGTGAATTGCCAACCTTGGCTTGGACTGANCAGCCCAGACCCTGGGGTGGGTGCCTCCTGCTTAGTCTTATTCCATTTAAGGGTGGCAGTCAGAGCCCAAACAAAGAAAAATGTTCCCAGGCATGAGAACTGCGGAAATGAAGAGAGGCAGCTCCTGGCAGCTGCCCCAGGGAGACACCAAATTTAGCCCAAAGGTTGAATATAAATATAATTTAAATGCTGTCTCTTATACACATCTAGATGTGTATAAGAGACAGCTGTATAATGGCCCAGTGTTTGCTAGTGCTGAGGCACTACCATGCTCAGTGGAAGTTTCCATCAGTGCCACTGCGCTGCACACAAGCAGTACAGCAGAAGGACATGCCCTTTTGGAAACTAGTTTCTAGATTAAGTGAGGCCGCCGAAGATTACGTGAATTCAGGGAAATAACAGAGAACAACTTCAGTTCAACTTGGCAGATGTTTTCTGGCATCTTCTCCCTGCCCCACATTGTCCTAAATGCCCGAGGCACAGGGTCTTGGAGGTAAAGATCCATACAGGCAGACAAGACTGACTCACAAGAAACTATGAGAATGCCTATACCTGCTGGACTTCTGAATGCTGTCAAATGTCAGGATTTGTGACCTGCACACATATACTTGTTCTAAGAGTGAATTGCCAACCTTGGCTTGGACTGAATGCTCTACAGTTCTGGGTAGAGTGATA
Organism: Neotragus pygmaeus; assembly: GCA_006410875.1. Taxonomy (NCBI): domain Eukaryota; kingdom Metazoa; phylum Chordata; class Mammalia; order Artiodactyla; family Bovidae; genus Neotragus; species Neotragus pygmaeus. The sequence continues at coordinate 560,033 of SJYV01045336.1, forward strand.
AAAGCTAGATTTTCAGATTTTAATTTTCTGATTTGAAATTTCCAGATTTCAAACTGGAATCATTGGTTCAGTCTGGATTCCCCAGGGAGCAGAGCCCGAGGCAGAGACTGATGTGATAACACTTTATCAGGGTGTACAGTTCCAGGAGCAAGAGTGGGAAGCAAGGACAGAGAAGCAGGGAAGGACTCAAAATAGGAAGACACATTATCAAACTGGGCATTGGTGAGTGCAGTGGGCTGCTCAGCCCATTGTGGAGAAAACCTAGTGACCAGGCCTTGGAACCATCAGGGGCGTGGTGGCAGGGGTGGAGGAGGGGCTTCTGTCTCCACTATTCAGAGGTGTACCCTGTGTTGGCACTAGTGACCCCCCACTTCCGGTTGTCCATGTGCCAGTGTAGGTGCTGAGCAGAGCTCTACCACTGGGTTGGTAGGGCACCCTGGAGTGGGGTGAGATGCACCTTGGGTGGCTGATCAACATCCACTGGCAATTGAAATAAGAGGCAGGTAAGGCGGAGAAGGCAATGGCACCCCACTGCAGTCCTCTTGACTGGAAAATCCCATAGATGGAGGAGCCTGGTAAGCTGCAGTCCATGGGGTTCGAAGAGTTGGACACAACTGAGCGACTTCACTTTCACTTTTATGCATTGGAAAAGGAAATGGCAATCCACTCCAGTGTTCTTGCCTGGAGAATCCCAGGGACGGGAGAGCCTGGTGGGCTGCTGTCTATGGGGTCGCACAGAGTTGGACTTGACTGAAGCGACCTAGCAGCAGCAGCAGCAGCAGCAAGGCTGACAAGGGGCTCCCTCCCTAGCGGCTCAGTTGGTAAAGAATCTGCCTGCAAATCAGGAGACTGCCTGCAGGAAACCTGGGTTCAGTCCATGGCTCAGGAAGATCCCTTAGAGAAGGAAATGGCAACCTACTCCAGTATTCTTGCTTGGGAAATACCACGGACACAGGAGCCTGGTGGGCCACAGTCCGTGGGGTCATAAGAGTCAGAGGACTTAGTGACCAAACCACCACCACCGAGGCCGAATGGCTGAAGTGATACGCAAAAGGGGTCTAATATACCCATTGCCCTCTCCTGGAGTTAATTTTGTTGAATTAATAAATAAACGTTCACAGAGAGCTGAAACCTCTCAGTTATCTCTGGCATCCTTCTCCTACCACCATCCCCACTTCATTCCTCACCAGCCACCAAGTCCCATTGGTTGAGGCTCTGTCTGTGGCCCCTCACTTCATCCCCAGATCAAAAGGGGATGGATGGTCAGCCTCAATGGTCTGCCCTCCACAGCCCACTGGCCTTAGTTGACTTCAAGAACAGCACTGATCACCCCACTTCCCAGACGCCCAAAGAAACTCAGAGCTCCTTACCACCTACAAGGTGAAAGGCACACTTTCAAGAATCTTCTTACCCCTTGCCCTCATCTTCCCCCTCAATGTTCCTTTCTGGGCCCCTCCCAGCTCCTGGAACATTCCATCCTATTTCTTCCCACTAGAAAGTCTTCTCTCTCTACATAGTAAAATCGTATTCATCTCGCACACCCAAGTTCAAGGGGCACCTATTTGGCGATTCTTTTCCTGAGCTCTCCCTCTCCCGAGGTCCTCTCCTTTCTCTGAGAACTACCCTGCTGCTTTCCTCTCCTTTACCATTCTGTGCTTCTGCTCTGTGCTTTTGCATCGTTCTCCTCTCCCACTAGGTCTGAGCATCTGAAGGCAGGCTTCTCTCCCACTAGGTCTGAGCATCTGAAGGCAGGCTTCTCTCCCACTGATAACCTTCTAAATCATCCAAACAGTGCCTGGTGGTCCATGGCCCTGACCTGACGTGGAGCCGGCACGGTCCACACCCACCACACCGAGGGTGCGGGTCATGCTTCCCATGCTCCCTCAGAAGCTCAGCTATTTCCAGAGACACAGCTGGCAGACCATCCACCTTCATGTAGTCGACAGCCCAGACCCTGGGGTGGGTGCCTCCTGCTTAGTCTTATTCCATTTAAGGGTGGCAGTCAGAGCCCAAACAAAGAAAAATGTTCCCAGGCATGAGAACTGCGGAAATGAAGAGAGGCAGCTCCTGGCAGCTGCCCCAGGGAGACACCAAATTTAGCCCAAAGGTTGAATATAAATATAATTTAAATGTTTTAATTACAAAAATAACATAACATTAAAATACTTTAGAAAATAAGGAGAATTAAATCACCCCCACAGATCTACCATACCGGCATGACTGTTTTCATTTTTGTTCTTTCAGGCCTTTGTTCTTATAAATACCTATTTTATACGTTATAATCATAGCATACGTATAATTTTGTGTGTTGCCTTTGTACTAAAAATATATATGATAAGCTAGGTTTCCCTGGTGGCTCAGATGGCAAAGATTCCGCCTGCAATGTGGGAGACTGGGTTCGATTCCTGGGTCAGGAAGATCCCCTGCAGAAGGGCATGGCAACCCATTCCAGCATTCTTGTCTGGAGAATCCCATGGACAGAAGAGCCTCACGGGCTACAGTCCTTAAGGTCGTCAAGAGTTGGACACGACCAAGTGACTAACACTAAGTGAAGCCCACTGTAGACTGAGAGATGAGTGTTTGTATCACAGTTCTGCCACCTACAAGCTGTGCAGCATATTGCATCTTTCTATTTTCTTATCTGTAAAGTGGGGTCAACTGATCTCACAGGATTATTGTAAGGGTAAAATGATCATTCATGAAATCTCAGCACAGAACCAATGAAAGAGTTAGAGGTCAACAACTGCAAACTTGTTATGTGATTATTACCAAAATTCGTGGCTTTCTTTTTTTTTTAGTTGACTTGTCCCTAGCCAACAACACCCTACAGTTTTTTAATTGCTGCGGCTGCTGCTGCTGCTGCTGCTAAGTCACTTCAGTCATGTCCAACTCTGTGCAACCCCATAGATGGCAGCCCACCAGGCTCCCCCATCCCTGGGATTTTCCAGGCAAGAATGCTGGAGTGGGTTGCCATTTCCTTCTCCAATTCATGGAAGTGAAAAGTGAAAGTGAAGTCGCTCAGTCGTGTCCGACTCTTAGCGACCCCATGGACTGCAGCCCACCAGGCTCTTCCGTCCATGGGATTTTCTAGGCAAGAGTGCCGGAGTGGGGTGCCATTGCCTTCTCCGGACAGTTTTTTATACTGGGTTTCAAATGCATAATTTTACCTCAAACATTTGGAAGTTTAAATCCCTCCAAGTTATATTTCAGCTTAATCTTTTTCTTTCTCCAATCTTTATTTTTTCTTAATATGCATATATTTTATTGAAGTACAGTAGATGTACAATGTTTCAGGTGTACAGCAAGGTGATTCAGATATACAACATACATGTATACATATATATAATAACATAGACGTATATTACTTTTCAGATTATTTTCCATTATAGGTTATTACAAGATATTGACTCCAGTTCCCTGTGCTCTATGGTAAGCCTCTATTGCTTGTTGCATATCTGTTTTTTAAAATTAGAAATCTAGCATTCTATTCATACCAAGTCAAACAAGTGGAATCAAAATGTCATCAATCTTTTAGTTAGGCAAAATTCGTTAAGTTTTCTAAAATACATATGTTATACATACTATTTATATGTATGTATACAAAAGCTTTTCTACTGTGCTTGATAAAGGCTTGAGAAAAAATATCAAAAGAAAAAGAAGAGATGAAGAAATTATAAAACATAAACTATATGAAATGGGAACATTGAATATGAGATAGAAAAGGTAAAACAAACTAGATACAAGTAAAAGAGCCTCATATAATCCAGTTGTTTTTAAACATGGCTACTCATTAGAAACAATGAGAGAAACTCTTTTCTCCAAGGCTCCAGATACGGTTCTAACATTTCAGCTCATTTGAAGAGGAGTCCCAGGAAGGCATAAGACAATTCCACCAGCCCTGAATGTACCCTGTTGCTGGAACAGCAGCAACTGCCTGAACGGTTGAGCAATGGCCAGGCTACAGTGCCCAGGGCCATACCCCCTCCAGAATGCGTTCACGCCTGGCTCTCAGCTTCTCTCTGAGGAAACTGTTGTTAGCTAGTAAATGTGCCTGCCCTGTCACACAAGGGTCTTGGATTAGGGTAAGGGAAAAGTCAGCGGGGCTGAAGGGACAGAGGGAACTTAAGACTTGTGTCCAGGTCACGACTGCCCCAGGGCTATGCTGGCCTTATATACAAGTGAAGGAAGTAGATGCCAACTTGGGGCGATTTCAGACCAATGCTAAGTTCCTTGCCAAAAATCATCTCCCCATCTACCATCATGCTTGATGGGGAGCCTGGAAGTCTCAACTGGGTTTAAGGTTTCAAAGGCATCTATTAAACCATACACATTACTGGCAATGACTTTATCAGCACCTTAGTAATTCTGATAATGGGCACCCACCTTGTATTCTGTCCAAGACACTGACCTGTGCTCCGCCTAGTGATCCAGCCCTGAGGATGAAGCTCTGCTTTGCCCATGTCAACTCCCTCCTCTGAGTCTGGAGGTCTAGCTCCAAGTCCAGATGCAGTGGAGAGATGTCCCCAGGATGCCTGTCTGCCTGGTGTCTTGCACGACTCCTGTAGCCTGGCTCCCCTGCAGATGTGCTACCCTCCCTCTCACTTCCCCTTCTCTGTGCACTCGATGTTTTGCTGTTTTGATTCCTCCGATGCCAAGGCTCCTCTGGACCACGCCTTGCTGGCTCCTTCCCAGCCCCTCCAGACACAGTCTTGTGCCCACCAGTTTCTGTGGCCTCTAGGGAACAGGCCTAGTTTAGCAGGCCCCAAGTGTGTTACAAGAATTGATACTGGTGGAAATAATAGTTGTAGCATCAAATGGGGCTTTCTAGAATGTTAACAACATATATTTAATTCAGACCTTTTGTATGTTCCTTTTGCTTCTTTGAGTAAAAAGACTTCTCTGTCCCTTGAGGCTTGGTTGTGTTTTGCAGCAGTTGCTGCCAAACAGTCTTGCTTTAGGTGCCATCCAGGTGGTGTTTGAATTCTATATCTTTCCAAAATGTTGGATCAGATTGCGGTCAGGAACAGCTGGATTCTGGGGTTTCCTGGAAGTAATTTGTTTTCCCCTACCTGGGTTCTTGTCCTACTCATCACCGACTGGCTTCTTCTCAGCTGTCAGATCTCAGCCTCAACATTACCTCCTCAGAAAGGACCTTCTGTCCAACCTATCTGATAGCTATATGAGGATCTTTTACTTGTATCTAGTTTGTTTCACTTTTTATATTTCCTATTCACTGTTCCCATTTCATTTAGTTTATGTTTTCTAATTTCTTAGAAATTAGAAACTTCCCCACCTTTGTTAGCTACCCCACCCCAGTCTGTTTATTTCTAGGCACTTATCACAGTTTGTAATTATTTTGTTCACTTGCTTATTTGAGGGAGTCTTCCCCACTAGGCTGTAAGCTCCAAAAGGAGGGAACCATGTCTATTTTGTAAAACTGTATTCCTAAAGCCCAAAAGAGTGCCAGTTCAAAGTAGGTGCTCAATAAATATTTGTTGAATTCAGGTTTTCCTCTTTTCCAATTGAAATGACAATAAAAAACTATAGACCATACCCATCTCTGATGATCATCAGATGGCCACTGAGGATAAACCATCGATTCTATTCTATTTACATGGCTGTCATTTGTAAATTCGTTTGTTCACCATATGGACAGTAAGGGCCAATACATGGATGGGCTGCAGGGGCTTCCAGCATCTGCTCAGGACTGGGAAGTGCACAGCTTATCTTTGGCTCCCTTCTCCAGCCTCGCTCCACTCTTCCTTTCCACATCACGAAAGCAAATCTTCAAGACATCTGCCAAGTGCCTAGTGCTCTTTTGTTTTTCCCTCTGCTATCAAAGTTTGCTATCAAGAAGAAACTTGGAAAAACTCATTCATACTACAATTCTTCATAAGAGTGTTACTAGCACTAACCACATCAACACTTTAGCCATAAGAATGAAAGACTAGTGGTCTTAACTGGCACTGGAGGAAGGAAAGTAAGGAAAGAGGCCTGTAGGGACCTACAACCTAAGGTGTGTTCATTATATTATGCTCAGCTTACCTCTTTAGTGGTGAACATTTAGAGGCAGAACAGGAGTAAAATGAGAGTAGATACATGAGGCTGAAATCCTACTCCCTATAAAATAAGTCCCTTGGCTTTTGAAGTCTCGGCGTAACATAAACTGTCAAATGTTAACAGCCATGTTTATAAAACAATGAGATTCACTATCTTTTTTTTTCCTTAAGAGAAAAAATGGAACCCAGATGCTTTTTCCAGCTGACCTGCTCAGGTACTTCTGGGCTGAGCACCTTACCCTTGGACAGGTGCCAGGTACACACTTGAATCTCAGCAGTGGTGTTGCAATATGTGTTCTGTGAGCTCTTTGCAACCCCTCTTTAAAAGAGCTTCCCTGCCCTGATAAATAGACCAGTTGGTAATTCAGATAACACTTGTTTGCTTTTTCCCAGCCTTTGGTTCTTTGTCTAGGAAATGGCACCCATTTGCTGGTGAGGAACTGGGTGATTCCTGGACTCTTTTTTTTTTTTTTTTTAGCACGAAGCAATTTTCTCTTCCATAGAGATGTGATCCCAATCAAAGAGGCCAGTGAGAAGATGACCAGTATCAGGGAACCTTCCTGGAACTCAGCTTCCAAGTGTAAAATGGGGATGGTGGTGGTGGTTTAGTCACTAAGTCATGTTCAACTCTTGCGACCCCATGTACTGTAGCCTACCACGCTCCTCTGTTCATGGGATTTCCCAGGCAAGGATGCTGGAGTGGGTTGCCATTTCTTTTTCCTGGGGATTTTTCCCAACCTAGGGATTGAACCTGAGTCTCCTACATTGCAGGTGGATTCTTTACCACTGAGCCACCTGAAAAGCCCAATATCAGGCCTATTTCACTTTCGGTAAATAAGTAAAGTGGTGAAGAATTCACCTGCAATGTAGGAGACTCAGATTCTCAACCCAATTTCACAGGCTTCCCTAGTGGCTCAGATGGTAAAGAATCTACCTGCAATGCAGGAAATCTGGGTTTGATCGCTGGTTTGGGAAGATTCCCTGGAGAAGGGAGTGGCTACTTACTCTAGTTATTCTTGCCCGGAGAATCTCATAGACAGAAGAACCTGGTGGGTTACAGTCCATGGGGTTCGAAAAAGTTGGACATGACTGAGTGACTTACACACACAGGCCTATTTCACAGAGTCATTTTTGAGGTCTTCGCTTTTCTAAAACCTTAGCCACTACTTAAGGCCAAGTCAGGTATCTCCTCTTCTAACGTAATTTTTTTCATGTGGATCACTTCTTAGAGCCTTATAATTCCTAGAATTGGTCATTAATGAATTTCTTTTTCATTCTCTTTTGTTTCCTTTATGTAACTTAGTTTAACCATCTTAGGCAGACTGTGAGCTCCATTATGGCAAGTTCTCGAATCATTCCTGAACATCCCAGGTTTTCAAATTCTATGTAGTCAACATAATAACAAAAATAATGAAGATAATAGCAATAATTGCAATTTAATGACAGACTATGATTTCCCAGGCACCCTGCTGAACACTTTACAAACACTATCTCTTTTAACAACTGTCGGGAAGCATTTAACAGGAGGCTGTGTGCTGTTTTGGATCTGTCAGGAATTCTCTGTTCCTTAGTAATTCCTGAATATCCAGGAATTAAGAGGAGAGGCAAGCCTCTCCCAGGACTGAGGAATCCAGGCATTTCCTTTGTTAGTTTTTCTATACAGTAATAAGTACCCTCTTCCTTTTTATGAACCATATGGTAAAAGTGGTTATTTACAACTCTTTTTCATATGGATGATCTCATGTTGTCTTGATAACCTGTAAGTTTTGATTTTTTTCTCTGCTGAAAATAGCTATCCTGTAAGACAGTATAAATACCTACACAATGTTGAATAAAACACCTTTGCTCCATCAGAGCTCTGGTCCCCGTGTCTTTCTTTCTCTCTCTCTCTCTCTCTCTCTCTCTCTCTCTTTCTCTCTCTCTCCCTCCTCTCTTTTTCAGGCTGATTCCCTGGAGCGCAGAGGCTCTCTAAGTTCGCTTTTCCTGCCCAGGCTTCTAAGACCCTCTAGAGAAGGTGCTCTGTGCCTTCACCCCATCGAGAGGGTGCCTGAATCCTTCGTGAACAGAGCAAGCCCCGTGCAGGGGTTTTATTGGCTTTCTGTGTAAACCAAGGAATATTAGCTTCTTTCTCTCTTTTACTTTCTTATTGTTGACTCTGGACCACCAGGTTCCGGTCCATTAAAGGACCTCAACAAACAACTTGTGAGGTAGATATTACTAGTTTCAGTTTACAGATGAGGAAACCAAGCTTCAAGGATTAAGTAGCTTGCTGGAGTCCAGTTGTAAATCAGCAGCTGCAATTTTCACCCTAGCATGTGTGATTCCAAAGCCCTTTGCAGGATTGATCAAGTGCTCCCCTCCCCTACCAAGTCTGCTACCTCTATCTTATAGTCATACCATGAAACGGACACAAAGAAGAGAATACATGGAGGGCCAGACTTTATTTGGACAAACTACACATAATATTTCCTTTTTTCCTTCCTGAAAGCTCCTTCTTGAAGGACTGATCTCATAGAATTTCTAACCCAAGAACACTTGTTTCATAAAACAAACACACTTGAGAGATAGTGGGAAAGATAGGCTTGTTTTGGAGAGTCTTAATGCAAGCATCTGTCTGTAATGTGGGAGACCTGGGTTCGATCCCTGGGTCAGGAAGATCCCCTGGAGAAGGAAATGGCAACCCACTCCAGTACCCTTGCCTGGAAAATCCCAAGGAGAGAGAAGCCTGGTAGACTACAGTCCATGGGATTGTAAAGAGTCAGACATGACTGAGCAACTTCACTTGCACTTTCAATGCCAGTGCCAGACAATAGATTAAAAGGTGTTCCCTCCATGGATCTAGGATAACCAATCATTCTTCCCTAAATGGCATCCCGGTCAGTTTCCTTCACCCCTCTGCCCACACCCTTCTCTCTCCCCACCAAGAGCATTCAAGTCTCAGCAAAGGGGCCCAGAGATGGGCAGGTGGGACAGAGGCTGAGCCTCCTTCTGAGCCTTCAACCTCTTCTATCCCGGCCTCTCATGCCTATATCTTTAGGTTGATGACACTGAAAACAGTGAGTCTCAGCCCTCTGCCAGGCATCTAGAGGAAAGCAGGAAAACACAAGTGTCTCTAAGATACTCTTTCCTTATTTCAAGACTCCCCATCTCTTCACCCACTTTATCAGCATACACACACACACACACACACACACACACAAACACACATGCATTTTAAAAAGTAATCATCTCCCTATAAGTTTCAGCATCAAATTCTGAGCATCATTTATCTTCATCCAAAGTGGCAACCACCCATTATGGATGGACTGAAGAGAGAAGCCTGGCCAGTCCCTGGGAAGACATGGCTTTTCTGCAGTCCCCACTGCTTTTGGCAGTCTCTTTGGGAGCACTGGGAAGACACAGGCATTTCTGTGCTCTTAAACAAGGGCCCTGCCAAGAGAGCTGGAGATTCCCTTACTGCTTTCATGCCCCTACTAAATACTCCAGGGAAAGGGAAATCTGGGGGCCTCCATAGTTGTCATCACACCTCCTCTTGGCACTCTAAGTTGGCAGTCAGCAAGGGAAGCAAACAGGAGGGGAAAATAGTTTTCCAGTATTTTCTCTCCTTTTTTATTTCTATCTTCACAACAGAATTATTCTTTTTCCCAAGGGGAATCTGAGAAGCACAATGCCCTCTTTGTTTTCATAAGACCTAGGGAAGTTCCACTGGCCTCCATGGCTGGTGATCTGGTAAGGATTCAAGAGAGGACAATGGCTCCTTGGGCATTCTGGTCAATAAGGTGTTTAGGGTTGCACTCAAGGGACTGCCAAGGTGGGAATGGAAGGGATGGTGTCTATCATCAGCTTGAATTGTAAAAGAGCTGCAGGATGACAGGTGGGCAGGAATCCCAGTGGAATTGTGTGTACAGTGACTCCCCAGGAGAGCTTTCCAGCCCCAGGGGCTGGTTGCACACCCTGGCAGAAGGAAAGGCTGCAATATAACCAAGGTGAGACATTTGCCAGAGGTGCATACCAAGGCACTTGTCGAGTTCCAAGGACCTCTTTTTAAGTAAGACTGGGCAGAGGGAGGGGCAGCCAAGGGCAGACCATGGCAACCTCACCACCACTCCAAGGTATGGTCCAAAGAGACAACACACTCAAGAGCACATCTAATGCAAGTTCCTTGACTCATGCTCATTGGTGGGCTGGGAACTTTGGACTCTTTCTTGCCAGAGGAAGGGTGTTCAGATCAAGGAAGCCAGAAGGACCTAGAGGATCCATCTGCTGTGTGGCTGTTGTGTAGAGAGTCGTCCTACCCCTCTGGCTATCCCTCCCAGGCCAGATTTGCTATGATCCCCTCCCTTCTTCCATCCCATTCACAGAGTAATCTGAAAGGCTTCATTGAGGATTCTGGGTGGACGATGGGGAAGAGACAGTAGCCTGGACAGGTAGCTATGTCTCTGACCGCATCCACAAAGACCTGCTTACATCTCCTGGAAAGAATGAGCAATATCATTGAGACCCAGAGTCCAAAAATAGCATAGCAGTGATGAGAATGAAGGAGATGGGGTCAGAAAGGACATGTCTTCCCTCTCTGAGTTCCTCTGTTCCCATCTGGTTCTCCCACACTGGAGGTCACACCGACAGGTCATCTGACCTGGCCTTGCTACTGGCCTTGCTGAGACGGCGCTTGTCACTCTGGTAGCCATGGGGGAGGCTGGGCCCTGGGGAGCCCTCATTGGGGACCTCGGGCTTCTGGGCATAACGGATGTGAATAAAGCCTTCTCTCGGAATCTGCTCCTGACTTCGCACCTGCTCTGTGGCCAGGTTATCTGTGTTCTGCTGGGAGGCCATCTTGTTACTGAATGGACTGAAGAATTTCCCCCCAGGGCCATTCTCCAGGCACTGATTGAAGTCTGGGGGTGGTGTGCAGCTCTGGACTATACCGGCTGAGGGACCAGGAAGCTGGCACTCACCCACGCCTGGCTGGGACTTGACATATCGCTGCCTAATCTTTTTCCAGCCCAGGTGGTAAAGTTCAGCAAGGCTGAGGAAAAGAGACAGTCCAGCCACTGCCAGCATAAAGACAATGAAGACATTCTTTTCCGTGGGCCGGGACACATAGCAGTTGACGGGGTGGGGACAGGGACTCCTGCGGCAGACATGCAGGGTGTCCAGGAAGACCCCATAGAGGAGGTACTGGCCCACAATGAAGGCCACCTCCATGGTGGTGCGGATCAGGATGCTGCAGACGTAGGTGTTGAGTAGACTGCCCTGGAGGGCAATCCTTCCATTCACTTCTTCCCAGCAGGACAGCTCTGTCTTCTCCACCACCGGGTACTCGTAGGAGCCAGCAGCCCGAGCCTCTTTGGCCCTCTCAGCCTCCCGGAGCAGCTTCCGCTTCTCCTGCACGCGCACCATGTGCACTGCATGGCCCAGGTACACCAGCGAGGGCGTGGAGACGAAGATGACCTGCAGCACCCAGTNAGTCAGGATATACTCCCACACTGGATTATATGCTGCCTTATACTTGTTCTCCAAAAACTTCTTGTCTATCAGCTAGCCTGCACTATGTGTCTACTATTATTCTTGGTACTGAAATAATACCTCATACGTACCGGGCCTGGCAAAGACTAGGCAGTCAATATCTGTTTAATTAATAAACAGATCAGGGGACTTCCCTGGTGGTCTGGTGGTTACAACTCCATGCTCCCAACGTAAGGGGCACAGGTTTGCTTCCTGGTGAGAGAACTAAGATTCCACATACTGCACAGCCCAGCTAGCCATACAAGCAAAAACCCAGATTAGACATGACTCCTGCCCTCAAGGATTTAACAACTTTCCCTCTAAGAAGGGTAGTAGACTTCTCAAAGTGAATACTTAGTATTTTTATTGCATTAGGTTTTCTTATTTGGTGCATAATAAATGGTTTCTTAATGATTGGGGGAAGAATGTTTGGTCTAGTAATAAAGTTGCATTACCTCTGACACAGCCCCCAAATGGAGTGGGGGACGTGAGACCCTTCCCTTGGTAGTCATCCTGCTCTCTGCAGTCCTTTAGTCTTGATTACAACATGAACTAGGCAAGATGCAGGTGACAAATGCCACTCAGCACATAGCAGAAACTGCACCTTCATCTCTCCTGCTCAGGAAGGTGTGTTGCAAGTGAGTAAGAAGCTACCGTGAGGAGGCCTTGAAAATTCTCTTTCTTTTGTTGATTCTAGTTCTGTCCTCTGGAACCAACCATATCAGTCCTTATAATATGTTATTTTTTAATTACTTAATTAATTTCTTTTTGGTTGTTTTGGGTCTTTGTTGCTGCATATGGGCGTCCTCTAGTTGTGGAGAATGGGGGCTATTGTCTAGCTGGGGTGCGCGGGCTTCTAATTGCGGTGGCTTCTCTTGTTGTGGAGTACAGGCTTTAGAGCATGGGCTCAGTGGTTGTGGCACACGGGCTCAGTTAGTGGAATCCTTCCAGACCAGGTATCGAACTCAAATCCCCTGCATTGGCAGGCAGATTCTTATTGACAACACCACCAGGGAAGTCTATAGTATACTTCTGCTGCTGATGCTGCTAAGTGGCTTCAGTTGTGTCCGATTCTTAGTGACCCCATGGACTGCAGCCTACCAGGCTCCTCCATCCATGGAGTTTTCCAGGCAAGAGGACTGGAGTGGGTTGCCATTGCCTTCTCCACTATAGTATACTATTTAACAACAAATCTGTGTCCCCACCTCAGGAGCTGGGGCTTGGGTTTAATTGTAAAACCATTGAGTTTCACACACATAATGAGAATTATTTGCTCTGCTGACTCTGTATCATTTCTCCAACTCAACCCTGAGTTGAGTTGTCCTTGACGATAAGGCCCATAATGATTCATCATTGGATCCTCCCCCTGAAATCTCTCTATCCTCTTTTCCCTTAGAGCTTAATATTGTGCCCTGAAATTGATAGGCGGATTTGTGTGCTTTTTAGAAACAACGGTGGATGAACGATAGCATTCAGGTCACTCAAAACACCTAATGCCGGTAGCGGCAGCACCCTGGGAAGCCAGCCCGAGGTCACCTGCACAGTGACTACGGTGACCGGGATCCCGGGAAAAGAAGAGCCACGAGCCTTCCTTCTGCCCATGCGGGAGCCCTCCCTTAACTGAACAGGACTGAGTGTGTGTACAGCAAGAGACTTGGTCACCACGGATTGTTCCTTCTCTGCCTCCTCCCCACAGATCACTGGGAAACTCATCCAAGTTTGTCAAAATTAGATTTTAAGATCACTATGCAGAGTCTGCGTCTAATTCTGGACAATGACACATGATCTGGATAGTATCTACCAGACCTCTGGTTCTCAATAAAGATTGTTATTCATAGTAATAATAACAATCCCCTGGGCCCATGTTATAATTTCGCTCACCATGCAGTGGAATGCAGCAAGGGCAGGGTTGACTTGCTTCCCAATGAAGAGAATTCTGTCATAAAAAGACCCAAAGGGTGTCACTTACAGGATGCCTTAGATGTAGTCTCATGTCAGTGCAGCTCAGTTCAGAAAGTGTCCATGAGCCCCGGTGCAACGCCAGATATCAAAGGTGGCTTTATAAAGTGGAGTGTCAACTGAAACCATCATCTCAGAGCTCTTGTGAAGCTTACTTATTATGATTGTACATTTTTATAATTTTCCTTCACCCCCAATAGTTTCTCCCTAAAATAGACTTGTAGGGAAAATTATGGGAGAGAGTGGTCTTGATCCTCAGCCACCTCATTAATCTTTATTATCCTCACAGATTCTCAGCTTCGTTTGCTAGTTTACCCAGAGTTACACAAAAATGTGAGAATAAAAAGAGAATCTAACACTTTTTGAGAGCCTTCTATGTGCCAGACACTCTGCAAGTTTCTTGATATGTATTTTCTCCTTTGATTCTCACAGCAACCAGAGGAAGTAGGGTCTGGCCCTGTTCCCTTCTTACAGGCTTCAGTGGGGGTAGACTTGAGCAAGATCACTTGAAGGTGACTTGCTGGTAAGCGATGAAATTGGCATCAAAACCAGCTCTTGTCTTTTCTGACAGCAGTGCTCCTGCCTTAAGAACCATGCTAGAATCTAAATCACCTGAAGTTCCTTTCTTTGAAAATCCTTACTGGTCGAAGAATGGCCTCTTTTACATAAGATAACTGCTATAGGGCTATTTGTGAAATAACTATGAGACTAGGGAGTCGATTTGTACATGGTTGAGGGTAATTCTTACATTTAGAACTTTCATTCTTTTCTTGCTTTAGGTTTGCGGTAGCTACTTCAGCCTCAGGGAAAGCAACCAGCTAGATGTATGATACGCCTATGGCTGTTGAGTTGGGTGGAGGAGGCAATGGCACCCCACTCCAGTACTCTTGCCTGGAAAATCCCATGGATGGAGGAGCCTGGTAGGCTGCAGTCCATGGGGTCGCACAGAGTCGGACACGACTGAGGCAATTTGGCAGCAGTAGCAGCAGCATTGAGTTGGGCAGTGTGGGCAACTTTCTCAGAATGAGAAGTCCAGGGGGCCTGCACCCCTGAATCTTAATCTCTAGAGAGGGGAGGAGGAGTTAGAGATGAGAGAGAGGGAGAAGGAGACAGATGGAGGAGATTAAATATCACTTTAGTTTTCCTTTTACTCCAGCCAAGGGCAGATAATTAACTCCTCTTTAAATTTAATTATTTGATTCTGGCAAGGACAGAGTGGGCCATTCAGAGATCCTGCTGGCCGACAGTTGTTTCAAAGCCAAGGAGGTAGAAGGGAGCAGGCAATGTAGAGAAAGAGCATTATTCTAGGATAAGTAATCTTCTTAAAATGTTAGAGACATATTTACAAGGAATGGATGGGAGGGAATGGCAAATGGAGATATTGAATTACAATGAAATATTGGGAGGTCTTTATTATCCCAGAAGGGGTCAATTGATAGTTATGTGGTTATTAATGAAAAATATATTTATGATATGCTTTATCATTTCCAGCATCTTGTCATCGATTCATAGTACAGAAGAGCTAAAAGGAATCTAGGAATCTAGGGATCAATCAAAATCAACCCCTTATTTCTCAACCCAAGATGAAGACCAGGGTCCAGGGAAGTTAAGTGGCAGTAATAACAGAAACCACTATCTGAGTGTTTTCCACTTGTGAAGTATTTTACAAGTCCACTTTCTAACTCTTACATTAGCCCTGCTAGGAAAGCAGTATTATCCCATTTTAGAGCTGAGAAAACTGAGACTCAGAGTTTAAAGAACTTGTACAGAGTCACACAAGTAGCAAATGCTGTGTAGGAGACTTGAACTTGGTCTACCTGACTTCAAAGCCTGCCTTTTTCTCTGTGCCTCTAAAAGGGAAAGAAAAGCAAAGAGGCCTTAGGACTGACAGGACTGACAGCTGATGACAGAGACATGACTGGAGCTCTAGGGTCTTAACTCCACAAGCAGGGCTTTTTCCCACTTTCCCGTAAGAGGCCCAGGGTTTTTCCTTTTAGCCTCTGGTTCATTGGCTGGCCATCCCTTGCATATGCTGTTCCTAGAATTGATGATCACGTGGAGCCCTCAGCCCACAGTGGTCAGGATTCCCTGACTCCTCAGCATCTGCCACTGTTTGGCCAGAAATCACATATAGAAAGTTATTTCCTTTTTTAGCCAGTAAACGCTCTTGGCTGCGACACTGTCTACCGCTGGGTTCTCAGCTGGCCAAAGAGCAGGCGCTGGAGTTCCATTGATGTCAGATTGCAACAAGAGCAGTGGGAACTGAAATAGTTAGGTGGTAGGACTCACGGTTCCTCGGAAGAGTGGGATTCGAGCCTGCCTCCATCACTGTCTAGTAGTGTGACCTCAGGCAAG
Source organism: Neotragus pygmaeus (assembly GCA_006410875.1). Classification (NCBI taxonomy): domain Eukaryota; kingdom Metazoa; phylum Chordata; class Mammalia; order Artiodactyla; family Bovidae; genus Neotragus; species Neotragus pygmaeus. The sequence goes on from SJYV01045336.1 coordinate 575,911, forward strand.
TCACGTAACCTCTCAATTTCTTCCTCATTTGTAAAGAGGGAATGTTTCCTCCTGGGGATTAAACAGTGCGTGAATAAGTGGAAGCATCTAGAACCGTAATAGGCACATAATAGCCACTCAGTGATGTAGTTCCTTGTTTTCTGCCATTTCCAGTAAAAACTCCTCTGAAATATGACCCAGTGAGCCAACTTGACTCAGCATTTGACAGGAGCAGGCCAGCTAGAGGGACTCAGCACGGACCGCCCCCATGTGCTACCAGGTCGGGGAGGGTGACTGTCAGAGTGAGGAAAACGTGGGCAATGGGAAGGATATTAATTTAACTCTACATCAGTTATGTCATTCGGTTTAAAGAAGAGTGGTGGGAGGAGAGGAAGAGGCGTGTAGAGATCCACTCCAATCACTCTCCATTTATATTCATCATTGGTCCAGCCTGCCTCCCAACTTCTCTTTAACTCAAGATTTTGGGTCTGGAGATGGACTCCATGAGTCCATATTATGAAATGTGTGCTTCATGTAATTCCTTCTTTCTGAGGAGCTGCAGCACTTAGGAATCTAATCACCAATCCGAGGGCACATCCACAAGGGTAGCTTTGAAGGTGACTCCGTTTTCCATGAAAGAGAAATAGGAGGTTGTGTACTCTGTGATCTGAGGGGAAAAGACATCCTGACCCTTTACTACACCTGCACTTCTAAGTTCTGAATCATGGAGATGAGAGGTTGGATTCAGCTTCTAAAAGTCCTCTGTGGAGAAGAGCCTCAAAAGACAAACTCTTTCTCTTTCCAGCTATTTTGTTGTAACTCCAGACAAGATCTTCCCTCTCCCTGAGCCTCAGTTCATTTTAACTTCTAGGTAAAACAAACAGGTTGAGCTGGACGATTGCTTAGGCCCTTCCAGGTCTGTTAGAACATCAGGGGAATTTGTGACTTGCCCAGTTGTGATCATCTGGCAAATTAGTGGCAAAGTCAAGAGGCAAATCCAGATTTTCTAATTTCCAACTTAGAGGTCAGCAAAGGTAGACCCGGGGGCGGGGGTGTGTGGGAATCTGTGGTCATAAAAACCAGGCAGTACCTTCAGAATTTCAAGTCATGGTGAGCCTTCACTATGGAAAAACCTTTGCTTAAAATGAGACTCAATTCAAGAGACTTGGACTGAGCACCAGGTGACCTGTATTCTCCTCTGTTGTTCTGCAATCATTGAGCAGTTACTGCACGGTAGCCATTTAAAATACATCTTTTTATTTACTCTTCATAAAACTTTACAAGGAAAGTATGTATTCACTTTGACAGATGAAACTGAAAATCAAAGACGTTAAATCATTTCCCCAAGGTTTACACAGTTGAAATTCTAACCCGAATGTGATTCCTTTTGCCCTGCCCCTGAATTAGAGAAAATCTAAAAAAAGACTCTGATGCTGGAAGGGATTGGGGGCAGGAGGAGAAGGGGACGACAGAGGATGAGATGGCTGGATGGCATCACTGACTTGATGGATGTGAGTCTGAGTGAACTCCGGGAGTTGGTGATGGACAGGGAGGCCTGGCGTGTTGCAATTCATGGGGTCGCAAAGAGTCAGACACGACTGAGCGACTGAACTGAACTGAACTGAAGATCTTTCTTTGTTATTTCAGTACTTCTGATTCCGAAGCCTCCTGACTCCCTTTCCTTATGAAGGTGAGTGGATTACTAAAGGCTGAATTTTTCTTGCCCATTATTTGCTAATATGTCAGAAACAATTGATTTATTCAATGGCATCAAGCTATCCCTTGCCAGGAACCAGCAACTTCTGACTATTGAAAGGAAGTCAGCTTATTTCCTATGAGTCCTGAAGCTTTCCTGAAAAGTGGGCATCTCTCCCCTTCAGTCAATTCAGTCCTGGAGCCCAGACACAGAGAGTTGCTGAACTCCAAGGTAGGTGAGATCTTTCCTGGGACAGATGACAGAGCCTGGGCCTTGGGTCTCCCTAACCCTGAGGACTGTGAGTCTTCTAGTTCCTGTCTGATTGATCTACACGGACAGGCTCCCTGCTCTGTTTTGACCAGCTGGTCCCAGAGGCGGGATCAGCCAGGACTCATGAGGCTAGACTGCCCTGTGGTAGCCCTGCTGGCTGTGAGAGGCCAGAAGCCTCCACTGCGTGTGCCCCCAACCAGCCGGCAGAGATGAAGAGGAGCAGGTGGACAGTGGTGCCACTGCCAGGAAGCAGGACTGTAGAGATACTTACATGCAAGAAGCAGGGAGGTTTGGGGGGAAACGGAAACTCAGAAAACACAGCCAAGGATGGGAGGCAGAAAAGCCCATGGTGTGAGTGAGCTGAGCATGGTGTTCTTCCAATTGCACTGGCCCTGGCTCTCTCCGTCGTTTCCAACAAACCATTTCCCTTTTCTGAGCCTTGTTTTCCTTACTTGCCAAAGGAAACCTAGGAGACCACTTCCAATTCTAAAGGCCCAGGACTTCAGGGCAGTATCTGGAGTGGTGGACAGGAGTGAGGCAGCTAACAGACAAGAACAATAACCGGTTTCAACAACCCAGCAAGAACAGCTCTGGAATTCCAGGCAGTGGCCAAGAGGGGAACACGGCTGTGTCACCGCCATGGCTCTGTGAACTTCAGGAGTCCGGGGAGGGGACGCCCGAGGGTGCCAGTCGGGAAGCCAGGAAGCTCATGTCCTGGTATGGCTTACTGTATGCCAGTGGTCGCTGGGGCTGCCCCTTGGCCGCCAGCAAGGGAGGAAAAGGCTTGGAGAGACAGCGGGGGGCGCAGGCTCTGAACAGCAGTGGTGCCCTGGGGCCCCTGGCTGGAGGGTGGCAGGTTCAGAGCTGTCCCTGGTGAGCAGCAAGTCAGGGGCTAGGCTGGGCTATGACTCCCAGGTCAGTGGGTGGAAGAGATGGAGGCCACTTGGCCTGATGATATAAAAGTCAGGCTGGGATGCTTCTAAATACCAGCTTACATCCCCAGCCGTGAGTCCACCGCCCCAGGCAGATGGATGTGGCCTTGGTCTCTTCTCTGTCCAATGTCACTGGATCTCTCTCAGGTCGCCTGACTCCCTGCCTGGTGTCCTTTCTTGTCTCAGGCCAGTCAGACCCTGTGTGCCAGAGCTGTGTTCAGAAAATACCTAGGTGAGATGCTGAGGAGTCAGAACCAGGAAGTCCTCCATTATGACGAGATACTGAGAGAAGGAGTGAAGGAAAAACTGAGCCAAGGTGCAGTAAGGATGTCAAATCCTTTGTCGGGCTTCCCTTCTGTGGTGTTTCTGACGTGCATTTGAGCTTAGGAATTTCAGCCTTGGACAATGTTACTGCCGACGGTAATAAGAGGGTCCTGTTACTTCAAACCTTCTATCTTATAGCTGAGGAAAGTGAGGCCCAGAAGGGGAATTGTCTGGTCCAAGATCGCAAACCCCTCAGTGCAACAGAACCCAGGACTCTTGGTCCCCAGAGCCCCGGCTCCTTCACCACATGCTTGAAAGGGAGATGAAGGGGCCAACAGAAACCTTCCTGCCCTGTGCCTAGGAGGAAAGGAGACCTCTCATGGGTCCTTCTCCCGGGCTTTCTCTCTGGGTCTCACCAGCCTCTTTGCTCCAGCAACAGGGGCCAGATTGCTTACACTGTACAGCAGGGACATGATACTCCACAAGAAACAGGCAGGGAATATTTTTAAACCATCCAACATGCCTTAAGGGGAAAAAAAAAAAATCAAAACACTCTCTAGATGCAGTGGAAACGTTTCAAAAGATTCCAAGCCTAGAGGAAGCATCGTAAAACAGTGATGGTTTGAGTTTTTAAAGGGCCAATTCCAGTCTTCACAAAAGTTCCTGGAAATGGCCTGGTGTCCTGCTTAGAAGATACCCCTGGAGCATGGAGACTCTGTGAGAGGTAGACAGATGGCAGAGGCCCTCCACTTGCATTTCTGCAGCTCCTTCTAAATCAAGTACATGATTTATCTACTGCTTCCTAAGCCATCCTCTTTAATATACCCAAAGTTGACCATCATAGGGGCTGGTGGTGAGAGAGGTAGAAGAGAAACCCACAGGTGCAGAGAAAGAGCTTTGTTGTGATCAGCCTGTGATTCGAGACTTTTTCTCTGGCTCTTTCCCATCAATCGGTAGTTTTAGCTCTTAAAATCCAAGTTTACTCTTACCTTCTTCTCCTCCTCCTCCTTTCTGGAATCCCCGTAGGCTTCTTGGTTCTCTGGCCGCCTGTCCTCCGCTGCCCACTCTTCCTCGCTCTCCAGGCTGTCAGTCGCTCCTCTCCCACCCTCTTTTTAATCGCTATCTGTCACCCTCCCTCCGCCCACTTCTTCCTACTCTTTCTCTCTCCTCCCACTTCCCCCTCAGGATCTCTCCCTCCCCTCTCCCTTTTGTGCTCCTAGGATCTTTGCTTATTTAAAAAGTTTTCTCCCCTTGACCTGCTTGCAGCCTTTCCACACCTCGTTCTCCCCAGAAGGAGACTGAGCCCTCCCCCTCCCCTCTGGCCCTCCCCCTGTCATTGTCGCCACAGTCCTGAAGCTAGCCCACTCTCCTTCAGGCTGGTGTTGCGGTGGTGCCAGTCTTTGCCTGCCCACCCCCTGCCTAGCTGCTTTCCTGGGGCATCAGTGGGAAAACCGGTACTACCCCAGAGATCCCTCTTCCCCATCCTTTTCCTGTTGTCAGAAAAATTGACTGTGCATTCACAGAGCACGTTTTTCGGGGATGTCTACTATGCCCACATCAGTAAGTTGAACGCAGAAAACATGCTCTCACAAATCAAAACACCAGCACCCAGAATAGACACCAGGGGTCACCTGAAAGCTCCAAAGGGCAGGGAGAGGGCATCTCCACTGCCCAGGATTACTCTCTCTTCCTCTAATGTGAAGAGAATACTTTTATGTGTCAGGCACCGGGATAGGGGTGAGATAGATATGAATATAGATATGGATATAGACATAATATCACAAGCTAGAATCAAAGTTGTAGGGAAAAATATCAACAACCTCAGATAGACAGATGATACCTCTCTAAAGGCAGAAAGTGAAGAGGAATTAAAGAGCCTCTTGATGAGGATGAAAGAGGAGAGTGAAAAAAAACTGGCTTAAAACTCAACATTCAAAGATCTAAGATCATGGCATATAGTCCCATCGCTTCATGGCAGATAGATGGCAAAACAATGGAAACAATAATAGACTTTATTTTCTTGGGCTCCAAAATCACTGCAGATGGTGACTGCAGCCATGAAATTAAAAAATGCTTGCTTCTTGGAAGGAAAGATATAACAAACCCAGACAGTGTATTAAAAGGCAGAGACATCACTTTTCAGACAAAGGTCCATCTAATCAAAGCTATGGTTTCTCCAGTAGTCATGTATGAAGGTGAGAGTTGGACTATAAAAAAAGCTGAGTGCCAAAGAATCGATGCTTTTGAACTGGTGGTGTTGGAGAAGACTCTTGAGAGTCCCTTGGGTTGCAAGGAGATCAAACCAGTCAATCCTAAAGGAAATCAACTGTGAATATTCATTGGATGGACTGATGCTGAAACTGAAGCTCCAATACTTTGGCCACTTGATACAAACAGCCGACTCATTAGAGAAGACCCTGATGCTGGGGAAGATCAAGGGCAGGAGGAAAAGGGGGCGACAGAGAATGAGATGGTTGGATGACATCACTGACTCAATGGACATTCTGAGCAAACTCCAGGAGATAGTGAACGACAGGGAAACCTGGAGTGCTGTAGTCCATGGAGTCTCAAAGAATCGAACAGGACTTAGCAACTGAATAACAATAGGGCCAGCCTATGCTAAGTGGGAGACAAGATTGTCCCTGTCCACAAGAGGCTGATATTCTAGTTGCAGAAAAGAGCTATTCAGATAAAGCAGTTAGTATAAAGGCAGTATCTATATGTATGTATCCTCAATGCATAATGATATAATAGTGTTAAATTGGGTGAGGAAAACATCATTTGGACAACATGTTCATTAGAGTGATGTCTGATATGGTGAAGGGGGCAGGGAAAGGCATATTTACTGAAGGCCTTCTAAGTATCAGGCATTCTCACCTCATAACACTGCAGGGTAGATACTCTGTTATTATTTCCATTTTACAGAAAAGAAAATTCAGACTCAGAGAAGTTTAGTAATTTGCCCAAGATTATTCAGTTAGTAAGTGGAGGAAAGGTCTGCCTGATGCTAAAGGCCAGGCACTTTCTTCCCATGGCTGTAGAGGAAATTCTCATGAAGCTTGTTTACCTGGTCAGAGAAGCGGAGCACAGCACCCTCCAGCTAGAAGCAAACAGACCTGCAGATGCCACAAGAAGGATGGGCTCCAGCCCTTGCAGGAGAGGTTGTCTTTGACCATGACTATGAGTCCAGCGGGTCCAGCACCACCTGAGGTTTCCAGGAAGAGACCAATCATCTTCTCTATGAGTCTTTTAAGGTGGCATTTTGAAAAGTGCTTCTTTTTTACTTCTCCTGATAGATAAGAGGGCAAATGAATAGACCTTTCAATGTCTCCTCTATTCAGTGTGTCTCTGACTCCATCAGTTTCCTTCCCAAGATGCTGGGGACCAGATGTTTAAACAGCCACTCTCCTTAGAGCCTATAAGGGCAACACATGCAAATAAGTTCTGTCAGCATCTCCTTTCAAGAGTGATGAGTCCCTCTTGCCTCATTGGAGGGTGTTAATGGGTCACTGGAGCCCTGGTTTGTGGGCTGAGGTCACACACTTTTCTGCCAGTGGAGATTTAGACACCATAGTCATAAGCTGTCCCCTTAAAGAGATACTTTCCAGTGGTTAAAATGAGCAAGAACATCCTGTTCCAAGAAGCAAAAAGCAAAAGAAACACAGACTTCCTTGCCCCTGCTACTCTGGTCTATGAATCTACTCTCAACAGATCTCAAGTTTTAGACCCCAAGAAAAAGCCTGAGTCACAACCAAGCATTTTCTTGGGCTTAAGGCAGATGAGATTTTTTGGGATTCCAAAATTAAGAACTCTGTGATGGGCTTGAACCTGCAGCCTCCACGGAAATGAGAAGAGGAGGAGGAAGAATCCAGGATCAGCCAAGCCTGATGCTCTCCCACTGAAGCCAGGACATGAAGACAACAGCTGGATGCAGCATCACTAGGCCTCTGTGAGTCCCAGGTCATTGCATCCACAAAAATTGGGACCTTCTTCTGGGAAACGTTAGAATGGCCTTTGTCCTCTAGATCTGAATGCAAGAAGGCTGGGAATTTTATTTTGATTGAATCATCAGCAGAGCACCCGGAGCACACCTTTATCTTCTAACAAATTATGCATTCTTGGTCTATCCACACCTACCCACCTCACAAGGACTAAAAAGTGCTTGCTTCTCCTTTATTCTGAAAGATGTTTTCAGTCAAGTCCATGGTATCTAGGTGATCTATTGGCAAGTATCTTAAAATACAAGGTCAAGAAACTTTCCGTCAAATATGCCATTAATGCAAGTGCCTGCAGACACATCACTCAAAGGAGAGGCATTTCCTTGCATATGAAATAGATATAACACTCCAGGCCTGTCTTAATAATCCAGCCAATAATAATAAAAAGCAAACTCATGAGCAAAAGTTTTATATCTCCTCCCAAATTAGTGTCCTCCTGGAGTCAAGGTATTACACAAGATTAGAGGCATTTATAAGACTAAGACTCTACCCTGTTTTCTGTTTTAATTTTCTTTCTTTTCCATCCCCCTGCCCCTAATCCCCAAAGGTTAATCTCATGTTCAGGTCAGATAGCTAAATACTCAAGGTAGAAAACACAGGACTCAGAGCAAATAAAGTTGTGGTTAGAGTGCTTGGGTCCAGATCTTGATTCAGCAGCCGTGGGTCCTCCTTTGCCATGTGGGGACTCATTTGGAACATCAGAGTTGGTATGAAGAGTAAGTTGAAGACATTTGAGATTCACTAGGCAGAAAGAAGGCTTCTCAGAGTTTCCCTTATCTGACTAGAAACAGCACCTTCTGGGAAATGAGACTACTATAAATCCCCTCTCCAGGGAAATTTCATGGCCATGAAGAAGACAGAACATCACTCTACTTGCATAAACAAACATTATCACAAACTTTCTTGTCTCCCATTTGTTCTCCTAAATACCTGTTTGTCTTTTCTAAGGAAACCTATTTATTCCTCCCATAGAACTATTTTCTCCCTGCCTCCCCACCCCACCACCCCGTCCCGTCTCTTCTCTAAATTAAATATATAAGCCTCTAACTTTAACCATTTAGTGAGCTAACTACTTTTGTTAGCTCCCCTATGCATTTGGGATAAAAATCTCTTTTTGTGCTATTAATCTCTTTCCTGAGTTTAATTCACGGGCCACTCTGCCCACCCCCACTCCCCCAGCCCAAGTACTGAATCTAAAGGACAGAGGACAATTTTTTTGTCCCTGACAGCCACACTTGGTCCACTTTTAAAATAAGGACAATGATAGTACCTATCAAACCTATAGATTATTTATGATGATTGAATGAGATGTATATCATGTTTAGCTTATAATGAGTGTTAAATAAATATTCTCTCTTATGTGTAAAATACATAGAGATCTGTTCTGAAGATCAAAATTAAATTATAGATGAGAGAATACTTCAGAAAGAGAAAAAAATTAACAATGGAACATGGTGTTATCACCATTATAGTAGCTATAACTATTAAGCCACCATTATTGCCTCCTCTAAGCAAGGCCACCAGAAATGGCCACACGGATATGCACTGCACACATCCAAAGTTCCCACTCACTGAAAACTGTCCCTTTGCACTCGGGAGCACATGACACATGCATTTCCAGCAGACCTGTACTTGCCTCACGGCATCCTCCCCTCAGAGTCTGAGGAACATCAGTGTTCTGTAGAGTCATTTATTCACTTATCATTAATTCAGTGAAGGTATACTGAGGACCTACTATGTGTGAGGACAGGGCATACAAAGATATATGAGAGATAAATTCTGCCCTGATGCTCCCCATGACTGGATAGAGCCCTGTGTACCAGTAAGCTGAATGCAGTGTAATTAGTGCTAAAGTGGACATATGTAGGACAACTGGGCTTCCCTGGTGGCTCAAATGGTTAAGAATCTTCACGTGATGTGAGAGACCCGGGTTCAATCCCAGGGTCAGGAAGATCCCCTGGAGATGGGAGTGGCAACCCACCCCAATATTCTTGCTGGGAGAATTCCATGGACAGAGGGGATGGGCAAACTACTGAGCTTCAATGTCCTGGTCTATAAAATGGGCATAACACCATCTTCACAAGTTTATTCTTTGGGCACCAATACACCTTTGTTATTCTTGCAAGCTCTGGGATGGAGGTGAGATCTCAGAAGAGAGTCAGAGGCACCAAGGTGCCTTCTATCCCCAGACAGGTCTTACATCCCCAGAATTGCTTGCCCACCCTTCTTTCTGGAGCCTCTGGGACTTTTCACCCAAAGAAGATCTTGCTACTGAGCAAGGAGCATTGTGCAAGTGACCTGGTGAGCTCAGCCCTTCCTGGGCTGCAGCGCCTTCATTTGTGAAGGAGGAATTTTGAGGCTATCAGAAAGGAAGTCAAATTGTTTTCGGAAAAACAATAGCAAAGTAACTACAAGTCATTGGCTTCCTCCCTGGGGCCAGAAATCAAGCTCGTCTGGGAAGCTGAAAGGATCGGTAGAGCTGTTTACCTAAAGACCTCTGAACAGGACCCATAAATTAATTCCTGGGCATGACTTTCTGGAATGAGAGGAGGTGAGTCATGGAAGTGGGAGAATGCCTGAGCGTGGAGGAGATTTTTCATTTGTTCAGGGCACGGCTGAGTCCCTGATGCTGGCTTGCCTTTTCTGGTCCTCTGGGTGTGGGTTTCATTTGGATACGCATGTGTCAGTGGGCATCTGCCCTCTGATGTGGCTTTTAGTAAGTTTCTTCCCAGAGCAGAAAGCCAAAAAGAAATCCCTGTTCCTGCCCTCCCCTTGGAGGCCTCTGGGGAGCCAATTGCTTCTCAGTCAGGATGCTCTAGAAATTCCTCCCTGGACAGGAGTGTCCTCAGTAGCAGGAACAGACCAGAGTTGGGATCCAGGATCATGACTTCTTAGAGGAGTGTCCCACAGGTATCAAGGACTCACTGGAGCTGCGAGAGAACTTAAAGAGAGACTGAACCAGATGCGGATACTGAGGCCCCCAGTGGGAAAGCGGCTTGTCCAAGGTCAGCAGCAGAAGCCAGCCATTTAGAGTTTAGCCGGAGGGTTTTAATTATTACACTCATGGACCTCTAGAAGACTTATGGTGAGCTTCATGGGGCTGAGAAACTCCTATATTCATACATAAAGCTTTAGGGGAAGAGGGACCATGTTCTTGATCTGATTCACAAAACACCCTTGCCTCAGAAAAGGGCAAAGATCATTGCTCTAGGTCTAGAAGGTCAAAAAAGTTTATTTGCCACTAACCTCCAAAGTAATTGAAATGACTGACAAATCTAACAGAGGCCAACATGTTCACCCTTTCCCCTGACCTAGAAGTATGTTAGCAAACAGGACGAAACCTGTCCCATTGACATGAGGAGAGTTTCTCTGCTCAAGGTCTGGAAAGGCCCTATGAGATCAGCTTGACCACTGCTTCCTTTTTATAACTTTAAACTTGCACAGCTAGCCAAGACCAGCATCCAACTTTCATCACACCTCATCCAGCACTCTTTCCACTGCCTCATAAGGTTTCCAAGTGTTTATTAAGCACCTTCTGGATGGTCATGAAATTGTCCCAAATGCTAGAGGAGATTCAGGATTACAAAGTCCAACTCTTACCTCAATGAATTTGTAACTGTGTTGGGAAAATGAATAAAAGAATGTTCCTTAAGCTTCTCCCAACAATTGAGGAAAAGTACATAAGTGTACTAGTCAGGGTTCTGCAGAGAAATAGAATGAATAAGATGTATAGAGATAGAAAGACATATAAGAAAAGATCTATTATAAGAATTGGCTCACAAAATTATGAAGGCTAAGATATGCTGCAATGTGCCATCTGCAAGCTGGGCAACCAGGAAGGCCAGTGGTATAGTTCAGTCTGAGTCCAGAGGCCTGAGATGCAAGGGAGCTGGTGCTGTGACTCTCATACTAAGGCTGAAGTTGGGGTAGGGAGTGGGAATGGTGTACTAGTATACGTCCCAGAAGCTGAAGGCCCAAGACCCAATGTCCAAAGGCAAGAGAAGATGGACGTTCCCGCTCAAGAAGAAAGTTCAGCCTTCCTCTGCCTTTTTGTTCTATTCAGGCTTTCAGCAGACTGGATAATGCCAGCCCAGAATCAACTATTAATCTCTTCTGGAAACATGCTCATAGACATATCCAGAAATAATGTTTTACTGGTTATCTGGGCATCCTTAGCCCAGTCAAGCTGGTGCATAAAATTAATTATCATGGCAAAAACAAGATAAATTCTGGGGAAGACAGACAACTGCTTGATCCCTAGACAGCTCTAGCCAGCTTGACACAGGAGAAGTAATATTCATTCAAAAATTAGTTATTGGTGCTGATCTCTAAGATCCCTTTCATTCTTGAAAACCCTTTGACTGTGTGCTGGCCTCTAACAAATGAAGCATAAGCCAGATGACTTGTTCATAAGTTTGTAATCTTTTACAAACTAATAGAGATTGTTGAAATAATTAGTGATTTAAGGGAAAAGGGACAAAAATGACTCCAAACAGATAATGGTTGCATCTTAAAAGTTCCAATGTGAATTGATGGTGTGGAATTTGAAGCATATTTTCCCACAGAAATAGTGCTGTAAAGGGTAGTTAGCTTCCCAAACTAGGCCCAAAATGTTTATGTAAGGACTAATATTTAACTAGAGCTGAGAATACCTAGTTAAGATGATGGGAAATAATGATGCCAAACTCTGACTGGAGACACCAGGAGTACATCTCATACTTCAGAATTTCAGACTCAAGAATCTCTACCCTACACCTACATCAAGGACACACTCCTCCTACCTCCCTCTCTTCATAGGAAAGGGTAGTAGCATTTTATTGATCACCTAAATTTCTTAAGGCAAGGACGGGCCTCCTCCTCCTTTCATAAACCAATCCCTGAGCCCAGCTACAAACAGAAAGCTTTATTTTTTCAAATCTTTATAATATTTTCCTAATTATGAAAAGTAATAGTGTATTGTGCTTCCCACATAGCTCAGTAGTAAAGAACCCACCTGCCAACGCAGGAGATGTGGGCTCAATCACTAGGTTGGGAAGACCCCCTGGAGAAGGAAATGGTAACCCCCTTCGGTATTCTTGCCTGGAAAATCCCATGGACAGAGGAGCCTGGAGGGTTGCAGAAGAGCTGGACACGACTTAGCAACTGAACAACAACGATAGTGTATTATTGCAAAAATTTAATGATACATAAAAAGTATCAACAGGACTTAAAATCACCTGTAACCACTGTTAAAATATTGGTATCTCTTTTTTAGCCACCATATTCTTATCCTTACAATTTTTTTTTACAAAATTAGACTTGTATTATGAACATTGCTTTGTAGTCTGTTTTTTTATAATTAACAGTATGTCAGGGACATTTTCTATGTCAATAGTATACATCTTCTTCACCTTTTTAATGATTATCTAGAGTGTAGTGAAAGGAAATGACACTCAAAGGTAATTTAATGTGTTTGTGCCTTTCTCTGTGCAAGGGTGTTAGCATGGCACCAGAATTCCCAAAGCTGAGCATCTGTGCAGGACCTTCTAGACTGATTCCAGCAGATATGTCCCCTTCCACTATTGCTAAGTCCTTGGGTTACATAATTTCTTACTCCGTAGATTTAACAACGTTCCTTTAATGACATTATTGGGCATTTCAACTTTTTTTGTTAAAATAAATATCACAGTGTCAAAGGTAAGTGATACCCTTTTAATCTAAGACAAGGTAATCTGGTGCTGACACATTCCGCTATCTGCCCCAAATAAATTACTCCATGTGATTCCTAGCCCTCATTTCAAAGCCTTGCAAACAACTCGTGGGAAAAAGCAGAATTTCTGAACAAAACAATTCAAACCAAAACAAAAATTACTAGCCTCCCCTATTCAACAACCCCTTCCCCACCACATACATAACACACAAAAGGAAGTGTCTGAGTGAGTGGTGAAACACTGGGGGAGATAAGGGTGACCTTGACCGATCCTGAGAAAATCCTTCAAAAGTCTTGAGAGATTACTTCTGTGGGTAAACAGAAGCAGATGTTTAAATCCTGAACAGCGAAAACGAACAGCTCTTGCCACTGCCATCAGGCACGCTGCCCTCAAAACCAGCAGCCCCATCCATGTTTCTGTGAGCTCCCACACAGCCTTGGGATTGAGGTATCAGCTCTGCCTGTGATGGTGAAGACACGAGAAAAGGCAAGGGCTGATGGGATCATGAGAGGCTAGGGAGAAATGCACTAATCACGGACTCAGGAGACCTGAGTTCAGGTCCTAACTGACACTTAGAGAGCAGAGTGGCCTTGAGAAGTCACTCATACGCTTTGGCCCTCACTTTTCCATCTTGGTTAAAGGAAGGAATTGGGTTGAATTACATTCACCATCCTTCCAGCTCTAAAATTCACGGTCACTCTGATTCCAAGTGATTGGTTCTCTCCATACCAAGCCAAAGCTTGGAAGAAGTTGAAGTTTGTCTTGGATGCCCAACTATTCTGCTCTTGGAGGGGTTCCCCTCCCAGCAGTCTGGAGCCCAAAATATGTTCTTAGACCTGTTTTATCCCAGATGGTGGGACTGTGCTGAGAATTCCAGATAAGGACAATAGAAATGAGCATATGCTTGGAAGTGTATTCTAATTAGGATGCTTTCAGCTGTTAGTTACAGACAATCCAGGTACAGTCAATCTCATACACCACTACACTGTGGGAAAGCATAGGGAGCATTAATGCTAATGGATGGCTCTATCACTGATCCATTCATTTGTTCATTCGTTCCATCATCCATTTGTCTAGTTTTTTTAATGCACAAAGTTTGGTACTGTGCTGAGAACTAGATATTTAAGTGACTCAAACATAGCATGTAGACCAAAACTTAGTGGTATAATAAAGCTCCAGATGCTCCTAGACTCTTCTGAGAATCAACTGGGTGATGTTACCGGAAGGGAGATTCACAGGCATGGAGAATTAGTTGGAGGAGAAATGCTATCTTGGTTTAGAATGCTAAGTCTACAAGGACATTTTGATACCTAGGGAGTCCATCTGGATTGGGGGTGCTGAGCAAAGCATGCTGGAAGGAGCTGGAAAGGACTATAGAAGGGATCTAGTTGGAGCTCTGGTCTAGAAGAACATAGAATAAAAATCAGGAACCGTGCATGTCAGCATCTCTTCACCTACACACAGGGTGCAGAGAGAGAGTCTCACTCACTTCCAGGTCTGGCTTATTGACAATGGGCCTGCAAGAGGCCACATCATGATGGTTGAAGCACAGATTGAATAGGATGGAACCTTGACAGGTGACTTCAAACAGCTACTGATAATAGTACCAACTAACACTACAAGTGCCAGACAGTGACCTAAGTCCTTACTATACATTAGCTCATTTAATCTTCATAATAACTGTGGTGTTATATTCCCATTTTACAGGGGAGGAAAGCAAGGACAGAGACTTTGTCCAAGGTCATCCAGCATTTCCTGGTTGAGCTAGGATTTGAATCCAGGCAATCTGGTCTCAATGTCTGTTCACTCACCACAAAATAAATTACATGACAAAATAAATTACAAGCAAAATAAATGTGAGAAGGACTGCAGCAGAGCTAAGATCAGAAGACTGTAGGAACTGAAAAAGGAGCAAGTAATAAAAGTGCCAGGGAAGCTCCCCAAAGGAGGTGACGTGATGATGTCTTGAGTGAGCAGTTCTCCAGACAGAGGAATGGGAGCAGTCTACCCCAGGCAGCATGAGCCAAGACCTGAGGTGGGAAAGGAAGCTGGCATTTTTGAAGACCAAAAAATAATTCTACAACAGCTGGACCAAAAGGTTCATGGGAGCTTGGCTTGCAGAGAAGCCATAGTGTGGGGCCAGACTGTTATGAGCTTTGCAAATCACATCAGTTTGTTCTGCAACAGCAGGGAGCCAAGGAAGGAGATGAGTCAGGACTCCTCCAGTTTTCAGGGATCTGCAGGATGATTTCCTGGTTGCCTTATCCTGCCGTTCACACCCAGTGTAAAATCACTTCTGCTTTGGCCACCAAGAAGAGCTCAGGGCTGGGCAACTTCAGTCCTACTGCAGGCCAGGGTTGGAAGGTGAGGGATGACAGAGACAAGCAGGACACCCATTTGCTTTCCACAATCAGTTCAGTTCAGTTGCTCAGTCGTGTCCAACTCTCTGCGACCCCATGAATTGCAGCACGCCAGGCCTCCCTGTTCATCACCATCTCTCGGAGTTCACTCAGACTCGCGTCCATCGAGTCCGTGATGCCATCCAGCCATCTCACCCTCTGTCGTCCCCTTCTCCTCCTGCCCTCAATCCCTCCCAGCATCAGGGNCTCCAGTGATTTTGGAGCCCAAGAAAGTAAAGTCTCTCACTGTTTCCATTGTTTCCCCATCTATTTGCCATGGAGTGATGGGACCAATTGCCATGATCTTTGTTGTTTGAATGTTGAGTTTTAAGTCAGTTTTTTCACTCTCCTCTTTCACTTTCATCAGGAGGCTCTTTAGTTCCACTTCACTTTCTACCATAAGGGTGGTGTCATCTTCATATCTGAGGTTAATGATATTTCTCCCAGCAATCTTGATTCCAGCTTGTGCTTCATCCAGTCCAGCATTTCACATGATATACTCTGCATGTAAGTTAAATAAGCAGGGTGAACATATATACCCTTGATGGACTCCTTTCCCAATTTGGAACCAGTCCATTGTTCCATGTCCTATTCCAACTGTTGCTTCCTGACCTGCATACAAGTTTCTCAGGAGGCAGGTAAGGTGGTGTGGTATTTCCATCTCTTTAAGAATTGTCCACAGTTTTTTGTGATCTACACAAAGGCTTTAGTGTAGTCTGAAGCAGAAGTAGATGTTTTTCTGGAATTCTCTATTTTTTTCTATGATGCAATGGATGTTGGCAATTTGATCTCTGGTTCCTCTGCCTTTTCTAAATCCAGCTTGAACATCTGGAACTTAGCATGAGGCTGGATACAGCCAGCACTTATTCAATGAGCTGCCTCAGAGTTGCTAAATTAAGCTCCTCTTTAGTGAAAAAAAAAAATGATTCAGTGATGAAAGTTTGACCATTTGAGTGTGGTTCTTGATGTTTCTGTCACATTCATATTGCTTAATGTTGAAGATGGAACTAGGGTGGGGGTGGGGTTGGTGAGTAGGAGGAATTGGGTAACAGAAGGAACTTCTGGGATTCTTTCTGGCCCATGATTTTTCTGGAACCAGACCAAATACCTTCAGTGAGAGAATTATTTCATTACTCTGATGTTAAATGGACACAGATCTGTCAGACAAGGGGTGTGCTCTTTCCCTGCATGTTCAGGCTGTCATTTTATCTTATCACTGTTAGGATAAGACATGAATGTAGGGCTTCTCTGGTGGGTCAGTGGTAAAGAATCCACCTGCCAGTGCCGGAGATGTGGGTTTGAACTCTGATCCAGGAAGATCCCACATGTCACAGAGCAACTAAGCCTGTCACCCACAGCTCTGACCCTGTGCTCTGGAGTCTGTGAGCTGCAACTACTGAGCCCAGGGGCCACAGCTCATGAAGCCCATGCACCCTAGAGCCTGTGCTCTGTAACAAGAGAAACCACCGCAATGAGAAGCCCGCACCCCACAACTCGAGACTAGCTCCTGCTCTCCGCAGCTAGAGACCAGCCTGTGCAGCATCGAAGACCTAGCACAGCCAAGGAAGAGGGATGAATGTGGCACAGCCTTAAAAAGAACTCGATTTCTTTTTATTTGCAAGTTAATCTGTCAAGAAATTATAGAGTAAATACCAAAGAAAACAATCCCTCTGAAATAACTAGCCAACCCTACCAAACTGAAGATTTCTATCTTGCACTAAAAGTGCATTTTATTTAATATAGATGTATCTGTGGCAAGGGAGGATAAAAGAAATAGGTCAGTTTTAATGCCTCAAACAGCATGACTTAAAATTGGAACTAGGCATAAATTACTGTGTATTCTCCAATGGTTAAATGATGAAAATAAAATAAATGATAATGATGAGAATAAAAATATATTAAATTTGAAGTGCCTCCAATGTGCATGTTTGCCTTGAGATGATTGTTAGTAATGTAGGTAGAAAAGGATTTATCTAAGTTTAGAAACTGTTCAGTGTTTATTAGAAGTGGTGCAGAAAGCTTCAGTCGTCACAGAAATAAAAATTTAGTTATTAAAAAAAGTGTAAGTGCTACTAAGAAAAAAATGGTCCAGTGTGAGATGATCACTGGATGATAAAATCACAGCTTACATTTGCTATTTACCTGGTGCTGTGTGTGTACTAAGCACTTTATATTCTGTGTCTTCTGTAAGTCGCATTACAGACCAAGGGAGGCATGGCCACCACTTCTATTCTACAGTGACAAAACCGAGGAAAGGACTCTCAAGTTACTTTGTATTGGTCATTCATGTCATCACTAAAACATAAATATCATTAATAGAAGACAACATCAGAATTTTACTAATTTTTCTATTCATTATTAAACTCTTTTTCAGAACCATAAAAAAAAAAAGCTACTTTCTTTACTAATTGACAGTATATGTAAGTTTACTTTTCTAAGAGAGGGCTTCCCTGGGAGCTCACACCGTGAAGAGTCTGCCTGTAGTGCAGGGGACCTGGGTTCAATTCCTGGGTTGGGAAGATCTCCTGGAGAAGGAAATGGCTACCCACTCCAGTATTCTTGCCTAGAGAATCCCATGGTCAGAAGAGCCTGGTGAGCCCCAGTCCATGGGATCACAAAGAGTTGGACATGACTGAGTGACTAACACTTTTCTAAAAGTGGATGTCCTCGCCCTCACCTCCTTGGTTTTGATTCAGCTCTTCTTTTAGCCTGATGGCAACAAGCTGTCTCCAAAGAGGTGGTACTATATATTCCTAAAAAGGACCAGCTTGTGGTTCAATCTGAGTTCAGTTGAGATTCTGCCGCTGTGTGACCATGGATGAGTTAGATAGCTTTTTTGAGCCTCCATTTCTCCATCTGTGAAATGGGGATAACCATACCTACAACTCATAGGGTTATGGTAGACTTAAGCAAGATAATGCATATGTTGAACCTAAACTATGATAAATGCTGGAGAGGATGTGGAGAAAAGGGAACCCTCTTGCACTGTTGATGGGAATGTAAATTGATACAGCCACTATGGAGAATAGTATGCAGAGTTCTTAAAAAAAAATTAGGAATAAAACTACCATATGACCCAGCAATCCCACTATTGGGTATATACCCTATCAAAACCACAATTCTTCAAAACACATGTACCCCAATGTTCATTACAGTGCTATTTACAATAGCCAGGACATGGAAGCAATCTAGATCTCCATGACAGATGAATGGATAAAGAAGTTGTCGTGCATATATACAAAGAAATATTACTCTGTCATAAAAAGGAAGGAATTTGAGTCAGTTCTAGTGAGGTAAATGAACCTAGAGCCTGTTATACCGAGTTAAGTAAGTCAAAAAGAAAAACAAATATTGTGTGTTAACCCATATATATGGAATCTAGAAAAATGGTACTGATGAATCTATTTTTTAGGGCAGCAATACAGATGCAGAAATAGAGAACAGACTTGTACACAGTGGAGGAAGGGGAGGGTGGATGAATTGAGAGAGTAGCATTGAAACATATCCATTACCATATGTAAAACAGAGGGCCAGTGGGAATTTGATGTATGATGCAGGGAGCATAACCCAGGGCTCTGTGACAACCTAGAGGGGTGGGATGCAGTGGGAGAGATGGGAGGAAAGTTTAAGAGGGAGGGACATATGTATACCTATGGCTGATTCACGCTGATGTATGGCAGAAACCAACATAACGTTGTAAAGCAATTATCCTCCTCCAATTAAAAATACATTTTAAAAGTTACCTGGTAGCTCAGTGGTAAAGAATCCTCCTGCCATTGCAGGAGACGTGGGTTTGATCCCTGGTTTGGGAAGATCCCCTGGAGAAGGAAACGACAACCCACTTTAGTATTCTTGCCTGGGAGATCCTATGGACAGAGGAGCCTGGCGGGGTACAGTCCAAGGGGTCACAAAAGAATCAGACATGACTTAGTGACTAAACAACAACAATGATAAATTAAAAAAAGAAAAAAAAAACAAGAAAATTGAAAACCAAAAATAATAACTTGATGGCTCTCAGAAATTCTTACTGAATAAAATTTTTATATCAATAATTGTATGATTCAACAAATTATTTTGAAAGTATCTTTGCAGACAGTTTTTTTGTTATAAAATTTTCACCTATAACTTTTAATTTAAATGCTGTAATATTCTTTGGTTTGTCTCCTGCCCAATGATTGATGTCATGAAGATCTTAGAATCTATGATCACATGGCTTCATAAATGGGTGATTAAAAACTTTTAATCCTGTTCTAGGCATCAACATTTAAGACAGGGAGAGTACAGTAGTTAATGAGAAGAGACCAGCAACTCTCTTTCGCCTATAAAAATCTTCACTTGTTTATATAAGAACCACGGTTTATATGCGTCAATCTTGATGGCTTCGGGACTATTTTGGAGAATTAAAAAGGGACTGAGTAGGACCTGGAAATGAAGTTATTTTTGTGGGATTTTTTTAAGGTTAGTAACTGATGCCAAGGGAAAACTTCATGGTTTTGTTTTTAAAATAGCAAGATCCTCACTCAGCAGATACTCTAATCAGCTTGGTCAGTCGTATGAATTGGGAATGTGTAATACTGATAAGGCATATGAGCAAAATTTTTTGTCTATCTTTTGGTCTCTGGGCCATATTTTACCCTTGCTTTGTATTAACTATTCCAAAATGGTTAAAAGCAGAAAATACAGAAGTCTTCCAAAAAACTAAGCTCAGAGTGGTACTGGGGTGTGCGTTCACATTTGCTTGTATTCTGTTCTAAGGGTATGGCCACATGCATATGTAGGCTATCTGTCTTGTCAAAAACCTTAGTCCAGTTTTGTCTGTTTAGAGTGTTTTTATACATAGTTCATTTGGGCTTCTAAGTCAGGGGTTTTCAAAGTAGGTTTCACATAACTCAGGGGTGTGGGATGAACGGATTGATATTTGTTATCTTAATGTTGTTTTTGTTCAGTTGCTAAGTCATGCCTGACTCATTGCGACCCCATGGACTGCAGCCTTCCAGGCTCCTCTGTCCTCCAGTATCTCCCAGCTCTACAAAGTATATGACACAGTACAAGAAGACAGAACATTATTTGTAAACATACTTCTATTAAGGGTAGGAGTGTGACTTTTTTTAATTGATAGCTGGTGCAAGATCAAAAAGATGAAGCAAGTCCTGCTTTGGTCTCCATGTGTCTCCAAGTGTGGCTGGAGAAATATCCCCATCTATGCTGCAGATGCTGGGGCCTCACCCAAGACTTGCTGAATCCGAGTCTCTGAGAGCTGGGACCAAGAAACTTGCTTTCATAAAACAAGCACACTCAAATTTGAGAATGTCTGCTTTCCACTGGACATGTAGTAGTGATCCCCATTTCACAGATGAGGAAACTGAGGTGCACAAAGGTTAAGAAACTTAAACCCAAGGTTATACAATGAGCAAGAGGCACAGGCTAGATTGATTAAAAAAGAAGTGGATGAGCATGAGTGCCCATCCTGTGCTGTGTGGTCAGAACCTTTGAACACCTGGAGGTCACCACCCAGGGGTTTTAACTGCAGAGTCAACCCCTTTGTACTTTTTCTAACATGAGGAGCCAAGAGAAAAGTGACATCAGAGTCTTGAGTCACAAACATACGTCCTTTCTTTTCTTGCCCCTCCAGGATTTGAAAGATTGAATTCAAGATGACTGAAAAGTGTGGTCAGCCAAGTTTCCTACTGCTTGGCCCCAAACATTGGTTTTCTTAAGGTTTTTTTTTTTGCAATTTGGGTGTAAGTTCCTCAGGGTAACCTGCTCTCGGGATGGAGACCAAACTTCCACTGGATACTCAGTTCCACTCCATGCCCATCTTCCCAAAACTGCCAAGCAGCCTCCTTATTCAAATGGAGAAGGGCCATCTGAGTGAGGAAGTGAAAACGTTCATTGCTCAGTCATGTCTGACTCTTTGTGACACCATGGACTGTAGCCTCTGCCAGGCTCCTCCATCCATGGGATTCTCCAGGCAAGAATACTGGAGTGGGTTCCTATGCCCTCCTCCAGTAGATCTTCCCAACCCAGGGATTGAACCCAGGTCTCCTGCATTGCAGGCAGATTCTTTACCATCTGAGCCACCAGATAAGACCCTGAGTGAGGAAGGTGAATAACAAACAATTTTTTGGTAAAATTCATATAGACAGCGCTTCCACAGCCCTGCATTCACACCTTTATCACAACATACCCCAATCAAATAATTAGCATTCAGAATCTTAATCAGCTGCATGATGTCTCTTCCACTATATGTGAAGAGCTTTTAGTCTTTTATTCAGCAAATAATGTTCTGAGTACTCACTTTGTGCCCACACTATCCTAGATCTAGGCAAAAGGTATTTACTATAGTCACTTTAGTTGGGAAAAAATGCTAATAGTCAATGCCAAGCAACTAGCTTGAACATGTTGGTAAGAATCATTCATAATGGGCATATTTAATAGATTTGCCTAAAATGTTGTTTCTTAGAGTACTTGAGGGTGTTTCAAAAGTTAGCCTGTTACATGTCTACTGTAAAATAACACATTGGGGGAACTTACAAGCTTAGTAAACAAATGAATGAGTAATTTATCTCCATAAATTAACAGAGAAAGTGTCTACCATAAAAAATAAATGCCAACTTGTCTCTTTAATCATCAGTTCAGTTCAGTCGCTCAGTCGTGTCCGACTCTCTGCGACCCCATGAATTGCAGTACGCCAGGCCTCCNACTTGAGGGTGTTTCAAAAGTTAGCCTGTTACATGTCTACTGTAAACTAACACATTGGGGGAACTTACAAGTTTAGTAAACAAATGAATGAATAATTTATCTCCATAAATTAACAGAGAAAGTGCCTACCATAAAAAATAAATGCCAGCTTGTCTCTTTAATCATCAGTTCAGTTCAGTCACTCAGTCGTGTGCGACTCTCTGCGACCCCATGAATTGCAGTATGCCAGGCCTCCCTGTTCATCACCATCTCTCGGAGTTCACTCAGACTCACGTCCATCGAATCCGTGATGCCATCCAGCCATCTCATCCTTGGTCGTCCCCTTCTCCTCCTGCCCTCAATCCCTCCCAGCATCAGAGTCTTTTCCAGTGAGTCAACTCTTCGCATGAGGTGGCCAAAGTACTGGAGTTTCAGCTTCAGCATCATTCCTTCCAAAGAAATCCCAGGGTTGATCTCCTTCAGAATGGACTGGTTGGATCTCCTTGCAGTCCAAGGGACTCTCAAGAGTCTTCTCCAACACCACAGTTCAAAAGCATCAATTCTTCGGCGNTAGCGTCAGAGTCTTTTCCAATGAGTCAACTCTTCGCATGAGGTGGCCAAAGTACTGGAGTTTCAGCTTTAGCATCATTCCTTCCAAAGACATCCCAGGGTTGATCTCCTTCAGAATGGACTGGTTGGATCTCCATGTAGTCCAAGGGACTCTCAAGAGTCTTCTCCAACACCACAGTTCAAAAGCATCAGTTCTTCGGTGCTCAGCCTTCTTCACAGTCCTGCATCCATACATGACCACAGGAAAAACCATAGCCTTGACTAGATGGACCTTAGTCAGCAAAGTAATGTCTCTGCTCTTGAATATACTATCTAGGTTGGTCATAACTTTTCTTCCAAGGACTAAGCGTCTTTTAATTTCATGGCTGCAGTCACCATCTGCAGTGATTTTGGAGCCCAAAAATATAAAGTCTGACACTGTTTCCACTGTTTCCCCATCTATTTCCCATGAAGTGATGGGACCGGATGCCATGATCTTCGTTTTCTGAATGTTGAGCTTTAAGCCAACTTTTTCACTCTCCTCTTTCACTTTCATCAAGAGGCTTTTTAGCTCCTCTAATTGTTTATCCTGGGAGCCCTAAATCCAAGAAAATCCAAGTAGGGGCCAGCACTTATTTTCCTTAAAATCTCTGTACAGATCTCAAAGAACACAGTCCTTCGGTTAGAAGGCTCCCTTCTTAAGGGGAAGGATGAAGAGAAAACGGAACATGACTTTCCCCATAACATGAATAATACCAATCTACCAGTCTATTCTTGTTCTTATTCTCTCCCGGACACACCTGCAGACTGACCAAACATAATGGGTCTGTCAGATCACAAGCTGAGTCTCTACATTCAAAGGTCTGTAGGTACAAGGGCTCTCAGGCCTCCTGTTTCTTGGTGTCTCTGCTGACCTTTGGGAAAAAGGCTACAGGAGGTCTTGCAGCCTCAGGGGCAGAGTGATGCCATCACAGGAGCAGCAATCCAAAAGTAGCCCCAAAGCCTTCCACACAAGGCATGTCACAAAGAAGTTGAAACTCAACTCAAATGTAAGCTCTGTCACCAGGTGGCTGTACGACTTGGGCAAGTCCCTTAACCTCACCAAGCCCCAATGTCTCCATGGCAAAAAAAAAAAGTTGGGGGGGGGATTTTTTGTGTGTGTGTGAAAAAACTATTCTGGCTCTGACAAATTTGTCACAATACTGTACCAACCAATGTGTTCCAAATTGCGAAGTGCCATGCAACTGATGTTATTATCTTGCTCTCCACTCTGTGGGGAAAATTCTTCCTAAAAGAGGAAACCATGCAGGCTTGTCGGTGGCATGTCAACAACCAGAAACAGCCTAGCACAGGGCTGTGGCCATGATTCTAGAGCCAAGCAGGCAGAGCAGGCAAAATGCAAGAAGTATACCTGCTTCTTCACAAGCCAGGGAGGAGCCCAGTAGGGAGAGGAGAGTTTTCCCAACAGCTATTTCGCCCAGGGCCTTCGTGCGTCATCCTCCTTCTGACCCCAGTCTCCACTCTCAGCCCAGGTGATGGAGTCTGGCTCAGAGGCGCTGGGGTCCAGAAGTTGTGGCACAGGTCCTTCCCAAGGATGTGGGCAAATTTTAACATAAAGCCTTATAAGATGTTTGTGCTTTATTTTTGATAAAGTAATGAGGTAGGCTAGTTAAAGACTGGCTGTTTCCAGTTTGATCAGTCTGGCCCACAAACAGTGGCTTACAGAGGAAGCAGGGCTGAGCCTGGGGGAAAGAAGGAGAGCATCATTATTTGAAAGGTTGGCATGAGGAGGAGGATTTAGCTCATTCTGGGCAGCTATAGAGGCTGGAGCTAGGACCTGAGCGGGGAAGGAGCGGGAGGAAGGGGGCCAACAAGTTACTCTTTCTAGGCATCTAAGTGTTTCTGATACATAATCTTCACAATAATACCATGAAGTGGTGACTATAAAGTATCATCAACCTCTGTTTTAAAGATGAGGGAACTTAGGCATAGAGGTTAAGCAGCTTTACCAAGCTACAGAGCAAGTAAATGACCAAGCCAGGCTCCAAACATTCTGGCCCCTAGAAAGGTTTTCTGTAGCTGGTGGCTCAGACAGTAAACAATCTGCCTACAGTGCAGGAGGCCCAGGCTCAGTCCCTGGGTTGGGAAGATCCCCTGGAGGAGGGCATGGCAGCCTGCTTCAGTATTCTTGCCTGGAGAATCCCATAGACAGAGGAGCCTGGCGGTCCTTGGGGTCGCAAAGTGTCAGACATGACTAAGCACCTAACACTTGTTTTTGCTATGA
Organism: Neotragus pygmaeus; assembly: GCA_006410875.1. Classification (NCBI taxonomy): domain Eukaryota; kingdom Metazoa; phylum Chordata; class Mammalia; order Artiodactyla; family Bovidae; genus Neotragus; species Neotragus pygmaeus. The sequence continues at coordinate 600,653 of SJYV01045336.1, forward strand.
GGAAATACTTTTAGAGTTTACCAATTTAAAGAGAGAGGTGTTTTATAGAAGGATTTAAGCCAAGGCTAAAGAGCCATTTTCAAGGAATGCTGGTTGAGTAGTTTCTTGTCAAGAAGTATCAGAAACTAACACTCCCTACTTTTAGCCAGAGGGGGAGAAGAAAAAGGAGGAGAGGAAGGAGGAAGAACAAAATGAGATAGGGGAGGGGCACATTTGTTGGCCGAGTGTTGGGAGAGGAATGTAGAGTAAAAGAATCTTCTGCAGCTCCAGATTCAAGAAGGACCAGACGAGGACCGCCCTAGGATCCAGGGAGCAGGAGCTGATTAACCACTTCTTTGGGGGCACAATTATCTGAGTAAATCAGCTTTAATGCTTTCTGTCTTTTTCTCATTCTGCTCAAGATTCAAATTCCGGGGAAAGAGCATTCGCTCAGCCAAGCCTTGGAAAAGATTAATGATATAAATCACTAATGTTTATGGTGTGTTTATTTTCTACCTGGCACTGTTCTAAGCACTATATTTATGCATATTTTCTTCTCACAGTAACCCTATGAGGCAGGTACTATTCTAATGAAGAAACTTTGCCACAGGGTTTGAATTAGCAGTCCAAGTTTGCACAGATGGTCTAGTGGCAGAGCAGGTTTCAAAGCCGAGGCAGTATGGCACTCCCTTGCTATACTTCCTCAGATATCAACAGGGAAAGGGCAGGGCTCCCAAAGCAGAATTTTGGTGTTGATGGCGAAGAGGGATGGATGCTAAGAGATAAAATCTACAGGTGCTTCCTCATGGCACAGCCCTGAGAGAGGGAAAAGGGAAGACTCCTGAGGTGACTTCAGGCCCAAGAATTCCACATTCAAGTTTCTATCCTTACCCTCTGGCCATCGCAAGCAGAAGATGAAAAAGTCAAGGAGCGAAAAAAAAAAAAGAAAAAAAATCAAATAACCAAATGAATGGATAAAATACAGATATAAGAAAATAATTTCTGAATAAGAAATTTTTCAAATGACAAAATTCTAAGAGAATAAAAGGCATGCCTATAAAGGATAACTTGAAAGGTAACAAAGAAAAGATTCAAAATACAGAAGAACTTTGAGAAACGGAAATTAATTGAAGAAAAGCAGAGAGGCCAATTTCTCACAAACATTAAAGACTTAATGTGAACCTCTAAGTATCACAAGAGGCTGGACCCTATTGCGGTTCAGGGTAAGAGTTTGGAGTCAGGCTGCAGGAATTAAATCCTGACTCCAGCAGGACTGTGTCACCTGGAAAAGTTGTGTCAACACCAAGTTGTGTCACCCTGAAAAAGTTACATGGTCTCTCTGAGTCTCAGTGTCCTTATCTATAAAATTCTAATAATGCCTATGTCAGAGGAATGTTGAGAGGATTAAACGATGAGTCAAGAATGTGTTAAGCACAGTGCCTGGCACAGAGCAGGTGCCTCCTAAATATTAGCAACTTGACCACTATATGTTAGCTCCCATGAGTCTAACGTGATCTTGGGACAGAGACACATGAACACCTGTGGTTGCATACCTAGAACCAGCCCCTCCTGGGAAATCATAGGTAGAGACTCTGGAACAGCAGGAATCTGTTAGCTTTCATGGGATGAAGGAGGGCCCCTCAACAGGTGGATAATCAGTGTGAGGAAAACCATCCCAGGAGTCTGAGAGCATGCATGGTGGAATACCAGAAATGAAGCTCTGAGGCAACATTCCACCTAGGCTAGAACTTCAAGAACTCCTCTTTGTATAGCTCTCAGAAAACCCCTTTTGAAGTTTCCAAGGAGCAGGGATCAGAACTCTGGGTTGGCAATCAAGAGCCCTGGCTTCTGACTTCTGCTAATGTCAACAAGGCTCTTGGGGCCCTAGTTAAACTCGTTTATACTTGAGGGTCTCAACTTCCTTGTCTGAAAAGGTGGGGATAACAGTATCGACCTCAAACCCCTGGGGTGAAGATTAAATGAAGCGATGCCTATAAAGCACTGGGAACATGGTAGGCACTGAATAAATGTTTCCTCCCTCAATAATACATCAAACAGACAGTCCATGGGAGCCAGAAGAGTATGGTAAGTGGGTGCTTTTTTGAATTCAATTCCCAGCACATCCTTGTGTTCTAGTGAATCCGGATCTTTAGCTAATCTCACAGTCTGGAATGGCCTTTTCACTCGACCCCATCCTACCTTGTCTAGCAAAAGTCTTTTATCCTTCAAAGCCAAGCTCAAACATCACCACCTCAAGCATTTGTGTCTGGAAGTTCCCTCAGCATGTGACTTGTTCTCCAGTTTTGCGCTTATTCTCTGTGCTTTGTGTTGTAATTAGTTCTTGAAGGCAGAGAGAATCTCTTACTCACCTTGGTGACACTCACAGTCTAGGCTACATCACACCTTCCTTCCGTTTAACATTTTACTTTCCTGGGGATCTGAGAGCCTCTTGTTCCCAGAATTCTTATCTCCATCTGGAACAACACCTAGGGCCTTCACTTTGGTCCTCCTCAGTCCTCCCCAAGAAGGGAGGAGGGGATGATCTCACTGGGAAATTTGGCAACAGAGATTGGGCACTTAAGGCTGACTTGCCCATTCAGCACAGTGGTGAGGGTCCACAATACTTTTAGGGGCCCACCCTAAATCTAAAAAATGCTTTAATTTTTTTAATTAAGAAAAAAGACAAATGTTTAGTTAGGTCAAAGAAAGCATTTAAAATATGATGTTAATATCTTCATCTTTATGCCAATGCACATATAATTTGGAAATTTCCCAGGTGACTCCGTGGTAAAGAATCTGCCTGCAACGCAGGATCCACAGGAGACATGAGTTCAAATTCTGGATGTGGAAGATCTCCTGGAGTAGGAAATGGCAACCCACTCCACTATTCTTGCCTGGAGAATCCTATGGGCAGAGGCGCCTGGCAGGCTATAGTCCATAGGGTCACAAAGAATTGACTGAATACGCATGCGTATATAATTTTTAACATTTTGTATGGAGAAAAGGGTCCCCAAAGGCCAATGTGCCTTACCCAAATGAGTCATCATGCAGCTCTCTGGGCATGGATAGCTCTGCCCCTTCCTGCCTTCCTCTGGGAGAGCTGCCTTGCCTGTGGACAGGAAGCAAATATTTAGCCTGCTCCTCCTGTATCACCGTTTGACAGGGGCAGAGCAGCAGCCAGCACTGGTGGGTGACTGGGAAGTAAAGCCCACTGTTACTATATACCCTAAGCTATGAGCCTTCATCTCATCAGTAAGAAAGGGCATGATGATCTCATTCCTCCTTGTTCCTCCTTGTCTCTTTCTCTCATTTTTCCTACTGTGGGCAGGGAGTGGGGATGTCATTTATTAGGGCCTTTGAGATCACTATACTGATCCTTTAAAATTCAGCAGCATCCAACCTTTTTGGCGCCAGGGACTGCTTTGGTGGAGGGCAATTTTTTCACAAACTGGGGGATGGAGTGAGTAATGGTTTGGGGATGATTTAAGCTCATTACATTTACTTTTATTATTATCATATCAGCTCCACCTCAGATCATCAGGTATTAGATCATGGAGGTTGGAGACCTCTGCTTTAAATGTTCTTATCATGTAAGTGTGATCTTTACTCAACAGATGAAGATACTGAAGAACAGAGAGTTTAAAGAATTTAGTCGAGATCAAACCTTTAACAAATGGGTTTAGAACCCAGACTTTTGGACTCCAAAGTTAAAGTCCCTTTCTCCCACTGCATTCTGTAATCAAGGATCAATAAATGAGTGTTGAAATGAATCGAAAGGGTAAGAGCATGTTTACCAGGCAGCATAGAACTTAGTTGAGTTTTTTCAAAATTGTTGACTTGGCAATTATAAGCTTCAGATGAAAGCTTGAGTTTCACCATCCCCTTAATAAAGACTTTATAAAGTTCTGATCCATTTTCTTGTCTTGAAGAAACCCCATCAGATGTCATATATTTTGATACTAACCTTCTGCTATCTTTGCAAAGAACAGATTAGGGAAAGAAATCCTTTATTTGTCAGAATGCTTAGAATAAAATATAATGTTTGATTTTCATTGAGATGGGTAGAAATATGAATAGTCATGCACTTTTTAAAAACTTAAATTTCTATTCCAATAGGCAACACTCAGATTAGCCCTTTCTAGGATCTCTGGCCTGCAGACTTCCACACTGAGCCTTGGAAAGAAGCTTTGGGATGAAACACGAATGGCTGTGCTTGTGCTATTGTTACAGAAGGAGTCTGTTTCCTCTCAAAGGCCCAGTAGATCACCGATCAAGTTTAGAATCTTCCAATATTTGCCAATAGAAATGTTTTGGAGAGGAGAAAACCGCCCACTCTTCTCGCCAGGTGGAATTCCAAGACTGTTGGGGAACATGAAGTAGAGGATTTGCAGAAGGAACATTCCTGATTTCCATAATGAGTTTACATGTGTTTGTGCCTCACCTTGTTCCTACCCACCAACTCCAACTCATGTTAAGCCTGAATCACCCAAGAATCTGCAGCTCCTTAACAGCAAAGATTCAGACAAGGTGTTGGGTAAGCCAGATTATGTTTTCTAAGCTAGACTTATGTTCACAAACTATTCTAGGATGTGATTTCACACATACAGGTGAACCATCTGGCCAGCCTGGGTTAGCTCTCTTTGCTGTGAGTTCTATAAACCTTGCATCTTCTCTCATTCCTGTTTCACAGGCATAATCAACTTTTTTTTGTCTCTTCTTCCTAGTAGCCTATGAGCTCCATAAAGGAAAGGACAATGCCTCTCTTATTTACAGCTCTGAGCACAGTGTGTGGCTACACAGATCAGAGGGTAAGTGCATGGGTTCAGGGGAAAGATAGACCTGGGTTTGAATTCCACCAAGCTACTTACTCATTGTGTAACTTAGAGAAAGAAGCTCCTGGTACTCAGTTTTATCATTTGTAAAATGGGGTGATAATAGTTCTTACTTCATGGAGCTATTATGAAGATTAAATTAGTCCACACATGTAAACCATTTACTTTGGCCCCTGGCACTTTATGAGTGCTTCATAAATATCCTCTACTACTATTACATTAAGTATTAAATGAGTATTTTGTGTAGAAATTTTTTTTTTTTTTTTAATGAGAGTGAGCTCAGGCAAGAAGAATGCATGGGGCTAAGGGAAATTCTTCTGTTGCCAAATGGGATATTGCCTATTCTACTTCTGGGGGGCCCTCACCTGAGGTCACAAGGGGCAAATGACCAGTTCCTAGGCAGTCCTGGGGCACCAGTTCCTATGACATTAGCCCTCATCACCATTTGCACCCACCCCCAGAGCAGTGAGAACTGAGACTCTGTTCAGTAAGAGGATTTGTTCCCCAGAGAACCAGCTCCAAAGCAAAGAAGGCAAGGTCCACGGAGGAGGAAGTGTGCCCAGGTCCCTCACCTGCCCTAGACAGAACGCCTAGGAGGCTATCAGCTCAGAGCTGCTCCAGTTTCCCTCACTATCTCCCCTGACTAGCTCCCCTGATAGCTCGACTGCGGGAACCTCTGCCCAGACACAAGCCTGGGTCAGTGCAGGGGCAGGGCTGCAGTTGGGGGGCGGCTCTCTTCCAAAGAAGGACTGCGTTCTGAGTGTGTGTGTGTGTGTGTGTGTTGTCAAGGGGAGGGCAGATGGAGACAGGGGACCAGGGTGAGGGTGCCCCAATATTAACACATTGAAACACCCAATACCAATGTAGTGAGCTGAAGAGTTTTCTAAAACCAAAGAAAATTAAGAGTCTACACAAAGAAATGTGTTACCCAAGTGCCAAAGTACTTTGATTGTCCTCAAAAGGCTAAATTGTCCCAGCTTCGAATATTTTCTGGCATTTCCTAGAGGTAGACAATCCTATGAGTTCTCTGAGAAGCCCTAGAACTCTATTGGAAACAAAAAGGTCTTAAATACTGCATTTAAAAACATGTGTTAGAGGTTTCTTATCTAAAGAGATTTTGGTATTCTTTGTTTAGATTTTACATCAGACATTTTGTTAATTTTTTCTTTTAATAATTTCATCTTTTATAACAGTATCTCTTCAGTGTCCTTTAGATACTCTTCTTTTCACTGTGAAAAGAACCTTTTCTTATTATGTAAATAATAGATACTCAGTGTAAAAAAAATTCCACAATACATAAGTCATAAGGAAGAAAGTAGAAAATTATCTGAAAGCACCACTGCCAAATAAACACTGTTAACAGTGACTATATCTATATGATCTATATTGCTGTTCAGTCATTATGTCATGTCCTACTCTTGCGACCCCATGGACTGCAGCATGAAAGCCTTCCCTGTCCTTCACTATCTCTCGGAGTTTGCTCAAACTCATGTCCATTGAGTCGCTGATGTCATCCAGCCATCTTATCCTCTGTCGTCCCCTTCTCCTCCTGCCCCCAATCTCTCTCAGCATCAGGGTCTTTTCCAGTGAGTCTGCTCTTCGCATCAGGTGGCCAAAGTATTGGCACTTCAGCTTCAGCATCAGTCCTTCCAGTGAATATTCAGAACTGATTTCCTTTAGGGTGGACTGGTTTGATCTCCTTGCAGTCCAAGGGACTCTCAAGAGTCTTCTCCAACACCACAGTTCAAAAGCATCAATTCTTCCACTCTCAACCTTCTTTATGGTCCAACTTTCACATCTGTACATAACTACTGAAAAAACCATAGCTTTAACTATATATACAACCTGTGTCAGCAAAGTGATATTTCTGCTTTTTAATACCAACATCTATATTTATATATAGACACATATGTGACTTTTCATAAAATTTTTTAAACCATGAATTCCTTCTTTTTCTTAAGTGCAGTATTCTAGATGTTTCTAGTGACACAGGATCTTGGAAATAAGTTGGTATCTGAAATGTATCTCAGATTTATCTAACCTACATATAACTAGATATATGTATCATAAAATATCTATAAGTAGATAGAGATTTATATAGCTAGCTATATACAACTGTCTAAATAGAGATTAGCTTATATGACATGTGTATTTTTATTTGATATTCTGCTATGAATACTTATGTTATCAACCAATCATCATGTACATATAATTAAAACTATGATACATTTTGTTCTTTAAAAGTTTAACACATAATTTGTGATTTGTTGTGTTGAAGGGAACCTGGCATATTGGCACATAGTTACGTGGCCTATGTCAGAATCTAAGATTAGAGGATTCCTTATGATTGGGCTCTAAAGAAAATGCTTGAAATTAAAAATTTTGAGTGATCACAGCTCAAAGTAACTCAGAACACAGTGAAAAAATGTCAACTCTGAAGGGAGTTTATGGAGCCGTCTGTTCCAAATTACTCCCTTCAGAAATGATGAAACAGACACCCAGTGAAGTGGACAGCATGTCCCATGGGGCTGAATTTATACTACAATCTGCTTTCCTGAATCATCGCCTCACCTCTTTCCACCAAACTTTCTCCCCTATGATGTGTAATGTATGGCAGAGTCATCTTCCTTTTTTCCAAATCCCACTTACCCAGATAGGATTGGCATCTTTTTAATTTAGACATTTTCAGAGATTATCAGGGAGTGGAAATAGGGAAAGCAGGATCGCTGAGAATTCAGATCCATTATGTTTAGGAAGATAAGGGCAGAGGGAACACTAACTCTCATAACAATAGCAAGTACATGTAGCACTCACTGGTTGGGAAGATCCCCTGGAGAAAGAAATGGCAACCCACTCCAGTATTCTTCCCATGGACAGAGGAGCCTGGCGGGCTACAGACCATGGGGTTGAAAAGTGGTGGCTGAGCACGTGCACACACAGCATTGTTTCAAACACTGTCCCACTACTTCATATGTTAATTTATGTAAATGATGTGTATATATCATCTCATCCTCACAGCAACCCACCAAAGTAGCCACGTTATTCTCTCCTCTTTGCAGAGAAGGAAATTGAGGCTCCCAGAAGTTAGGTAACTTCCTAGGACTGTGTAACTAGTGAGCTGGGGTTGTGACTCAGCTGGGTTTGTGTCCATCTCCAGAGTTCAGCCTTTTGATCACCACACCACAGAGCCTCTCACAGAGGGAGGAGCTGAGTGATGATAGGGAGGAGACTCCAGTGATGATACTGAAGTCACAGAACCTGAATTAACCAAGCCCTTGCCTTTACACCCCACCTACCTGGCAACAATAGTGCCACGCAAAGCCGGGTGATGCCAGGGCAATTCCTAGCCCTCTCTTTATCCCGCCTGCATCTGAGTCTCCTGGCCAAAGCTTCCATGACTGTTTGTTGGCCTTTTCTTGTCTCTTTGTTAGTTTTCTCTAACTTTTTATTAAGAAAGATCTCAAACATATGTGAAAATAGTCCGAATAATAAATCCCCATGTTCCCAGCTGCTACCGACAAATGTTGGCCCTGCGGGTTCTTTTTTAATATTATTTATATCACTTTTTAACCCCCTTTGAATATGTTTTTACACGTTGTAAATAATAATATAATGTACTTAATATAATTAAATATATGTACTGAATAACACTACCATACATTTTATAATTTGTAGATTAGTAACATATACACATTGGAGGGCATGCTCAAACATGTGACAATGCAAAAAAAGTGTGGCTATCAGTGATCTACAGACACAAGTGACTTGTCAAAACAGAAATAGAGTGTCTGGGTTCTGGGTTCAGGTTCTGACTCCATTGTTTTGCAGCTGAGTGACCTTGTACCTGTCACGTCTCTTCTCTTCATTTTTCTCATCTGTGAAATGGGTCTACCTTCCTCTCAGCATTCCTGCATTCAGGAATGTGAAATGAGATCTCTCTCAAATGAGATAAGGAATGTGAAAGGCTTTGCATATGAATCTCATGAAGGCATGGAGCAAATCAGACCAATCTAAGGTGGGGTATCGGTGTCACTGGCATTGAAAGCAGAAATCCAAGGTCAGGAAGTTCAGTTAGTGACTAATTGAATCATGTTTCTCTCCAACATGAGAGGAAAAAAAAATAAACGAAGAGGCATGAAACAGAATCAGTTGCCAACTGGAACAATGTAGACAGGCTTTAAAATATGGCCCCTTTGTCCTCTCCATGGGCATTTGAAGTGGTCATAGTCACAACCGGGTCCAGAATTCCTCAGGTCAGTCGGGCCCGATAGGATGCTGAGGTCATGTAGTAAGTAAGGCCTGGAGGCCAGGCCTCATTTTATCTTCCCAGTCCCCCGTCTTTTCACAGCCTATTTGAATGTCTTCTTTAGATGACATCCCCCCAAAACTTTAGGTGAAGAATTCCCTCTCCAGCCCTGGCCCACTAGCTGGACTATCCCCAGGTCATCTTGCCAGCCAAAAGGAATTTAGAGACAGTCCTTTGTTCTCAACAGCATGGGTTCTATTGTTTAAATCATATTTATAATGTTTTTCAACTATCCTCTGACACTGTGCTTTATTAGACTAGTGACTCCCTCCACTGTGTCTCCAAGGACACAGACAAAGCAGGACTGGCCACCCACTGTAAGTGGAATCAAGATGGCACCAGGGCTGATTTCCAGGGCCAGTGGAAATGACACAGCACACTGTCCTCTCGTGATGGCCACACTGCCACCCAGCTCATACCCAGCCCTGTCCACTGCTGCCCAACCTGTCCCCGGACTCCTCGGGAGGATCTGCACTCCCCTGATCTCCATCCCTGGAGGACAAGAGTCTCCAGCGGGACCCAGCACTTGTCTGAGGTTGCTGACCTCTGTTCTCAGGGGCTCCCTGTCTCATGGAGGAGCCAGTGAGACAAATGCAGTGTCTCTGAATAAGCACAAGTCAGAGGAACAAATAAACACAGACAGGCCAGCTGCCGCAGCACACAAGGGTGGAAAGTAAATGAACTTGTACACATTTTATAAGCCACTTGGAGAATATTTTTAAATTGAGATATTTCTGCCCCCGAGTTGCCCTGGGGACTTGGCTTGCTGACGTGCCTGACGCCTGAGAATGGCAACTTTCCGGAAAGACTTCTGTGTTGGGGTTACAAAGGCCACATACTCTGTGCGTTTCCCTAGTGATCAAGGCTGACAGAAACTGAAACAGCTACCACGAGACCCGGGGGGCTGCGCAGTTGTGCAGTCCTAGGGCTCTCAGTGACCCAATCTTGCCATATTGGGGCATGAGCTTTGTCTCCAACCCCAAAGCAGGATGAACATATACTGTGAATTATGCAGATCGCAGCCAGGACTATTTGATCCCTGATCCCATAATTGCAGGTGTTATTCTTATCTGCGTGTGTACCCATGTGATGCATATTTGTATCTCAGCTCCTGAGAAATTATAAGGCTCAATGCAGACATGACAGATGGAAAAAACAGCCTTTTAGGACTTAAAGGATTTAGAAGCTGCTTGTGGCATGTGCCACAGTTTTGAAACGCATAATTTTAAAAGACCATTTTCTTTATTATCACCAGAAGATGCTTAGGAATTATACTTGTGAAACAGTGCTTGTCGGCACATTTTTCAAGCTACTGCGGTGTCAGGGAGGGTTTACCAAGGTTGAAAAGACATAGTCCAGGCTCCAAGGAGTCTATGGTCTAGTGGGACATCTAGACTGATGAACTTGTCATTTTATTACAGAGAGAGAAAACAATACTTAAAAGGAACTAGTATAAAGTGTCTATGAGAACAAGAATGGGGCTTTCCCAGTGGCTCAGTGGCAAAGACTCCGCCTGCTGCTGCAGGAGCCACAGGAGAAGTGGGTTTGATTCCTGGGCCGGGAAAATCCCCTGGAGAAGGAAATGGCAACCTACTCCAGTATTCTCTGCCGGGAAAATTCCATGAGGAGGAGTCCTCGGCTACAGTCCTTGGAGTTGCAAAGAGTAGGACACGAATGAGCGACTGAGCAGGGGTATGAGCACAAGAAGAGAGCGTCTGAGTGTGCATGGAGTGAGATTTGGCCATCAGGGAAGACTCTGGAAGAGGAAGCAATGATTAAGGGCAGCCATGTTGGGGCAGAAGTGGGAGTGGACATCTTGTGAATTACATGTACATGATCTGTCATCTCTAGTAGCTGGGTACCTGTTGGGTCACTGGGTACCCACTGGTAGCACGGGGTCACTGACTCGCCATAGTGCTATCAGAGATGAGGCAAGAGAAAGTGGCAGAGACCAAGTGGAGAAGGAACTGGGGTCAAGGGGTCATGTGCAGTGCTGTTCCTCGAACTAAAAAATGAACACGGCACACTTGCCCTGCTGGTGCAGCTTCAGCTTGCTTCCTCATCTCCTCCCTCCTTCCAATCGATTGCTACCTGATGCCTCTTCAGCATAGAAATTCTGGAATTTTCACTGCTTGGATGCCTCTCTGCAGAATTCTCTCCAGCCAAGGAAGGACTTAACTTCACCAATAAATCTATTCCCAACAAACCGCTGGTGGAACCTGTTGGAAATCTGGAACTTCAAGGGCTGCCACTTAGCTCCCAGGTGTCTTAATGTGAACTGGAAAAAATTTCCCCTTCTTTGAGATGCTTTATTCCAATAGTCAGAAAAGCACTGTAATATATTGCTTTCATCAGAACACACACTTTACTGCCACCTTCCAGAAAATTACAATTCTTTATACAAATTGAGAATGTGTGAAATATAAATGGAACCCCCTTCAGTGTATCACTCTTATAGTATGCAATCTTCACAACCATACATAGCAATCCTGCTTCAGAGAAGGACTCCCCTATCTGCTTTGTTAAAATGAGGCCGATAGAGACAGGTAGAGATCCAGTGAGGCAGTGGTGGGAAGGAGGCAGAAAGGGTCCCTACCAACTGGTCCTATTAAAAAAAACCACGGACCTCCCTAGTGGTCCAGTGGTTAAGAATCTGCCTGCCAATGCAGCGGACACAGGTTCAATCCCTGGTCTAAGAGGATCCCCCATGCCACGGAGCAAAGAAACCTGTGTGCCACAACTGTTGAAACTGTTGAAACTGTTGAAACCTGCTCTAGAGCCCATGCTCCACAACAAGAGAAGCCGCCACAATACAAAGCCTGCACACCACAACAAAGAGTAGCCCCCACTCACTGCAGTTAAAGAAAACATACATGCAGCAACGAAGACACAGCACAACCAAATACAAACAAACACAAAACATCATTAGCGCGGAGACTGCCCTTTGCTCTCTCTGATGTCACGAGGCACTGACAGTGGGACCGAGGCTGCAGCCTTTTCTACCCCTTGTCCACTGACTTGGAAGTGGACAGGCTGCCCCCTCCCCTGGACTGCCCACTACCTTTTAGAGACATCCTCGTCTCCTTTGGTTTTTGCCCAGATGTTACCTTCTCACAAGGGCACATTTCACCACCTTGCTTAAAATTGTAAAAATTACCACCACCCCACCAAATGGCAACCCACTCCAGTATTCTTGCCTGGAGAATCCCAGGAATGGGGGAGCCTGGTGGGCTGCCATCTATGGGGTCGCACAGAGTCGGACACGACTGAAGCGACTTAGCAGCAGCAGCAGCAGCACCAAAGAAAACTTCTCTTGTTTAGGCATGTTTAGACACATTTTGACACACCATGGGAGCATGCTAAGCTGCTCAGTCATGTCCAGCTCTTTGTGACCCTGTGGACTGTGACCCAGCAGGGTCCTCTGTCCATGGGATTCTCTAGGCAAGGATACTGGAGTGGGTTGCCGTGCTCTCCTTCAGGGATCTTCCTGACCCAGGGATCAAAACTGTGTCTCTTACATCTCCTGCATTTCCAGTAGTGCCACCTGGTAAAGCCCTAACCTGACATATCATGTATTTAAAATATTTATGTGTTTATTACCCACCTCTGCCAAGTAGAATGTAAGCTCTATGAGGGTAAGAGTTTGATTATCTCAATATACCACTGGATCTCCAGTCCTAAGAACAGTGCCCATCATATCCTACTCTCCCTGTTTTTGAGGCCCACCCTCTTAGCTCTGTTGATTTTGGAGCTCTTGATCTTCTGACTCATGAGTGTGATTTACCCAAGACCTCAAGTGCCCTGTACCCCCATCAGAGCTTCATTCCTTGGAGTAAGTTACCAGGCCCCACTAAAATGTCTTTGGAAGGATCTAGTGTGTGCATGCTCAGTTGCTCAGCCGTGTCCAACTCTTTGCCACCCTGTGGACTGTAGCCCGCCAGGCTCCTCTGTCCATGGGGTTTTCCACAAGAATACTAGAGTGGATTGCCATTTCCTCCTCCAGAGGATCTTCCCAACTCAGGGATCGAACCCACATCCCCTGTGTCTCCTGCACTGGCAGGCAGATTCTTTACCACTACACCACCTGGGAAGTCACACAAGAATCTAGTACATTAAGTTAAAATCTTAACTTACCTTTGGGTAAATCTATTGATGAGATTCCTTCCCATAATAATATGACTTCAGATGAGCTATTTGTTGAATAGGCATTACAATACGTTATTCTATAGATGAGGAAAGTGAAGCTCAGAAACATTGAGGAACATACCCAAGGTACCACAGGTAGAAAGTATTGGAGCAAGGATCCAAATCCAGGGTTGTGTGAGCCTGAAGGTAGAGTCAGCTGGTTGTGTGCCTGTCCTCAACACTGGTGCCTCCAGCTGAATAGTTACTGTGGTTGGTTCATACCCGATATTCACAGTCAACCTTACCTAAGTAGGCCCTCTCTTTCCACTACACACAATTCCAGAGATATATCATGTTCATCAAGGCAGATGGTTTCCTATCTGGGGAACTGAAATTAGGGAAAACAAAACAGAATCTGTCACTGTTTAACTTGAACTTGAGGGAAAGATTGGATGGAATAAATTTCAGCCATTTCAGATACTCCTTTGAGTAGGTTTATTTCTTTCTTTTCAGTAAAGTGACAAAGCAGAGCTGTGCTGTGAGCCGTACCGTGATTCCTTAATGCTTAGCCTTTTGTTTAATATTAAAAAAAATATTGGAGACAGATGGGTTCAGAGTAGGGGGCACTAGGCTTGGATAGAAGGTCATGAATGGGCATGGTGGAGAGGCTTGACCAGCGATAGCATAAGGAACCTGAGCCAAATTCATTCATCCACTGAACAACAATGGGATACCTGCTGCATTACGAGTTTAACCAGACCACACACACACACACACACACACACACACACGAATAGGCTCCATTAAGAACCAAGTCCTACCCAGACTGAACTGCAGGATCAGGACCGAAATAGCTATCAAATCCACAGGATTCAGATCCAGCACCAGGGGAGTAATGAAAATATTAAAAGGATTAATTTCATCCTTGCAAGGGGGTGGGAAGTGTGTATGGCTTACTGTTTTGTGAATGCAGACATAATTATATGCAGGTGCAGTCACCTCACAGCAGGACCCTGCTGGTGACATTCAGCCCCTCCTCAGTGAGGAATTGCTGGCAACCCTTAGCCTACAGTACTCAAAGTGCTGTCTCAATTTTTACAGATCCAGATTTTTCTCCTTCCCTTACCCTGGTTCCGCTGGTCCCTCCTTTCCCATGTTTCCCACTGTCCTTTCCTCAGCCCTACCTGGGGGACAGGTCGCTTGCTTGTGTCACAGCCTCATCGCTGCTTTCAGGAAAATCTCAGAATTTTCACCAAGTGTTGGGTCTGAGCCCACCCTGAGTACGGAGAATGTAGCCTCACTATTCCTCGGGAGTCGATCTTCCCCAGTCCGTGTGGTGCGCCATCCGCCAGCATCCCTTCATCATCTTGGAGCCCCTCAGCTGCTTGCCTTCTGCCCCCCATGGACCGTGTCGTCCTGTTTGTTATGTGGCAGGGGAGAGAGGGCTTATAAACCTCTCGCCAAGAGGGCAAGGGACAGGTTGGCTGGAGGTGAAAACGGGTCCCACAACGTGAACATAACTGCCATGTAATCATCATTTCCCTTTGACTGAGGCCACGTGAGGTTTTGTTTCTGTTACCATTTCATGCCCAGTATTGTGTGACCCAAAAAGGCTGTGCACTGAGCTCTGTGGATACAGAGATGAATAAGACCCACCAAGGATCCCATATTAGTTGGAGAGACACAGTGAACAGATGGTGGCAATCTCAGGTGAGCAGGGCTATCATGGGGTCCAGAGATGACGTGTTGTCTGGGAGACTTGAAAGCACAGTCTGACCTGAGGATAAAGAAGAAACTTTGGAATGGAAGGGCCTTTAAGACTAACTTCGCTTAACATGACAGTTCTGCATAAGACCTAGCAGTCAGGCGCTGTCCTAGCCAGGAGAGGTTTTAGTTTCTGCACCCCATCTCTCTAAGCTCCCCGTGCTGTCAACATTCAGAAAGAGTACACCCTCTTCCAGGGTCCCATTTTCTGATAGCTCTGACATCTGCCTTTAGTGCTTCTTAACTGACTTGGTGGCGAATTCAGGAATGCAGACATGTAAATAAATGACCTTCTCAGAGTGGGAATGTCTCCATGAGATGCAGAGCCGGCTGGGCAAGCACCAGGACAACTTGGAACACATACAACCAACGCACACTCAGAAAACTGACAAAAGTGACTTTGAGCCACTAAGTAATTCTCAGACCAGGATCGAGAGCAGCAATGACCAGGAACGGCCAGTCTCTACACAAATCTAGTGTCATAAAATGACACAGGTCTTCACTCCAGCATTTTTCTTTAGACCAAGGAGTGAAGTCAGTGAGAATAATTTTTTATTTCCTCTGCATTTCTATGGATTATTGGGAAATTGGAATCCTTCTGGGAGGTTAAAGCATCTGCCTCCAATGCAGGAGACCCGGATTCAATCCCTGGGTTGGGAAGATCCCCTGGAGAAGGAAATGGCAATCCACTCCAGTATTCTTGCCTGGAGAATCCCATGGACTGAGAAGCCTAGTAGGTTACAGTCCACAGGGTCGCAAAGAGTCAAACACAACTGAGCGACTTCACCTTCTGGGAAACAGAAGCTATGCTCCTAAGCTATGTTTTCTCACGGAGGAAGTTAACTGACCTATTTGAGATTTGTTTTCATATTAGTACATTGGAGCCTGATGCTCTTTCTTACCTCCTTCTTGGTATTTAATTAGAATTCCTAGACAAGTGCATTAAGGAAACATTTTACATGAAGGGTTTACAATTAGAAACTATGCGAAGTGTTGCTTATCAGCAGTTTGTACTAATCCTGCATCCATGATGTTTAGAGCTGGAAATAGAAGCAGCACTTTGGGTACAGAGCCCAGCTCAGCCACTCTGTGTGTGAGCAAGTTACTTATTAAATCTTGAGATTTGTCCTTCAGTGCCCTCATTTGTCGGGCTTCCTAGGTGGTACTAGCAGTAAAGAACCTGCTTGCCAATGCAAGAGATGTAAGGGACTCAGGTTCAATACTTGGGTCAGGAAGATCTCCTGGAGGAAGGTCATGGCAACTCACTCCAGTATTATTGCCTGGAGAATCCCAAGGACAGAGGAGCCTGGCAGACTGCAGTCCATAGGGTCGAAAAGAATCGGACAGGACTGAAGTGACTCAGCATGTACACCCTCATCTGTAAGATAACAACAATACTTATTTACTTAGTTATTATTTCAATCATTCACTCATGTATTTATCAGAGAAGGTTTTGGCACCCTACTCCAGTACTCTTGCCTGGAGAATACAATGGACGGAGGAGCCTGGTAGGCTACAGTCTATGGGGTCGCTAAGAGCGACTGAACGACTTCACTTTCACTTTTCATTTTCATGCATTGGAGAAGGAAATGGCACCCCACTTCAGAACTCTTGCCTAGAGAATCCCAGGGACGGGGGAGCCTGGTGGGCTTCCGTCTATGGGGTCACACAGAGTCGGACACGACTGAAGCGACTTAGCAGCAGCAGCATGTATTTATTCCACAAATCTTTATTGAGCACCTAATATGTGCTATGCAACAAAAGACAGTATACTTTTAGGGTTAAAAGCATGAACCCTGGAACCAGGATTCATCCAGGTGAATCTGGGTCCAGGATTCACCACTTACTAGTTATGTGACTTTGGGTAAGTCATATAATCTCTCCATTCACAAATTGAAGATAACAGTAGTACCTATCTCATAGAGTTGATAAAAAATTAAATTCCTTAACATATGTAAAGTGCTTATAATAAGGCCAGGAACACAGTACTATATAACTATTAGCTATCTTTCTAGGTACTGCATTCTTGGTTGAAACTTATATTTTAATGGAAAGGGGCAAAAAAATCATAAATAAGTAAACTATTTTAACATATTAGAAGGTGACAAGTGTTACAGGCAGGAAATAAAACTAAGAAAGCTAGACTGAGAGTGCCTGGTGTGTGTGTGTTGTGTCTGACTCTGCGACCCCATGGACTGTAGCCCTCCAGTCTCCTCTGTCCTTGGGATTCTCCAGGCAAGAGCAGTGGAGAGGGTTGCCATTCCCTTCTCCAGGGGATCTTCCTGATCGAGGAATCAAACCCCAGGTCTTCTGCATTGTAGAGATTCTTTACCATCTGAGCCCCCAGGGAAACCCAGAGTGCCTGGAGTGGGTTGCAATCTTTAACATGATGGATAGGGAAGGCTTCATTGACAAGGTGACATTTTAGCAAAGAATTGAGAGTTAAAGGGAGTGACTCAAGCCTAAACCTGGGGAAAAAATATAATAGAAGAGAGATTGGCTGGTACAAGAGCCCTAAGGTGGGGGTGTGCTCTTAGCAAGCTGGATGAACAGTGAGTGTAGAGGAGGAAAAACTTTCAGGTCTCACAGAAAGTAAAGTGAAAACCTGAAGTAGTTAGGTGCAAGGTCTTTTTTTTTTTTGGAAGTCGCTCAGTCGTGTCTGACTCTTTGCAACTCCATGGACTGCATAGTCCATGGAATTCTACAGGCCATAATACTGGGGTGGGTAGCCTTTCCCTTCTCCAGGGGATCTTCCCAACCCAGAGATCAAACCCAGGTCTCCCAAATTGCAGGAGGATTCTTTACCAGCTGAGCCACAAGGAAAGCCCAAGAATTCTGGAGGTGGTAGCCTATCCCTTCTCCAGCGGATCTTCCTGACCCAGGAATTGAACTGGGGTCCCCTGTATTGCAGGCAGATTCTTTACCAACTGAGCTATCAGGGAAGCCCCGGTGCAAGGTCTTACATACCATTTTTTAAAAGAGCAATAAATTTGTGGAAAGACAAAGGAAAAGATCTGAGCTTCTCAGGGCAGTAAATTGTGGTAAGGTAAACACATAGAGCGAAGCTAATGGAAGATAAGAGTTCTTTTGGTAACATTTATTTATGCAGATACAAGTCAAAGCTATCTACAATAAGTGTTGTCTCCTTTTCATGACAAGGGAGGAGACACCCTCCCAAGGGAAAATTTATACCTTGTTTTTAGGTAAACAGAGAGAGGATAGAGCTCAGCCTGCTCTATTGTCTACTGCTCAGAATAATCCATATTTCACAGTAGCACATTTTGGTGTGGCATATTTTGATCCCCTTTATTAGCAAGGCTGTGTGATTGGAGCCAAGTAAGGGAGAAGGAAGTTAGAAGGTGAGGTGGGAAAGGCTGCAGGACTAGGTGGTGTCCCAGGCCATTGTGAGCACTTTGGCTTTTCCACAGAGAGAATTAGAGCCAATGTAGGGTTTTTAAAAATTAATTTTTATTAAAGTATAGCTGCTTTATAATGTTGTGTTAGTATCTATTGTACAGCAAAGTGGATCGACTATACATACACCTACATCCCTCATTTTTGGATTCCCTTCTCATTTAGGTCGCCACAGAGCACTGAGCAGCATTCCCTGTGCTCTGCAGTGGATTCTCTTTAATTATCTACTTTATACATGTAGCAATAGTATATATATGTCAGTCCCAATCTCCCAATTTCTCCCACCCCCTTTCTCCCTTGATATACACATATTTGCTCTTTACTTCTCTGTCTCTACTTCTCACTGAAGGATTTTGAGCAGTGGAACAGCACAGTCTGACTTATACTCTCTAATAAGGTCTATCTGGTTACAGTGTGAGTAAGATACTATAGAAGAAGACAGTGGAAGCAGAAAGACTAGTTAGGAAGACATTGCAATGATCTGGGTAAGAGATAACAAAGGTGGTAGCAGTGAGATAGTGAGGAATGGTCAGATGAAGCTGCAGGCAACAGCATTTACAGAAGGGTTAGAAGTGTGGTGGGGGGTGATGACTCCACAGAAACATATAGTTGCCATCAACTACACTCAACTGACATAGGGATGACTGAGGGGAGAGCAGGTTTGATCAAGGAATGTGACTCTGAGATGTTTGTTAGAGATGTCAAGTAGATAGCTGGATATACAAGTTCAGGAAAGAGGTTTCAGAGTCATGGGAGAGAATGAGGTCACCAAGGAAATGAATATAAAGAGAAAACAGGATAGAGGACCAAGTCCTGGTTACCCTAATGCTAACAGGTCAGAAGGAAGAGGAGGAATTCTTAAAAGAAACTGAGAAAGAGGAAAATTCAGAGAGTGTGAGTCTGGGAAAGGAAGTACAGAAAGTCAATGTAGCCTATAGAAGATTTAAAGTAAGATGAGGACTATGTTCTGTGGCCGCCTGGGTGAGAGGGGAGTTTGGGGGAGAATGGATACATGTGTATGTATGACTGAGTCCCTTTGCTGTCCACCTGAAACTATCACAACATTGTTAATTGGCTATACTTCAGTACAAAATAAAAAGTTAAAAAAAAAATAAGATGAGGACAGAACTAACCACCGGATTTAGCAACATGTTAATTCACTGACATAACACATGAGACCTGGTCAATGGAGTTCTCAGTGATGTCAACTATTAATATCATATTTCCCTCATCGGTGGGCTGCATTGAGAACCAGCTGCATTGGCAACCCTGCTCCTGTCTGCCTGCCACTGATGGGGGTGGGGATGGGGGTAAGAAGCTGGGTTTGCATAAGGAGAGCCAGATCTAGCGAGCACGGGAACCAAGGGACCAGGGTAAGCAACTTGGAATCCCTTGGGGAAAGTAGAGGAAGTCTGAAACCAGAGAATCAGAAGGAAGGATCTGAGTAAGTCAAGTTATGGGCTGGGTAAAGGGGGTCAGATCAAGGGCACTTTGGGTACAAGCAAAGGTGCCTGTGTGTAATCTCAGCAAATTCCAGGTTTGGCCTCTGGCCTTTATGACGCTGGTGGGGACAGGGTTCCTAAAGGGCTGGGTAGTTTTAAAGGGCCAGAGGCTGGCAGGCAGTGCAGACCCAGTCCTCTCTAGTTCTCCCTCTCTCAAAAAAAAAAAAAAAAAAAAAAAATCAAATACAGAGTCACGTTATATAGCTCACTATATGTAACCCATAAGTAACTGGCCAAGTCATGAGCCTGAAAATAACAGTTATTCACCCAAAGCATGCCAGCATGGAGCACCTCTTTCCTAATACTCATTCCTAACACTGAGCACTGAAGTTACAGAGGACACACGAGCTCAGGAAGGTATGTTGATAGTCAACCTGGGTGATGGGATGTTGGAGCTGGAAGTTTCTCCACACCCCCTGATCCTACTCACTCCCTTCCAAGCCTTCCCCCAAATTTTCCCACCTCTTGTCTCTCTTCTTCCTCAGATTTTCCCCAAGGCTCTACCATATCTGCTAAAACAGGGATAACTCTAGTGCCTTACTTACAGGGTGGTTGAAAGGATCAGATGATGTAATGTGTGCATGCACGGTGCGTAAAGAATCAAGAAATATTTGTTGATGTTGTGGGTGGCATTAACCTCCTGTGAGAATACAGACATGCCTGGGGAAAAGGATGCTTTAACTTTGCACTCTGTGGTGAAGGAAGGTTATCAGAAAAGGTCTTGATAAGCTGTGGGGTCAGGGAAGGAACACTCAGGAAGCAACAAGGGAAAGTGTGTGAGAGGTTGGGAGCTTCAAAAACAAACCGGATCTAGGGATTCTCAAATCAAGTGAAGTAAATCAGACAGAGAAAGACAAATACCAAACAATACCGTTTACATGTGGAATCTAAAAAACAATACAAATGAACTTATATACAGAACATAAATAGATCCACACACATAGAAAACAAACTTACAGTTACCAAAGGGGAAAGCTGGGAAAGAGGGATAAATTAGGAGGTTGGGATTAACATTTACACACTAATATGTATAAACTAGATAATCAACAAGAACCTACTGTACAGCACAAGGAACGCTCCTTAATAATCTCTAATATCTATATGGGGAAAAGAAACTGAAAAAGAATAGATATATGCATATCTGAATCACTTTGCTATACACCTGAAACGAATACAACATTTTAAATCAACTATACTCCAATATAAAATAAAATAATTTTTTAATAAAAATTATCCTCAAAACACACACACACACACACACACACGAAAAAACCTGTCTATAGGGCCTGCACAGCAGTGCTGCTCTGACTGAAGCAATGCTGCCCACCAGGGTGGGGGATGACACTTTTACCTTCACTGGCACTTAAACCTACTGAGTTATATGTACCGGGTTCTCGGGGGTCAACATCTGCTCTGTCCCTTGAGGCCAGCTTCTGCCACTACCTCCACCTCACACCCCACTGCAGACTGCACTTGAAGTTTAATCTTCAGCTAACCCAGCTTCTCGAGGTTCTTCAAATCCATGGCAGCCTTTTCTCATGCTGTTCTCTTTCCTGCCTCTTCATCTGGCTGGCTCCCTCTCATCCTGCAAAACTCGGCTTATGTGTCATCATTCCCAGAGAGGCTTCTTAATCATCGCTCCCCAGCTGAGCACTGGGCCCTCCTCTGTGCAATCATGACCCTGTTAGTCAGTTTCAGGTGTACTTATTTTATAGCACTTTTAATAACACAATCTACTTATGTGCTGGCTCCCAGTAGGTTTTAAAGTCCTCCGGCAAAGTACCTTACTCACCTCCTACTCACCAGCCCCGGTACAGTGGCTGGTCCATAGTAGGCAGTCACTAAACATGGCAGTTTACACATTTACAATATAAAGAGAAAAGTTAGTGCATTTGGGAATGAAGAATGGAGAGGAAACTGCCAAGACAATTTTTATTGTAGTTTTGGAAATAATAATGGCAAGAGAGACCAAACTTTTCCTTTTGTCAACTGGGAAAGATTTCACCCAAAAAGGTAGTTTCAAATAGCCATTTAGAAGAAAGTGAGAAGCAAAGAAGACTTTCAGCAGTAGAGGTGGAGGGGGTGGGGTTGGGGGAGGGAGAATCCACAGAGAGGTAAGGGGTCTACTGATCTTGTGGAGGAAAGGTCCAGCCTTACTCAAAGGGGATTTGGGCTTGTCATGGAGACATCTTTATCTATTAATCTTCCGCTGGATCATGTACGAAAGAAAAAAAGTGGCACATGGAATGGGGACTCAGCGAGATCTATGTTTGGTGGTTGCCTCTTGTTGGTTGTACAAGCGGGGTAAGTTGCTTGACCTTGCTGGGCCTCAGCTTCCTTGCCTACAAAATTCAGATGAGAATACCCGCTGTCCAGACAGGCAAGGGCTGGTGTGGGGATTAAATGAGATAACATTTGAAAGTACTTAGCACAGAATCTAGTTTTATTAGTCAGATTTTTGTTGCAATGACAAGCCGAAAAGTCTCAGTGATTTACAAGCACAGACATTTCTTTCTTGAGGCCTGTGGACTGGCTCTGGCTCTGTGGAACTCCCCTGGTTTCTCATTTGTCTTCTCATTCAGTGACCCATGATTAAGTGGTAGCCGCTCCCTGAGGAGAACAGACTCCCCAGGGGACAGAGCCAACCGCACCAGCACACTTAACTCTTCAGCTCTGACGCATCTGCTTCTGTTCTACTTACCAAAGTAAGTCCCATGGCCCATCCTGAAGCTGATGGATAGGATGTCATCTGCAGAAAAGC
Source organism: Neotragus pygmaeus (assembly GCA_006410875.1). Classification (NCBI taxonomy): domain Eukaryota; kingdom Metazoa; phylum Chordata; class Mammalia; order Artiodactyla; family Bovidae; genus Neotragus; species Neotragus pygmaeus. The sequence goes on from SJYV01045336.1 coordinate 623,336, forward strand.
ATGAGAAATGCAGGGGCACACAGATTTGTCAACAAGTAAAGCAGTCTTTCACACATGGTCTTCTGTTGGCCATTGCTCTTGAGCCAATAAATAGACTCACAGGGAACTGAGTTGCAAGTGGTCTTAGAGAAGGAAGGAGACAAAAGGGAAGGCATGGAAACTCTGTGTCAACCCTATTCTGATTCCTACTCCCACCTTCAGTCCATCCCTCTTCCCATAAACCTCTTTTATTGTTCCAAATTTCCAGCTCAGGAAAGACTTGATGAAAAAAAAATTGATTATTTAAAGGGGCTCATGATAATCTCTTACTTATTAAAATCTCTTGCTGCTTCATCTCTTACTTTTCTTCCTCTAACTCCTAACTAGGCAATCTGGTCACCTTGATAGTCTTGGAATCCACTAAGCATATCGTCATCTCAGGGTCTTTGCACTTACCCTTCCGTTTTTCTAGAATATTCTGCCCCAAAGTCTCCATGACCTGCTCTCTTCTTCAGTTCACTGCTCAAACATCTTCCTGCCAGAGAGACCTTCTGTATTTGTCCACTCCAGCTGCCATAATAAAATACCAGGCAAGTGGGGTGGCTTAAGTCATAGAATTGTCTTTTCTCAGTGTTCCAGAGGCTGGAGTCTTAGATCAGTGTTCCAGCCTGACCGGGTTCTGGTGAGAGCTCTCTCCTTGACTTACAAAGCCCATTTTGTTGCTATGTCCTCATGAGAAGGAAAAGGAGAGAAAGCAAGGTCTCTGGTATCTCATTTTAAAAAGGCTCTAATCCTATCAGGTCCCTGCCCCATGTCTGACTCTTTGCGACCCACCAGGCTCCTCTGTCCATGGGATTTTCCAGGCAAGAATAATGGAGTGGGTTGCAATTCCCTTTTCCAGGGAATCTTCCCAACCCAGAGATTGAACTTGAGTCTCCTGCATTGCAGGCAGATTCTTTACCATCTAAGCCACCAGGGAAACCCAACCGTCTTAACCTAATTGTATACCAAAGACCCATCTCTAAATATCATCACATCAGGGATGAGGGCTCCACCATACAAATTTGGTGAGGACACAAACATTTGGTCCTGATCAGCCTGTGTAAAATAAAACCCCTCCCCAACTACCCTCCGGGGCTTTACTCTGATTTACTTTTCTGCAAAGCACTTCGCTCAATCTGGCATTTTATATATTTACTTATTTTGTTATTTATTATCTGTCTCCCTCTTTTAGAATATAAGCTGCATGACAGCCAGCATTGTTCACTGTTGTATCCCTAGCCTTTAAAATAGAGAGGGATATATAACAGCTAGTCATTAAGTATTTGTTGAATTAACTAATTCATTGAGAAAATATGAGCTATGGATTTTATATAAATTAATCTCATTTTCATCATCACCAGAACTGTGTTGTATTGTCAAGCCCCATTTAATAGATGAGGATACTTAAAGAGAATTAAAATAACTTGATAAGTCACCCAGCTCAGTGCCACCCACAGTCCCGAACAAGGAGAGACAGGCCCTCCAGGTTGCAACGGAGGCACAGCAGGTGCCTCTTTTGCTTCCCAGGGCAGCAGCGTGGAGAGGGTCCTTGCACCCTGAGGGCCAGCAGGGTCCCATGCCATGGTCCAGAGGGAAAGCCTCTCCTTGGAAGCTGGGGAGATTGGTGCTGGGGAGAGGGTATAGGGGACCTGCTGTGTGACCGTGAGCAGCAGGAGGAGGGCTGCCCGGAGCACATCAGCAGCACTTGTTGACTTTTAACGTTTCCTCATCACCTCTTATTTCGTGAGCAGCATCTCTGATAAAATGCCGCAGCCAGTGTAATCTCTTGAGGACCTCCCTCGTCCTGCCCGATACAGCCCCTCCTCTGCTCAGCTACAAGAGTCCTGTCCACGGGCAAAGGATGAAAAACCTGTGTCCTTGACTGAGAAGGTTCCCTTCTGGGTGTAGAAGGAGTCCAGGGGTCACCCTGGCCAGTGTGGCCTTTTGCAGGGTGGACACCGGACACTTCACCATCCAGAAGCATCACTCGTGGTGAGGATTCGTGTTCATCCCTCCCTCCTTCCCATCCTCCCTCTCCCCAGTGCCTTTCCCTTGTCAGCAGTCACCAACAAAGAACTGTGGAAACAGGAGGTCATCACTCTTCAATTATCCCTTCAATACGTGTTTATTGCACACCACTAGGCACCGTCCTAAGTGTCCACAGAGCTCACATACAGTAAGGCATGGAGCATCCAGCCCCCGCGGGAGAACTCCAGACCCGTTCTCAGATGTCACTCTATGGGAAGCTGCCCACTTGGCCCAGAGACAAGTGAGGGGACCCAGACTCCCCTCATGCAAAATCTTTACCTTCACTGAGTTTTCAGGGCCATGGGAGACTGCCAGGAGAGTGGTCTCCAGGAACCAGCACCTCTCCCCAGGGGCCACCCTCTGCGGTACTGTGCTGACTACAGAGTCTGTCTATCAAAGAGGAGTACCTGTTACAAGCTGTGGCAGAGGATCTTCCAGACCCAGAGCTGATCCCACACTCAGGAAGGGCAAGTTGGGGGCTCATGAACTGGGGCCTATGGGCTCTGTGCGGGGACTGCCCACCTCCTCAGCTCAGGGGTGTCAGAGCACCTGCAGAGAAATTTGATTTGGGAGTAAACCCGAGCAGGAAGTTCAACAGTCCAAAAGAGGAAGGTCCTTGCTCCTGAGTGTAGGAACAAAACTGAGAGGCTACGGGCAACAGAACAAGCAGGGCATGTGATGCACTGACTGCCCCAAAGGGGAAGGTGTAAGTCAGGATGTCAGTGTCCCGTGTAAACAGGAAGCACTGTGGGGCATCCAAGGAACAAGAAGGGCTGTGGCTTTAATGAGCCCACAGCAGGGCAGGGCTGAAAGCCAAGCAAATCTGAATAGTAATTTGCAACATATTGAAAACAGTATGTTGATTAAAAGTAGATCCAACAACCAAGATGTCCTTCAGTAGGTGAATGGAGAAACAAACTGTGATATATCCAGACAATGAATATTATCCAGCACTAAAAAGAAATGAGCTAGTAAGTCATGGAAAGACATGGAGGAAACTTAAATGCATATGACTAAGTGAAATAAGCCAATTTGAAAAGGCTGCATACCATGTGAAAGTGTCAGTCGCTTGGTCGTGTCTGACTCTTTGTGACCCCATGGACTGTAGCCCACCAGGCTCCTCTGTCCATGGAATTTTCCTGGAAAGAATACTGGAGTAGGTTGTCATTTCCTTCTTCAGTGGATTTTCCCACCCCAGGGATTGAACCTGGGTCTCCTGCATTGCAGGCAGATTCTTTACCATCTGAGCCACCAGGGAATATGATTACAACTATATGACATTATGGAAAAGGAAAAATTATGGAGACAGTGAAAAGATCAGTGGTTGGTGCACGGAGACAAGATGAATAGGTAGAACACAGAATTTTTAGAGCAGTAAAAATATTCTGTATGATATCATAATAATGAATACATGTCATTCATCACATGTATGTACATCAAGACTGAGCTCTAAAGTAAACCATGGATTTTGAGTGATTATGATGTGTCAGTGTAGGTTCATCAGTTATAACAAATGTACCACTCTGGAAGAAGATGTTGATATTGGGAGGGGGGCAGAGAGTAAATGGGAAATCTCTGTATCTTACACTTGATTTTGCTATAATCTTAAAACAGTGCTAAAAAATAGTCCATTGGGAAAAAAGAGAGAGACATCATGGATATGAACTGTAGTAGCAAAAAGCAGAAACAGAGTGTGTAGACAGGTGGGTACCAGACCTTCACAAGGAGGCTTAGGCAAAGCACTGAGGAATGTGGAGTTGGCATAGTGGGGAAGGAAGGGCATTCGAGATCTCGGGAGAATGGAGGCAAGTCTGGATGCTCCAAGTCACCAAAGCCTTTTCTTCAGCTGATACCAACATTACCTTAGCTGGAGCAGAGGGATTCTGTATTGAGGCTGGGTTCGTAGGGTGAGGCAAGATCGTAGAAAGCCAAGGAAGTGAATTTGACGTCATAAATAAAATAAAAACCTTCCATAACCCAAATGTCAGCTGCAGGCACCCTGCCACTTGAGATCCAGATAAGATTGGCTTGAATCTCCAGTCTGCATACTGTGGAAAGTTCAGTGCCTCCCCAAGATGTCTGCACTTTCTCAGAACACTTACATTTTTGTGGTCTCTGGTTCTGGAATTAGTCCCCTTTATCAGCTCTCACCTTCCTGTGCCTGTGGCCACTCTTCTAACCCAGAAGTGAAACTCAGCCCATTTCCTTGACATATCCCACAAATCTTACAAGGCCTTTGATAACATTTTGAGGAAAATGGAGGGAAGATTTACCCTGCAGCAATGCAAACCAATTAAAATGCAACATTAAAAAGTCCAGAGTCTTCCCTGGTGGCCCAGTGGTGAAGACTTTGTGCTTCCAATGCAGGGTGCACAGGTTTGATCCCTGGTTGGGAAACTAAGATCCCACATGCCACAGAGTGTGGCCAATATATATATATGATATATATGTGTGATATAACATATATATGTGATTTATTTTATCACACATATAAAAAATGTACCACATACACATGTGATAAAAATATAAATATGTATGTTGATATACATTTGTGATAAAAAAAATTTTTTAAGCCCATGTTCTTAGAAAGTGCCTCTGCAATTTTCTAGCAATTCTGATTTTCTTCCCTCTAAGTTGCTGCGGCCCTCCCCTGAAGAAGAAAATGGCAACCCACTCCAGTAATCTTGCCTGGAAAATCCCATGGACAGAGAGGTAGACTATTTTCCATGGGGTCGCAAAAAGTCGGACACGACTAAGTGACTAAACTTTACTTTTCTTGGGCCTTCCTTCTGTTCTGTTATCCCTCTCATATTTCTTAAGCAATCTCTTTGGTTTTTGTTTTCCTGCCAAACTCAGGATCTTACTTCCCATCCCCAGATCTATCAAGGGATTTTCTTAAATTAAGACAGTTGCCTCTACCCACCTCCCAGAATATTGGAAATAAAAGCAAAAATAAACAAATGGGACCTAATTAAAATTAAAAGCTTCTGCACAACAAAGGAAACTATAAGCAAGGTGAAAAGACAGCCTTCAGAATGGGAGAAAATAATAGCAAATGAAGCAACTGACGAAGGATTAATCTCAAAAATATACAAGCAACTCCTGCAGCTCAATTTCAGAAAAATAAACGACCCAATTAAAAAAATGAGCCAAAGAACTAAACAGACATTTCTCCGGAGAAGACATATAGATGGCTAACAAACACATGAGAAGATGCTCAACATCACTCATTATCAGAGAAATGCTAATCAAGACCACAATGAGGTACCATTTCACGCCAGTCAGAATGGCTGCTATCCAGAAGTCAAGCAATAAATGCCAGAGAATGTGAGGAGAAAAGGGAACCCTCTTACACTATTGGTGGGAATGCAAACTAGTACAGCTACTATAGAGAACAGTGTGGAGATTCCTTTAAAACTGGAAATAGAACTACCATACAACCCAGCAATCCCACTGCTGGGCATACACACCAGGGAAACCGAATTGAAAGAGACATGTGTACCCCAATGTTCATCGCAGCACTGTTTATAAAAGCCAGGACATGGAAGCAACCTAGATGTCCATCAGCAGGCGAATGGATAAGAAAGCTGTGGTACACATACACAATGGAGTATTAGCCATTAAAAAGAATACATTTGAATCAGTTCTAATGAGGTGGATGAAACTGGAGCCAATTATACAGAGTGAAGTAAGCCGGAAAGAAAAATACCAATGCAGTATACTAACACATATATATGGAATTTAGAAAGATGGTAATGATAAACCTGTATGCAAGACAGCAAAAGAGACACAGATGTATAAAACAGGCTTTTGGACTCTGTGGGAGAGGGAGAGGGTGGGGTGATTTGGGAGAATTGCATTGAAACATGTACACTATCATGTAAGAAATGAATCACCAGTCTAGATTCGATATAGGATACAGGATGCTTGGGGCTGGTGCACTGAGATGACCCAGAGAGATGATATGGGGAGAGAGGTGGGACGGGGGTTCAGGATTGGGAACTCATCTACACCAGTGGTGGATTCATGTCAATGTATGGCAAAACCAATACAGTATTGTAAAGTAAAATTTAAAAAAAATATATATATATATATATACAAGCAACTCCTGCAGCTCAATTCCAGAAAAATAAACAACCCAATAAAAAATGAGCCAAAGAACTAAATAGACAATTCTCCAGAGAAGACATACAGATGGCTAACAAACACATGAAAAGATGCTCAACATCACTCGTTATTAGAGAAATGCTAATCAAAACCACAATAAGGTACCATTTCACAGCAGTCAGAATAGCTGCTATCCAAAATGAGGTGAATGACTCTGTGGGAGAGGGCGAGGGTGGGATGATTTGGGAGAATGGCATTGAAACGTGTATAATATCATATGTGAAATGAATCACCAGTCCAGGTTCGATGCAGGATACTGGATGCTCAGGGCTGGTGCACTGGGATGACCCAGAGGGACGGTATGGAGAGGGAGGTGGGAGGGGGGTTCAGGATGGGGAACACGTGTACACCCGTGGCAGATTCATGTTGATGTATGGCAAAGCCAATACAATATTGTAAAGTAATTAGCCTCCAATTAAAATAAATAAATTTATATTTAAAAAAAGACAGTTGCCTCCCTAACAGGAATTCTAATACCAGCTATTAAGATTGCTTTAATTCTGCCTCATAATAAATGTTTTCGAAGAAGAATGAAAGGTATAAATGACAGGCTAGAGGGTGGGGAAACTGAATGCCGAGGATAAATATTAGAAAGAAGAAAAAGAGAGTGTGAAGATACCTTCAAGGTTAAAAATCATGTCAAAGGAAGAGAAACCGGTTAGAGAAGTCCAACGAAGTCTTTGTACTTACAGGTGTTTCTGAGTTGGTTCTGAGAGATTCAGCTAGCAGGAGGAGTTTGGAGAAAGGGGCCATGATAAAAGACACACGGATGTTCAGCCTGCAGCCAAAAAGTGACTCTAGCCTGAATGCTGTGCCTAACTTGCAGTATGACCTTGATTATTCACTTTCTGCTCTGGGTCTCAGTTTCCTTATCCTTACAGTAAGAAAATCAGACTGGAAATTCTTTCCCATAAATTCCATAATTAGACCTTAAATGATGTTTGCTGTTTTCTTGTTTTCAATTTTTTTTGCAAGTTTTTTTTTTCTTGCTATTTTTTAAGATGACTTCTTTTTTTTTTTTTTTTTTTTTTCTGGCTGTGCCACACAGTATGTGAGATCTTAGTTCCCAGACCAGGGATCAAACCCACTTCTGCACTGAAAACTCAAGAATCATAACCACTGGACCTCCAAGGAAGCCCCACAGGTGTTTTTTAATAGAAATCAAGGGATAAGCGGCCAATCCCAGGTGGCACTAATGGTAAAGAATCTACCTGCCAGTGCAGGAGAAAGGAGATGCAAGTTTGATCCCTAGGTCAGGAAGATCTCCTAGAGAGCACAGCAATCCAGTCCAGTATTCTTGCCTGGAAAATTCCATGGGCAGATGAGCCTACAGTCCATAGGGTCGCAAAGAGTCCCACATGACTGAAGCGACTATGCACACACAAGTCTTAGGCAAGAGTTGTGAGTAATTGTGAAGAGAGGACAAGAAAACTTCTGAAAGCAGGTGTGATGAAGACGTTAGAGCAGTTGACTGGCACATTAGCTTAAAGGTACAGATATTCTCACAGAGCCATATTTTACCAGAAGAAAATGGCAAAAACACACACTGAATGTTCTGAACTCAGTTCTCAACAGCTGGAGAAAATCTGGCAGTTTGCCCCACACTGTCATACATAGGCATCTCTGTTATTCTGGTGTCATTGCCCTCAACTTTCAAGGTACTGCCTAGAAGGAAAAAAGCCACTCACAGAATTGATGTTCTTGATTCTCAAAGTATGTGCAGTTAGTCCTGAAGATGCTCAAAAAGTAAAAAGAAACACTTAATCAAGCGTGCTACCATTGGAATGGAAGCACCAATGGAAGAACAAAGCACCATTTAATTCTTCTCAGCCAGACACAGTGTGGAAAAGTTCTTTAGCATATGTAAGAATTGCCTGCAGTGTGTATTTAAAACACATTCACCCAGGTGAAGCACATATTTTTGGTTGCCCACCTGTCTTGGCCAGTTTGGGCTGCTATAACAAAATACCATAACCTGGGTGGCTTAACAACAACTGAAGTTTATTTCTCACAGTTCTGAAGGCTGGAAGTCTGAGATCATGGTGCTGGCATGGTCCGGTTCCAGTGAGAGCTTTCTTCCAGGTTACAGAGAGCTGACTTGTTTTTGGATTCTCATGTGGCAAAAAGAGGGCTTGCTTTCCAGCCTCCTCTGAGAAAGGCACTAATCCCATCTATGAGGACTCCACCTTCACAGGCTAATTACCTCCCAAGTACCTCTCATGTTGGGATTAGGGTTGTTTCAACATATGAACTAGGAGGGGGGACACCTTCAATCCATTGCACCATCCAACAATCATTCATTCCCTTTCCTCCTTCCTGTCAGAATCCTTTTCCCCATAGCCGTTGGCTTCATTCTCTCACTGATCATAGTAAACCCACTTTTCTTGCCAATGACCATTGTGGCCAGGGAGACATAGGAAGTCTTCTCGGCTCCAGTTTGGCTACATAATTTGTGAAGCCCAGTGTAAAATGAAAATATAGGACCCCTTGTTCAAAAATCAAGAAAAAATTGCCATTAAAGGTCCTAGAATATTAAGTGTTTTCCTTTCTTCTGTGATGGTTCTCTAATCTTGTCATGTATTTCTTTATTTGCTGTTTACTTTCATCATAAGTAAAAAAAAAAATTAAACTTCTAAATTATTAGTGTATTATTATTATTATGCATTTACTTTTATATTGTGTAACAGCAATTTTAAATACAAATATAAGAATGTATAACTTGTATTCAGAACCACTGAAATCACACAATTTGTATTATTTAGCTCATAGACATACTTTGCTATTACCAGAACAGTGAAAGGTATGTACAAAACTCAACTGTTTTATCTTACTTCTTAGAAGTAAGAAAATATTTTACTTTACCCTCTCCTAAGTAAACATGGGTCTGGGGTTCTGACCTGCACTGGCCTTCTAGAACTTGAACTGGGTGGGAAAAAAAAGTAAAGGTAAAAAAAAAATTTTTTTACTTCTTATTTTACTTTTCATTCTACAAACACTCCATTGAAGCAGCTTCCATAACAAGCTCACATTGTATAAGCTTTGAGTCTTGCTGAGCTCCTGGGCATCCTGTGCTACCTACAAATAGAGTACAGCAGCAAAGAAGGGCAGAGACACATAACTCTTCTGATCACATATGTGCTCCACTGTCTCATCAAACTTCACTTATAAAATGCAAGTTCAGAGATAAAATTACTGGGAATTTCAAGACAGTTAGAGTCTTAAGCATTAAACCAAGTACAAGACCTTTCTGAGTGCAGGGTCCCATGTGACTGCACATGTCTCATGACCATGAAGCCAGCCCAGGCTGAAAGATTCCTTGAAAAGTGTTCATCTCTCATTTAAGGAGTTTTTCCCTTGCTGGATATCACTGTGGCTGCTTTTGGAAGATTTGGCAGCCTGTGGGAAAAGGTGATGCAAGAGAAGAAAGAAAGAATGTCTCTGAAGAGATAATTGAACCTCTGAACTAACCAGTTCCTAGAGTCACTTAGTTGAGTTTTTCTCTTATTTGCAGCTGAGAGCATCCTATCTTGGCCCTAACCCAGAAGTCTACATTTTAACTTGCTCCCTAGGTGATTCTAATGCAGGTGGTCTAGGAATCATATTTTGAGAAACTTGTCTTTAAAATGATGGCAAACACCATAAACTGTTTGGAGAAAAACACATTTCATGAGCTGGATGACCTTGATTGATTCAGGTGGATGCCTCAGATGCATAGTTCTTTTTTGTTTTGATCATCAATCCTGTCTGTACAAAGATCAACGCATTCCCTACACTTAATACATATATATCCCTCACTCTATCCTTCCAGATTGGTGTGGGAGGGTTTCCGGACTTCCACAATATCTCCTGGAGAAACTACATGGTTTCCAATAATTATTTTAGAATCTCAGGACTCTCCAGGGGCTCATTCAATCACTCAGTCCCCATTGATTGATCTAAATAACCTCAAAGAACAGTGGCTGCTGCTGCCGCATTTGTAAAGCAGGGTCACACTGCCTGACACCCCCTCCTAAGAAAACATGGGCCTAGGGTTCTGACCTGCACCGGCCTTCTAAAACTTAAACTGGGTGAAAGAACAGAGGCAACTGTAGCAGGATTACTGAGTAACTGTGAAAAAGAAATCAGCTTTGGGGATGGGGGTATAGAAGATGGCCTCAAATCCAGACATAGTCCAATTCAAGTGTCTAGTCCACAGTGGTCCAGAAAGAAATATGAGGCAAAGGGGCTGCAACTCGAATCTATAAGACAGAGAGAGAGTTAATGGGAGGTGGAGACAGATACTGACAGGGACTTTCCAAAAGTTACTTTATTAACATAAACTCAGGGGTCCTTGAAAGGGGCTTGTCGTTAATAACAAATGACCCCTTTATCACTTTTATCTCAGAAATTCCAAATGTTTTAGGAGCTCTGTGCCAGAAACAGAGAAGACTAAATATACATTCCTTACTATGAGCCACAATATCACACCATATAAATGGAAGAACTGTTGATGGCATCAAGCTGATTTGTTGCAGAGAAAGGGACACTATAAACTGCTTAGTAAATACATTTGTGTCCCAATGAATTGGTACCACCAAGCAGAGGCTCAAATCTTCTACACAGTATATTAGAGTTGGCAGTCCTGGTACTTCACTGGTGGTCCACTCGTTAAGACACTGTATTCCACTGCAAGGGGCATGGGTTCAGTCCCTGACTGGAGAACTAAGACCCTGCCTGCTGGCCAAAAAGTATTTTTTAAAGAGAGAGAAATGGCAATCTTGCTACAAGGGAGCAGAGGGAAAAAATAGAAGATTGTTTTTAAGTTTCATGTTTCAAAGCTAATGGCCCTCAGTAATGCACTAGCTTAGACTGAGGAGACGTATCACTCTCTCCCAGGGGAATTATTATCTCCCTGATAGCTCAATTGGAAAAGAATCTGCCTGCAATGCAGGAGACCCCGGTTTGATTCCTGGGCCGGGAAGATCCCCTGGAGAAGGAAACGGCTATCCACTTCAGTATTCTTGGGCTTCCCTAGTGGCTCAGATGGTAAAGAATCCACCTATAATGTGAGAGACCTGGGTTTGATCCCTGGGTTGAGAAGATCCCTTGGAAAAGGGAACAGCTACCTATTCCAGTATTCTGGCCTAGAGAATTCCACGGACTGCATTGTCTATGGGTTCGCAAAGAGCTGGACATGACTGAACGACTTTCATACTTTGAAGGTAATGATGGCATTTCACTCCTTTGTATTTACATCCTCAAGTGAATTGTCTAGAGCTGAGCTATGCCACTTCTCAGATGAGTCATTCTGATTCAGAAAGCAATCAGTGAAACCAGGGCCATACCTCTGTAGAGGCAAGGCCAACAGGCACCTTCATAAATTTGATATGCGGGAATAAGGAAACCAGTTTCATCCTACTCAATCCTACTCATCCTACTCATCCTCCTGCCTTATGTTAAGCCTTTATGCTTTGGCATTAAAAATAAGGGACTATTGTCCAAGCTCCTATCCCCTTGGTATCATCCTCTCAAAAAGTCTCTCTTGAAATTCTTGCTAACAGAAGGCTTACAGTCCCATCACAGAGGCTTGTTTCTTTGAATTAAATATTACCCTCTCTGGGCCAAAGTTTTAAAATGTAAATACCTCTGGGAGGAGTAACACATTACATCCCTATTACTTTTGCATAAATGAATTTAACACAGGCTTTCTTCTCAATAGAAAGGACTGGGCTCCTCTGGGGGCTGAAAATCATGAAAGAGGAGGAAAGAAACAATGCCCAGAGAAGAATGGAGTGTATGGGGCAGGGAAGAATGGCTTGCAAGTATAAGTTGGCCTCCATCCCAAGCTTACTGAGGTCTAGGCCTGAATGAAACCAGTAATAACAATAGTAGTAGCTTTTATTGCTCCTTTTGTGAGACTCATTTCTCCTTGGTAAAACTCCTTTGCTTTAGCCTATTATCCCCTTGTAATTAAAACAATATATTGTATCCTCCACTTGGGATGCTTTTGAAACAGTGTGGAGAGTACACAATGGTACTCGGAAAGCTTTTATTTGGCTTCTCTTGAGTCAAAGCAGAAGCTTCCAGGACAAATTTATCACACTAAGTCCAGAGAGTTATCTCAAACAACTCACACGCAAGATATCAGAGCCCTCGGGCAGATTCAAAGCTCCCTTTCTGGTGTGAAGAAGGTGCAAATAGAAGATCATCTCCAAGGCTGTCATCAAGCCAAATGACATATCACCTGTAGATTTACTGGAGGAAGGGTGGGGGCTGTTACATGAGCAGAGAGGAGAAGGAGGTCTTATTGCTTCTAAGCAAACTAAACTTCCCCTTGCTTTTTTATTTCTTCTGTTGGGAAAATGTAGCTTCTTAATAGGTACAGCTTGGAAAAAGAAAATTTGAATGTAAGGAAACAACTGTTTGGTCTTTTCAAGGGGCCCTAATGGTGGGTGTTGGAGAAGACTCTTGAGAGTCCCTTGGACTACATGGAGATCCAACCAGTCCATCCTAAAGGAGATCAGTCCTAGGTTTTCATTGGAAGGACTGATGCTGAGGCTGAAACTCCAATACTTTGGCCACCCAATGCAAAGAGCTGACTCGTTGGAAAAGACCCTGATNGTGTGTGTGTGTGTGTGTGTGTGTGTGTATGTGTGTGTGTGTGTTGTGTCTGACTCAGCGACCCCAAGGACTGTAGCTTGCCAGGCTCCTCTATCCAAGGAATTTTCCAACAAGAATACTAGAGTAGCTTGCCATTTTCTACTCCAGGGGATCTTCCTGACCCCGGGGTTGAACCCGAATCTCTTGAGTCTCCTGCATTGGCAGGCAGATTCTTTACAACTTGCACTACCTGGGAAGCCCTAAGTGCCACCAATTTCTAATATGCAAATTCTGAAGTCATCACTAAGCCCACTCTTACCACTTGTGGTCCTGTCCTAAGGCTGGTCTAAGAGATAGGTATAGTTGCTCCCAGAAGGCCTAGTTTTCTGGGAACAAACAGATTAAAGAGGCCGGGGCAGGGGGGGGTATCTTTTTCCTTCCATTTATAGGAAAGTCACCCTGGCTTTGGGTCTTGTTTCCCGTGATCTGACATTGGCCCCTAGTCACTCTCATCTTTCCAGCCATGTCCAGTGGATGAAGTAATACATGAAAAATCAGTGACAGACTTCAAGATCTGTGTGTCAATGGATTCTCATCCATAGAGCCCCTTCCAGGTCATGGATTTAACCCAGCCAAAAATGGCCTTCTCAAAGCCACAGAAACCTCTCCCAGGAAGGGGGAGAAGGCCTACATCAACGTAAGATCAGAGATACTTTTCTGCTGTGCAGATGGCAAAGTAACCTCCTTCCCTACCTTGCCCTAGGTCTTCTGCCTCAGACCTCAGGGCTCTGCATATGTATTGTGCGTGCGTGTGTGCTCAGTCGCGTTAGTCATGTCTGACTCTTTGTGACCCTGTGGGCTGTAGACCATCAGGTTCCTCTGCCCATGGTGTTCTCCAGGCAAGAATACTACAGTGCGCTGCCATGCCCTCCTCCAGGGGATCTTCCCAACCCCAGGAATCGAACCCATGTCCCTTACATCCTCTGCTTTGGCAGGCAGGTTCTTTACCACTAGCACCACCTGGGAAGACTATATGTATTATAGGTAGTCCAACTATTTTAACAAAAAAACAAAAAAATAACCTCAGTTTGGGGGCAATGGTAACAAGTCATTGACTACAAAACCTTTTGCATACTTTCAGGTTAACATACACCATCAGTGATGGCAAGGCAGAGTCTGCCTTGGGAAGATGGCTCATTATCTCCACTAATTACTTCTGTGCTTTTGTTTAAACCATTTCCCAGCCTGGAAGGCCTTTCCCCCATTGACATCCATCAATTAGTTTTACTCATTCTTTAAGACCCAACTCAAATGTCACTTTCTCCAAGAAGCCTTTTCTAATCCTCTAGTTAGAATTAATTGCTTCCCTCTCAATGTTCCTGTGACATTTATTATAGAATATTCCCACATTATTATATTAAAATGTTATATAATATTTATTATACAATGTTCCTATGTCATATTAAATGTTATTTATTATATAATATTCTTATGTCACCATAAAGATAAATGAAAGATGTTTTACAAATTGACTATCCTACAATCCAGCCTCAATAAAGAGAAGCTATTATTAAGATTATGAATTACATTTTATATCTGATCTGTAGGTCAAGCTTTAACTGTGCATAATTTGAGGGGGGATAAAAACAACTTCTTGGGCATTGTAAATCACATAACCTAGCTATTCTGGGAAGAAAGAAAATAAAATACAGATATGAGCCTCAGCACTTGTCCCCTCATCTACTGGGACATCCACTTCACTTTGTACAAGAGACATCAGAATTAAAGAGGCCCTACTAACCAAGCTCCACACCACCACCACATGAAACATAAAATCCTCTCTCCATCATTTCATCTGTACTCAAATTCACTCCCATCTGAGACCACTCACTCAACTTTTAAACAACTATAACAGCCATCTTAAAAAGAGCTCTCATTTATTGAGTTTCTAGGTGTAGCACGCCACACATAGGTGCCATCACATCTCAGTTAATCCTCATAAAAATTCAAAAGTAAAATAAACTTCCCCAAAGCTACAGCTAATAAGTGGCATATTTGAGAAAGTCAAGCCCAGTCCTAACTCCTAAGCCTGTGGGCTTACTACTAGGCCTTCCTTCTTCCTTAATTGTGGGGAATTTTTCCGAAGTTTTATAATTTAGGTGGAAGCTGCAACTCCCACCCACAGTTCTGTGTTTTGCCCTTTGAGACCACCAAATAGATACCTAATTCACCTTCAACTCTACCAGCCTACAAATAATTTAAAATGGTTGGCCTGACTCCAAGCCCTCTTGTCTCTGGGCTAGACATCCTTCAGCTGCTGTCTTGCCTACAAAATGGCTTCGGACCCCACCTCTGAACGCATTTCACTTTGTCCCTGTTGCTCTCAGAGGCAGCACCCAGAAGGAGCCGCACTCCCCAGCTGTGACGTGGGCAGTGGTGCCCACTCAGACATGTCCGGCCCCTGCTTTAGGGTGTCTCTCTCAACAGGCCCCTGTTAGGCTGAGTCACCTCCAGCATCTCCACATATAATTGGCTCTTTAGGACTAAGTGTAAGCTTCCCATTTATCCCTATCAAATCCCATCTTGTTATATCTGGGACATCCTTTCCTCTGCTGAGAGCTTTCTGAATCCTGATCTTATCATCCAACACAGTCACTAACCCTCTCAGCAAATTTGATCAGTATGTTCTGTGAAACCATCCAAGTCATTAATAAAACGTTGACTGAGACCCTGCAGCAAATGACTAGAGACCTCCCTTAAAGTTGACACAGGTTCATTAATCATCAGTCTTTGTGTGTGATTGTTCAACCAATTACAAATCCACTTAACTGCACTGGGCTCACGGGTCTATATCCTGCTGAAACCCACCAGCCCGGTAACCCCATCAACAAAGGAAATGAGCTTAGTCTGGCATAACTGGTTCTGAGCAAGCTCCTGTTGTTTTACAAAGATTAGTCTGGCAGGGTGGACCCTGAACCCACACTGTTTCTCCTGATGGTGTCTGTACATAAACTAGGAGTTGCAATAACATGATAAATCACCTATAATCACTCCCAGAACTCTAACAGGCTAGAGTTCCGAATTCCTTATCCTAACACAAAACAAAACAAAAAATACTTAAATGAACAAGACCAGCCTAAAGTTAAATTGTAAAATTTTTTCTCTGGTTCTTTAATACACTGCTCTGAGCTCTTTCCTATTTCACAGTGTCCTCTTTGCCTCACCCCATTTGAATCTTGTGACCTCATGAGACCCTCTGACCTCCCAAGGATCTCCACCTTAATATCTTATCTCACTCTTGCATTATCTGAAATGTTCCACTTTCCAAAATGACACACTTCCTGAGTCCTTCTTTCCTCCCTCCCTGTTAAAGTACTGATCTTAGATAGAAGTAAGGGATCAAGCAGCTAGATTTGGAATGAAGTATGAATGATTAATTTACCCTGAAAAATATGCTGGTATTTTTGAAACAGGAGCATAGTTAACCCGAAATAATCTCTAGTTAGTGAATTAGAAGTCATATGACACAATAGGGGTAAAGAAATGCAAGCAGAACTGGAAATATCTTTTGCTGGGGAGCTTTTGTACTAGTCAAGATTTTTGAAGACAAATAACAGAAATTCACTCTGGTTACTTTCATTAGAAAAGGTATTTAGAAAAGGTATCAGGTATTATCCTCAACCAAGAAGGAGGCTTGAAAGTCAGACATAATTGAAGAAAGGGTAGATACCCTAGAACTCATTTAGATCAAGCAACAGAAACAAGTTCTCTATAAAGTTGTGGCGGGCCCCACTGCTGATGGACTCTTGCTTCTACTGGAAACTCAACACTGAATCCCTAGGTATCTGAATCTCTGCCTCTGCTGCTTTAAACATTTCCAACTGCCCCCAAAGAGTCAACGCAGCCATTGGCCAAGCCTGGGCCACAGCCTGGCCATAGCCATGTCCCAGCCGAGGGAGCAAAAAGAAGACTGCCTTCCTCTCTTTGGCTCTCCTAACGGGAGAACTGTCTTTCTCACCTTGGTCCCTTATTTTAGGATTCAGAAGTAGATATCTAAGAACATAAAGGATGCTCAGTACAATCCCTAGAACTCTTTAAATTTCATTGAGTTGGCCAAAAAGTTCATTTGAGTTTCTCCATAAGATCTTACAGAAAAACCTGAGAGCTTTTTGGCCAGCCCTGGGCTCCACGGTAAAGCGTCTGCCTTCAATGCGGGAGACCCAGGTTCGATTCCTGGGTTGGGAAGATCTCCTGGAGAAGAAAATGGCAATCCACTCCAGCACTGTTGCCAGGAAAATCCCATGGGCGGANTTTTGGCCAGCCCTGGGCTCCACGGTAAAGCGTCTGCCTTCAATGCGGGAGACCCAGGTTCGATTCCTGGGTTGGGAAGATCTCCTGGAGAAGAAAATGGCAATCCACTCCAGCACTGTTGCCAGGAAAATCCCATGGGCGGAGGAGCCTGATAGACTACAGTCCATGGGGTCGCAAAGAGTCGGACACGACTGAGCGACTTCACTTTCACTATACCATGTCCTTTTACTTGCCCTTCTATGCCCATTTGAGGGAATTATAAGGGAGTTGCCACTTTCAAAAGTCATTAAAGTTGATAACTTAGTGCTGCAGTAAGGTATTGTTCTCACCTCACACTGCTCCCAAGCACAATATCCAGAACCTTGACAAACCCTCCCTTTTTCAAAAAAATATATAACACATATACAGAAGTGAAGTAAAGTCGCTCAGTCATGTCTGACTCTTTGCAACCCCGTGGACTGTAGCCCACCAGGCTCCTCTGTCCATGGGATTCACCAGGCAAGAATACTGGAGTGGGTTGCCATTTCCTTCTCCAGGGGATCTTCCCAACCCAGGGATCGAACCCAGGTCTCCCACATTGCAGGCAGATGCTTTAACCTCTGAGCCACCAGGGAAGCCCAATATTCAAATCACAAATGTAGAGCACAGTGAAATTTCATACAGTGAACATAACCTGTTCAAGAAATATTACCAGCATCCATGGCACCTCCCACATCTCGTATCAGCCACTATCCTGACATCTAGCATAATAGATTTGTTATTCCCATTTTTTGACTTTAAAACATGAGATCATATAGTATTTTATTTTTTTGGCCTGGCCTCATTCTCTCAACATTTTGTCCAGGAAATTCATCCATGTGATTGGGTATGGTGGTAGTTGACCAACCACTTTCAAAAGGTGACTATTACACCAGCTGTCCCCGGGGTTCCTGGGAATTACTGATATCATATTACTGAAGTCAGGTGAGAAAACAAAACCTCTAGATATTTGTTCCACTTACATGAAATTTGGATTAATTCTAGTGCACAGGAGAGATACTGCCTTTCTGTTTAATGTACTAAAATCAGATTAATCTGAATGATAAGGATATAAAGAATACCTTGATTCATTTACAAATGTTTATTGTGAACTTGGAATACTCTACAAAGTGTCCCCTTAGTTCCTGAAAATATTTGCAGCAGAAACAGAACTCAGCTTTACAGGTGGCTAAAAAGACTTGGTTAATCTGAGAGTGTTTGGAGCGCATGGAGTGTTAGGATTGTTTCCACGACAGAGCAGGGATGGCTGTGCACCTGGACATGCACAAGCAAGCCATGTGCATGCCAGAGCAGTGGCCTCTAAACACATGAGTGATTTGGGGTAAACGGGTTGAGAAATCGTGATAGCGAGGGAAGGGTTACTAGTGCAGCTAGAGATAACAAGTTTACAGAGACTGCTGATGGAAACACAGGGATGCATTAATAGAGTGGCTGGTCATGGGCAGAACAAGGAATGCTGGATGATCACACCTAAAACATCTATGGTCTCCCAAAAATGTGCTCCAGAAAAGCCATCTCCTCAGAGAAACAGGTTGAAGATTAAATTGCAGCTCCCTGGGGGTACAGTCATATGATAGTGCACTTGTGGGGTAGAGGGGCCTGGAGGTGAGATGCCAAGGGGAGGAAAGGGAAGACTATCCGGAACTTGCGGGTGGGGGGAGCCAAATTCCTGACCTTCAGCTGTTTGTTCTGAAAATGGAAGAAGAAAGTCCTTTGCATTCCACAGGTCTCTGTGAACAAAGTCATCACTTTGAAAGCCTCTCTGTTCTTGATTAACTCTGGCCAACAGAACAAAGAGGTTGCTGCATGTCTGGGGCTGAGTTAGTGAGTAAGGCAGCAAGATGACAAGGAGGAAGCCTGGTGCTGCCGGAGAAGAAGGAAGTCTGAGGGGGCCATGACCCAGCTTAGGGGGCCAGTCTTTCCCCACAGTCTGATTCTCTGTGTTCTCATTTCCAGCCCAGCCCCAGACTCGGAGTCCTATACCCCTGGATGGTGACAAGCAGGGGAAAGATCTGCTTTTATGCTTCACTTAAGCCTTCATTCACATTTGCTCTTTCTCTCTTAGCCGATGAAGTCCTTTTGAAAAAGAAGCTTGATGTGGAGTACTCTTCAAGTCAGCACAAGAGTCCTAATAACTGTGTGAATTTATGGGTATGAAGTGCTGATCTAGAGGGTACGTGCATGCTAAGTCACTTCAGTAGTATCTGACTCTTTGAGACCCCATGGACTGTAGCCCACCAGGCTCCTCTGTCCATGGATTCTCCAGGCAAGAATACTGGAGTGGGTTGCCATGCCCTCCTCCAGGGGATCTTCCCGACCCAGGAATCAAACCCATGTTTCTTTTGTCTCCTGCATTGGCAGGTGGGTTGTTTTTTTTACCACTGAGCCACCAGGAAGGTCCCACAGGAGGTATGAAAATGAGACAGGAATGTCTTTGTCTTCTCACCTACTAGGGAATATAGGACAGACTGTGTTAAGGGCCACAGAGGCATAGACTTTTAAAAAGATATTGAGGACTGGGACTTCCCTGGTGGTACAGTGAATAAGAATCCACCTGTCAATGCAATCCACCCCTGTCAAGAGATGTAGGTTCAATCCCTAGGTTGGGAAGACCTCTTGGAGAAGGGAATGGCTATCCACTCCAGTATTCTTGCCTGGAGAATCCCATGAACAGAGGAACCTGGCAGGTTACAGCCCATGGGGTCTCAAAGAGTCAGACACTTCTGCGCAACTAAGCACAATTTTTGTCTTCATAGCAAAAGAAATAGTCAAAATCACCAAAAATTTAAGTGCTAGCACATAGCTGAGACTTCACTTGTATACCAGGAGCTGTGCTAAGGTAACACATGTATTTCCTCACTTAATCCCCACAATGCCCCATATAGTAGATGCTATCATTATGTCATTATGCACACTTACAGAGGAACAAAACTGCAGATGAAAGAGATTAAGTGAGCCAGGACTTGAAACCCAGAAGTCTGACTCCTAAACCTGCAGTCTTGGCTACCGGGCTCTACTGCATCTACAAGGGCTGTTTCTTTTTATCTATTTATTTATATATTCGTGAATTTATTTTTGGCTGCCCTGGGTCTCTGTTGCTGCACAAGCCTTCTCTAGTTGCAGTGCCCAGGCTTCTCATTATGGTGGCTTCCCTTCTTGCAGAGCAGTTGTGGCTCTTGGGCTTATTTATCCCAAGGCAGGTAAAATTTTCCTGGACCAGAGATTGAACTTGTGTCCCCTGCACTGGCAGGTAGATTCTTATCCACCACACCACCAGGGAAGTCCCTACAAGAGCTTTTTCTACAGAGCAATGTTAGCGGGGTGAAAGTGAGTGATAGGAAAATGGAAGCAGGTTGTGAAGGAGAAAAAACAAACACAAGAACAAGAAACAGCAGTGGCCGGGTCAATGGAAGCAGATATAAAACCTGATAAACTTATAACCTGGGAGATCCTAAAGAGGGGCCCAGGACAGACTGACCAACTTAGGATGTCTAGGGAAGAAATTAAATAGGATGGAATTAGGAGAACCAGGGTAGGAGCCAGCCTAGGGCAGGAAGAGGGAGACTTCTCTGGCACCAAGGAGGAGCCAGAGGGTGGAAATAGCAAGGAATTTTGAAGAGAAGCTAAGTGATCTGAGGTAGGTAGCTGTTATGTGCTGAATTGTGTCACTTTCCTCCCCCCTCCCCCAAAAAAGATGTTGAAGTCCTACTCTCTGGTACCTGTGAAAGTGACCTTATTTGGAAATAGAATCTTTGTAGATGATCAAGTGAAGATGAGATCAGCAGGATGGGCCCTAATCCAGTGTGACTGTATCCTTATAAAGAGGGGAAATTTGGACAAAGTTACAGACACAGGGAGAATGCCATGTGATGTTGAAGGCAAAGACTGGGTGACACGTCTAGAAGCCAAAGTATGTTAGTCACTTAAGTTGTGTCCGGCTCTTTGTGACCCCATGGACTGTAGCCCACCAGGCTCCTCTGTCCATGGAATTCTCCACGCAAGAATACTGGAGTGAGTTGCCATTCTCTTCCCGAGGGAATCTTCCCAACCTAGGAACTGAACCCGGGTCTCCTACACTGCAGACAGATTCTTTACCGTCTGAGCCACCAGGGATGCCAAGGATCACCAAATACTGCCAGAGCTAGACCACAGGCAGATTCTCTCTCACATCATCAGAAGGAACCAATGCTGTCAGTATCTTGATCTCAGACTTTAAGCCTCTAAAACTAAGAATAAACATCCATTGTTTGAGGGACGTCCATGCTGACCCAGTAGTTAGGACTCCACGCTTCCACTGCAGAGATCGAGGGTTCAGTCCCTGATCATGGACATGCCACATGGTGCAGCCAAAAGATTAAAATAAAAATAAAAAGACTTCTGTTGTTTGAGAATAAACTCTTGTGCTTTAAGCCACCCAGTTGTCGGTACTTTGTTATGGTGGCCCTGGTAAACTAATACAGTGGACTGAGCCTTCTCGGGAAATAGAAGACATGTTCCTCATACCACACAGCCTCTGGAGAGATGCTTCCAGCTCAGTCCAGGGAGATGATGCAGTAAGGGCAGCGCTTGGGCCAGAGTTGCTTGTTGTTGTCATTTAGTTGCTAAGTTGTGTCTGACTCTTTACGACCCCATGGATTGTAGCCCACCAGGCTCCTCTGTCTGTAGGATTTCTCAGGCAAGATTGCTGGGGTGAATTGCCTGTTCCTTCTCCAGGGCCAGAGCTTAGGAGAAGTCAAATGGGAAAAGTCTTCCTTCTCTCTATAGGGATCCAGGGAGCAACTGCTTTCCTCATCCAGCCTGACTCCCTGGGGTGCCCTGGGGACAGGGCGCAGGAGTATGAGGCCCAAACAGGCCAAGGGTCTCTCTGGGGTGAATGCAAGGCTTTAATGGGAGCTCTGAGACACCAGGCTCTATGCAGGGAGTTGTCCTTAGATAAGATTGTCCCTAGTACATACTGGAGATTAGATATGAACTGATGTAAGTGCTGTTTTGAGATTGACTTTTATTTGAGGAAGAAAAGGAGGAATTCATTTTTATTTTTACGAGGCCTCCAGAAGCCTGGGGTTGGTACAAGTTGACACTGACCCCTTTGGGAGTGGGGTGTGAGGAAGCTCAGTGAGGGCGAATGCCTCTCCTTAGCTGTTGCTCTGTCATCTGTCAATATCCCTGCTGGTCAAGACTGTGTCTCCTTCCTGACACTCCCTCAAAGCCTAACTGGGCACAGTCACTCCTCAGGGAGAGGAGAGTGGTAGCTTGAGAATATCTTTAACACTTAGAAGAAGACCATCTTGAGGAGAGCAAGTTTCCATGTTTTCTATCCCAAATGCAGACTTAAAACACTGAAACCCATTTAGAAGGAGGACTGAAGCCCATCGAATGATGTGACGTTTCTGACACCACTGATATCACCTATTCCAGCAGGCCACTTTCCAAGGTCTGGAAGCACTGTTCCTCACTGTTTGCACATGCAATCACCTGTCTTGCCTGGAAAATGGGTTTATAACAAAACAGGAGTGTTAAAAAAAAATACTAGAAGGCAGAATTTTAAAATCCAGTAATGCCCTAGAACCCTGGAGATTACTTAAGCACAACTAACCAAAAGCCAAGGACAGGGGCAGAATGGGGCGGAGAGTATGAAATGGACCAAAATACCAGGCACTTCAAAAACTTCTGTGCTGTGCTCTGCTAAGTCGCTCAGTCATGTCCAGCTCTTTGCGACCCTTTGGACTATAGCTCACCAGAATCTCTGGGATTCTTCAGGCAAGAATATTGGAGTGGGTAGCCATGCCATCCTTCAGGGGATCTTCCCAACCCAAGGATCAAACCCACATCTAAGTCTCTTGCCTTGGCAGGAGGGTTCTTTACCATTAGTGCCACCTGGGAAGCCCATGATGGCCTATTAAAAAACTTCTGCTCCCTGAGTACTCAGCAGAGTGTAATGGAAAGACAGCCTAACTGGGCTGGGGGGTGGAGCAGGCAGCACGGGGAGGGGTGTAGAAAGGAGAAGTTGAAGAAAGTGGACAATTAGAGGTAAAGTAGAAACCAATTAATTAGAAATATAAAAGGAATAGCCTTGCAAGCGACTTTCTAATCAATAAAACAGATCCATGAAAGAGAAGTCAGCTAGGAGATCATGGGGATCCACCACCAAAAAAATCTCAACTCTTTATGGCATTTAACAAGCTATCTTCGCATACAATAACCTAGAGAGACAAGCAGGAGTTACTATTCCTACTTTATAGGGAAAAGAAGCTGAAGTTCAGAGAGGGTATGTAATTTATTCAAAGTCACACAGCTATTAAGTGACAAAACTTGTTCTTTAGCACTCAGAGTGGAAAAAGGATTTAGTTAAAAGGCTGAATGGATTATTTTACTTTTATCTCACCAAGGAAGATGATCAGTTCAGTTCAGTTCAATCGCTCAGTCGTGTCCGACTCTTCGAGACCCCCTGAATCGCAGCATGCCAGGCCTCCCTGTCCATCACCATCTCCCGGAGTTCACACTCACGTTCATCGAGTCCATGATGCCATCCAGCCATCTCATCCTCTGTCGTCCCGNTTTTTTTTTCTCCAGACATTTTGAGTAGAACTTGATGGCTGTTGTTTAGGAAGCCACCTGCTCCTCTGCTCTAGTGCTTTTCTGCTTTTTATAAAAATCTATTTTAAACATTTATTGGTTGTGCCTGGTCTCCATTGCTACTCGGGGGCTACCCTCCAGCTGTGGTACGAGGGCCTCTCGTTGTGGTGGCTTTTCTCGCTGCAGAGCATGGGTTCTGCAGCATGCGGGCTTCAGTGGTTCCCCGGCTGTAGAGCACAGGCTCAATAGTTGTGGCGCTTGGGGTTAGCTGCTCCGTGGCACGTGGGATCTCCTTGGACCAGGGGGCCAACCCCTGTCTCCTGCGTTGGCAGGCGCATTCTTTACCACTGAACCACCATGGAAACCTCCAGTGTTTTTCAGCCTTGGCGTCGCGGTGCCTTGGCCTTACCTGACCATTCTTGGCTGTGTCGTAAGTTTGTTATTAGAGTTTGCCAATCACTTACTTAAAAACATACACTAAGGCTTCCCAGGCGGGTCAGTGGTAATGAATCTGCCTGCCAAGGCAGGAGACATGGGTTCGATTCCTGATCTGGGAAGACCCCACATGCCATGGAGCAACTAAGCCGGAGCGCCACAGCTATCGCGTCTGTGCTCTAGAGACTTGTGTGCACAGCTACCGAAGCCCACGGGCCCTAGAGCCTGTGCTGCGCAACAAGAGACGCCATCGCAGCGAGCAGCCCGCGGCCACAGCGAGGGAGCAGCCCCCGCCCCAGGCGACTCGAGAAAAGCCCAGGCAGCACAACCGAGAGTGAAACAAATCAATAAAAAAAGCACTGTCTCCTGTGCTTGAAATGGGCACGTGCAAAATACACTGCAATAAAGTTATTAGAAAAAAACAGCCACGAGAGTAGACTTAATATGGCCCCTTTTACTGTGTTACTATTACTTGCTTGCAGTGGGAGAGGAGGAGGAGGGATGACCATCAGAAACTGGGATTGCTGACAGCCTAGGCCGCGGNCTCAGCCTTCTTCACAGTCCAACTGTCATGTCCATACATGACCACAGGAAAAACCATAGCCTTGACTAGATGGACCTTAGACGGCAAAGTAATATCTCTGCTTTTGAATATACTATCTAGGTTGGACATAACTTTCCTTCCAAAGAGTAAGAGTCTTTTAATTTCATGGCTGTGGTCACCATCTACAGTGATTTTGGAGCCCCCCAAAATAAAGTCTGACACTGTTTCCACCATTTCCCCATCTATTTCCCATGAAGTGATGGGACCAGATGCCATGATCTTTGTTTTCTGAATGTTGAGCTTTAAGCCAACTTTTTCGCTTTCCTCTTTCACTTTCATCAAGAGGCTCTTTAGTTCTTCTTCACTTTCTGCCATAAGGGTGGTGTCAGAGAGTCCTAACCTAGCTCCAAAACTTCCACTGAAATAGACAGCAGATGCTTTCTCTCTACCATGCAGCAGTACAGTATAGTTAACAGCATGGTTTGTTATTATTTGTATTTTTTTTGCCAAGTCTTAGTTGCAGCACCTGAAATCTTCCATCTTCATGTGGGGTCTTTAGTTGAGGCATGCAAACTCTTAGTTACAGCACATGGGATCTAGTTCTCTGACCAGGAATTGAACCTAGGCCCCTGCATTGGGAGTACAGAGTATTAGCCACTGGACTACCAGGGAAGTCCCTACAGCATGTTTTTCAGAGTCAAACAGATCTAGGATCCAACCTTAGCTCTTCAACCTACTAACCAGAGGCTCTGAAAAAGCCATTTAATCTGTCCGAGCTCCGTTTTCATAACCATAAAATAGCAATAATATTTCCAGGTTATTCTGAGTTTAAAAAACCATAATGGGGTAATAAAATTGCTAATACTAAGTCTCTAGTTTTTTGAATAATAAAAATATGTCTTATTGAACATGTAAAGTAAATTTTAAACTTTTAAGAGTGAAAAATCATAATTCGCTGAAGAGTATGCTCCATTTACTCTCACTGTCTACAACTAAGGAAACACTAGTGTCGGGTAATTCTACAGTCAAGATACCACTACAGGGGACTTCCCTGGCAATCCAATGGTTAAGACTTTGTTTGCCTTCCAACACAGGGGGTAAAGTTTCAAACCCTGGTCAGGCAGCTAATTGGCTTCCCTGGTGGCTCAGATGGTAAAGAATCTGCCAGCAATGCAAGAGACCCAGGTTCAATCCCTGGGTCTGGATGACCCTGAGAAAGGCATGGCAACCCACTCCAGTATTCTTGCCTGGAGAAGCCCACGGACAGAAGAACCTGTCGGGCTACAGTACGTGGGGTCACAAAGAGTCAGACACAACTGATCGACTAACACTCTCCCTTTCGGGGAGCTAAGATCACATATGCCTCATGGCCAAAAAGCCAAAACATAAAACAGAAGCAATGCTGGAACAGATTCAATAAAGATTTTTAAAATAGTCCACAATAAGAAAGAGAGAGCAAGAGATATCTATGGTCATCAGATGTTAGGGGAAGAATTACTATTAGTGGGGGAAAAGCTCCCTCCAAAGAGGCTGCCTCCAAGCTTAAACAAGGATGCAAGGTCACACACCACTGCTTGGGCTGATAAGCACCCAGTCCCATCCCAGGATAGTCTCATAATCCTGCCAGGAGCCATCGTTTCAACCCAGCACCTGCATGCCATCTCCTGCAATCTTCAAATGACCCTCTGAGGTAACTACTAGAATTACTCCCTTTTCACAGAGGAGGAAACTGAGGCCTACACAGATCAAACAATTTGCACAAGATCAATCCAAAACAGAATGCAGGTTGTTCTGACTCTCAATTCTAGGTTCTCAACCTTTGGATTTTATAAATCAGTAGCTTTTTTAAAATTTAGGAACTGACATAGAGTTGCCAATTTTATGACAAATGAGAAAATAATTTCTAAGATAGAAATAACAATATGAAACACAAGAAAGAGGATTGGAAATAATACCAAACATAGGAAAAATACCAAACATGGAAAAGCAGGATGTTTTAAAGGATAGAAAAGAATCTCAGAATAAAAGTAAATTCTTCCCATGAAAGAGTATTTAGAGCCTATAGCAACAAAACACAGGAAAGGTACAAGATCAATTGTTATTTTACGACACTAAATTGTATGTAATCTTTTGCCAGTTTGGAGATGTACATATTCAACAGTGCAGTAAGAAGTGGAATTTACTAGTCCAACTTGTTTAAGTGTGTGTGCTTAGTCACTCAGTCGTGTCCGACTCTTTGCAACCCCATGGACTGTAACCCGCCAGGCTCCTCTGTCCATTGGGATTCTCCAGGAAAGAATACTGGAGTGGGTTGCCATGTCCTCCTCCAGGATTCCAACTCAGAGATCAAACCCAGGCCTCCCACATTGCAGGTGGTTTCTTTCCTGTCTGAGCCATTTGCTAGTCTAGCTCATTTAAGCACTTCATTTCAAATCACAGTCTTTATAGAAAACTGTTTCTCCTATACATATGCAGCCAATAAAGGAAATACTCTTCTAATAGCGCATCTCCCAATTTGGGGTGAAACAAACCCTCCCCAACCTCCCACTCTCACCATTCTTCCCAAAGTGACCAGGAGGAAAGCAGGACAGAGGGCAGAGCAGGAGTCTGTCTGGCTGGGCCGGTGGGGTATCTGCCCGTCCATCTGGGGGCAGTCAGGCATTTATCTGAAAGGGACACTGCAGGTGGGTGGAAAACACGGTCTGAGACTATATTAGGGAGTTCTGCCCCCAAATTTCAGGCCCTCAAAGCCAGCCCAACACGTGACTTCTTTCCTTGAGGCCCCAGACAGCTTCTCCTTTCAGAAGGCCCCTATGAAAATGCAAATATTTCTAGGATGTTAAGCCTATCAGCTAACACTTTCCTTATCAGCCATAGCACATTTGTTATCAGCAAACACCTTGGCTTAAATTATTTGACAACTTTCCAAGTGTGTGTGGGAAAAAGACCCCGCTTTGCCCCTGGTAGGGGAAGGTGAAGAGTGGAGATAGGTTTGGGGAATGCAAAGTGGGAGGAGAGACTTGTTAGACGAGACCAAAGATAAATCTCCACTAACTTGACCACTTGCCTTGCCCTGCCCTGCACTCATGGGAGAGGGGCGGGTGCAGCAACGGGAAGTTTTGTGTATATGTGTGTGTGTGTGTGTATTGTGAAATCTATGGAAGGACTTCTAGAAACCAGAAAGCAAGTTCTGAGAAGAGGATTGCAGGGAAGTTAGTGGGACCTGAGTAGAATGTATAGATTCTTGAAGGATAGTTGATTTGTTGTTTAGTGGACTTAATTTTTAAAAAATAAACAGCCAATTGCTCTCCTACTATCCAACTTGTTCTTGCTTCCCTTCTAAAAGGTTATTTGAGGGGCTTCCCTGGTAGCTCAGTGGTAAAGAATCTGCCTGACAATGCCAGAGACATAAATTTCGATCTAGGGTCCTGGAAGATCCCACATGCCACAGGGTAACTAAGCCCATGGACCATAACTATTGAGCGTATGCTCTAGAGCCTGGGAACTGCAGTAAAAGAAGCCACCACAATGAGAAGCCCACGCACCGCAACCAAGAGTAACCTCCCCTTGCTGTGACTAGAGAAAAGCTCTTGCAGCAATGAAGATCCAGCACAGCCAAAAGCAGATAAATAAAATTAGATATATGTTTAAAAAGACTATTTGAAAATTTACCCTTATCTACTCCAGATCACATTAAGCACCCAGATGAATTGTAGGACAGAAGGCAAAATGCTGGGCTGGATGAAGCACAACCTGGAATCAAGATTGCCGAGAGAAATACCAATAACCTCAGATATGCAGATGACACCACCCTTATGGCAGAAAGTGAAGAAGAAATAAAGAGCCTCTTGATGAAGGTGAAAGAGTAGAGTGAAAGCTGGCTTAAAACTCACCATTCAGAAAACTAAGATCATGGCATCTGGTCCTATCCCTTCATGGCAAATAGATGGGGAAACAATGGAAACAGTGACAGACTTTATTTTTTCTTGGACTCCAAAATCACTGCAGATGGTGACTGCAGCCATGAAATTAAAAGATGTTTACTCCTTGGAAGAAGAGCTATGACCAACCTAGACAGCATATTAAAAAGCAGAGATATTACTTTGCTGACAGATGTCTGTGTAGTCA
Source organism: Neotragus pygmaeus (assembly GCA_006410875.1). Classification (NCBI taxonomy): domain Eukaryota; kingdom Metazoa; phylum Chordata; class Mammalia; order Artiodactyla; family Bovidae; genus Neotragus; species Neotragus pygmaeus. The sequence goes on from SJYV01045336.1 coordinate 652,164, forward strand.
AAGCTATGGCTTTTCCAGTAGTCATGTACGGATATGAGAGTTGGACTATAAAGAAAGCTGAGTGCTAAAGAATTGATACTTTTGAACTGTGGTGTTAGAGAAGACTCATGAGAGTCCCTTGGACTACAAGGTGATCAAACTAGTCCATCCTAAAGGTCCTGAATATTCATTGGAAGGACTGATGCTGAAGCTGAAGTTCCAATACTTTGGCCACCTGATGCGAAGAGCTGACTTATTAGAAAAGACCCTGATGCTGGGAAAGATTGAAGGCAGGAGGAGAAGGGGGCAATAGGGAATGAAATGGTTGGATGCCATCACCAACACAATGGACATGAGTTTGAGCAAGTTCTGGGAGATGGCGAAGGACAAGGAAGCCTGGTGTGCTGCAGTCCACAGGGTCGAAAAATGGCATTATGGTAAAGAATCTGCCTGTGATGCAGGAGACCCTGGTTCAATCCCTGGGTTGGGAAGATCCACTGGAGGAGGGAATGGCAACCCACTCCAGTATTCTTGCCTAGAGACTAGCCATGGACAGAGGAGCCTGGCACGTTACGTCCATGGGGTCTCAAAGAATCAAACATGACTGACTGACTAAGCACAGCACAGCACAAAATAGTTATAAAGGGCTTCCCTGGTAGCACAACAGTAAAGAATCCACTTGCAATGCAGGAGCCACAGGAGACACGGGTTTGATCCTTGGGTTGGGACGATGTCCTGGAGGAGGGCATGGCAACCCACTCCAGTATTCCCAAACCACAGCTGCCAACTTTAAGCTCAATACAGATGGTATCAACTCTCACCCTCTCTCATAGTCAGATAATCCGGGAACATCTATGGGTGTATGCTCCTCCTAGCTCTCAGCATCATTCACTCCATTTTTCTCTCCTGAATTCTTCTAGGTATTTTCCATTAATATGTTTTAGTGTGGCCCCAGGGACCATGAGGGCTTCCCAGGTGGAATTAATGGTAAAGAATCCATATAGTAATGCAGGAGGCCTGGGTTAGATCCCTAAATCAGGAAGATCCCCTGGAGGAGGAAATGGCAAGCCACTCCAGTATTCTTGCCTGGGAAATCCCATGGGCAGAGGAGCCTGGAGGGCTACAGTCCATGGGGTTGAAAAGAGTCTGACATGACTGAGTGACTGAGCCCACATGCAGCAGGGACCAGGAAAAAGACAATGACTTATTAAATATAATATTTTAAAACAATATTGGATGCTTCAGATAATTGACCACAAGACAACGGTAATTACCAGTATACAAAATTATAAACACAATTTCATCCGATCACTTTAAAAATAAAGTATTACATATATATATTTAGAAAAGGAAGACAAAAGAAAATACACCAAAATATAAACATGGTTAATATTGATATCAACACTGGTTATCTCTGGACACTGAGGTTGAGTGACTTGTACTGCCTTTTCTCAAATCGAAGCCCTTCTCCCCAGATTCCATGCCATCACCTAATCAAGTCACTGTCATCTCTCACCTGGCCTTCTACAGCAGGCTCCTAACTGCTGTCCTGCAGCTGGTCTTGCCAATTCACTCACCATGTAGAATCAAGGGGGATCTTCATCAAATGCATATCTGGGTACTATGGAGACAGGATAACAAACTGGTACCAGCTGCTATCTCCTTCCATGAAATCCAACCTTAGAGATTCCCCAGAAGCAGAAGTGAGCTTAATGGACACTTAATGAATCCCAATACTCATTGCAAATACTGTTTGTTTGCATGTTTGTTTGTTGGTAGAAGTCCAGTGTTGGTTAGATCTTGGGAAGTGTAGCAAGTGTAGATCTTGGGAAGTGTAGCAGTTGCAAATCCAAGTGTAACAAAGATTTGCAACTGCAGAGGGTATATTAGTTTTCTAAAAAATTGCCATGTAATATTACCACAGACTTTGTCTAAAACCTCATGCATTTATTAGCATCCAGTTCCTGTGGGCCAGGGGTTCAGGCATGGCTTAGTGGTGTCCCCTGCTCAGGACTGCAATCAAAGTGTCAGCTGGGTTACATTTCGTTATGGAACACTTGCTTTTTCTTCCAAGCTCATATGGTTGCTGGCAGGGTTTGGTTCCTTGTGGCTGTAGGACTGAGGTCCTTGCTTTCTTGCTGGGTGTCAGTGGGGGCTAATTTCAGCTCCTAGAGGTCCTCCCCTGCCATGTGGCTCTTGCACAACCTGGCCACTTATCTCTTTAAGGCTGGCAAGAAAAGCTAATCCCCTCCAGTCTGTTAAAATGGAGCCTTATAAAATACAAGGTAATCACAGGAGTGACTACCCTATCATATTCGTAGATCCTAGTCACACCAAGGGGAAAGGATTATAAAGGGTGTATATCCCAGGGGGGCAGGAATCTTAGCAACCATCCTGGAATTCTGCCTACCATGGTCAACTGAGTCCCCAGTGCTGCATGTCCCTCCCACACACAAAATAGCCCATCTTTTATGGGCTGAACTGTGTCCCTCTAAAATTTATATGTTGAAGTCCTATCCACCCCTAGTATCTCAGAATTATGAATGTATTTGGATATAAAGTATTTAAAGAAATGTGTGTGTGTGTGTGTGTGTGTGTGTTAGTTGCTTAGTCGTGTCTGACTCTTTGCAACCCCATAGACGGTAGCCCACCAGGCCCCCCCCTGTCCATGGGATTCTCCAGGCAAGAACTCTGGAGTGGGTTACCATTTCCTTCTCCAAAAGGAACTATAGAGAGAAAGTGAAGTTGCTCAGTTATGTCCGACTCTTTGCAACCCCATGGACTGTAGCCTACTAGGCTCCTCCATCCATGGAATTCTCCAGGCAGGAGTACTAGAGTGGGTTGTCATTTCCTTCTCCATTTAAAGAAGTAGCTGAGTTAAAATGGGGTCATTAGGATGGGCACTAAGGCAATATGACTGATTCCCTTATTAGAAGAGGAAATCTGGGAATAGACATATATAGGGGAAGACCATGTGAAGACATAATAGCCTTCTACAAGCCAAGAGAAAGGACCTCAGGAGAAACTCACCCTGCTGAACTTTGATCTTGGACTTCTAACCTTCAGAATTATGAGAAAATTAATTTCTGTTGTTTAAGCCACCCAGTCAATGGCAGTTCATTATAGCAGCCCTGGTTGACTAATATACCATTCCACGATTTTCATCCCTTTACATCATCAACAAAATCTCATAATCCAAATCTAAATCTCACCATCTCATGACCTTAAAGTCCAAAATCTCATCATTCAAAGCAGGCACTAATGAAGATGTTGGGTATAACCAATTAAGTACCACTCCTAGGACACAATTACTCTCCATTTAAGGAGTTGTGAAACTAAAGAGACAGATAATTCACTCCCAACATACAATAGTGGGACAGTCATGGGATGATAGATATAGACATTCTGGCCCATAAAGAAGGAAAATAGAAGGTTAAGAAAAAAAAAAAAAAAAGAATCCCTGGCTCATCACAGTTCTGACTTTAAGCTAGGCAAATGTTAGATTTCCTTGATTAGGTTTCAAGACATGGGATTAAATCCTTTATAGCTTTTCAATGTTTGGACTCTGAGTCATCCTTTCTTTTTCATGAAAGGTAGCACACATTTGTAGCTGCATAGTTTTCTCATTCTCCTTCCAGGCTTGGTACCCTCTTCCAAACCTTGTGTGAAGAGCCAACGTAGAGTGAGACGGGTATCTTTGCAGGTGAGGGGATGGCCATGGAGATGGGAGATTGGCTTCACACAGAGGTACTGATCAAGTAATTAAATATGTTATAGACAGTGGGGGCCAGATTTCCCATCAAAAAACAGAATTACAAATATAGAAAAAATTTTCAAATAAACTTTGTGATGTTGGATTGGAATTAGAGCTATAATTTGCAATATGTATAGTTATAGAGTTGAATGTGTGTATATAAACATACATCTATTTCTTAGCTCTGTCCACTGAGGAGGGGTCTTGGGAGCAGCAACATCCCATAGTAATAAGCACACCTGTTGCCCAGATCCTGGCTTCTAAGTATCATTCTCCACTTAAAGGAGCTAGGGCTCTTTACAGAAATGTGTGAGTTTAAAACTGGGGTAGGGAAAATATAAGATCAGCCTATAACATCTCTTTCTTTTGCCAGAGACAACGAAGTACTCACAAATGATAGAGATATGTAAAAACCACACAAATGCAACTTGAAGAGGCTTTTAGTGGTCAAATTGAGGACAATATGAATGTCAGAATAAATAATGATAGAAAAAGATTATAATCCATTGAATAAATTAGGAAAGAAGCAGTAAATCCTTACAGATGTAAAACAATAAATGAATAAATTGAAAGTTTGTTGAGGAATAGTTACATAGTTTCATTTTTCCCACTCAAAACATTTATTAATTACAGTGAAGAAATAAGTAACTTGAGACTAAAGAGCTTGGGAAACATCATTTTAATAAAGCAAACAAAGTTAGCATCAGTAACCAGAAAAAAAGAAATTTTGTACCACCTGGTATGGTGCACTAGGAAGAACATAAAATCACTTCTGTGCTATTCCTTCCAAACATGCATTTTTGTTCTTGTTCAATCACTAAGTCATGTCTGACTCTTCAAGATCTCATGCACTGCAGCATGCCAAGATTTCCTGCCCTTCACCATCTCCCAGAATCCATTCAAACTCGTATGCATTGAGTTGGTGATGCCATCCAACCATCTCATCCTCTGTTGTCCCCTTCTCCTGCCCTCAATCTTTCCCAGCAACAGGGTCTTTTCCAATGAGTCAGCTGTTTTCATGAGAGTATTGGAGCTTCAGCTTCTGCATCAACCCTTCCAATGATGTATACCCTGAATCTAGACTGAGGAAACAGCCTAAATGAAGAGACATTCTGTAACATAACTTACCTATAATTTTCTAAAGTGTCAAAGATGTATTGAAGAAAGATTACAGAATCTTTCCAAATCAAAGCTAACCAAAGAGATTTGACATACAGCATGAGTTTGAACTGGATTCTTCTGCTGTAAAGAATATTATCGCAACCCTTGACAAACTTTAAATGGGGTCTGATAGTAGTTATGCTTTGAGGTTAATTTCCTGATTTTGTTTACTGTATTTTGTTCACTGATTTGTTCCTTGTACGTGGAAGGATGTCATTATTTATAGGAAATACACATCAAAATTTTCAGAGAATCAGATTGGTAACCCTTCTCAAAGGGNCGCAACCCTTGACAAACTTTAAATGGGGTCTGATAGTAGTTATGCTTTGAGGTTAATTTCCTGATTTTGTTTACTGTATTTTGTTCACTGATTTGTTCCTTGTACGTGGAAGGATGTCATTATTTATAGGAAATACACATCAAAATTTTCAGAGAATCAGATTGGTAACCCTTCTCAAAGGGTTAAGGAAAAATAGTTACTTTCTCTCTATAGCTTTTCTGGAACTTCCATAATTTTTTCCAAATATACTACTGAAAAATAAAGCTATGGTCTGATTTCCCCTGAGCAGACTGTCCTCCATCTCTGCCTTGCAGGACATCTCTGACCTGTGGGATTAGAGAGCAAGAGTTTGCTGCTCATCTCAAACTGGGGAAAGGAGCTGCTATTGTCAGCACAACAGCAGCTGCCTGAGTGGGGCTCAACATTTTCCATCTGTCCACATTTCTGCTCTAACTTCACTGACAAATCATTCTCTCCATTCTCAAAATATTTGGCCCGTCTGTACCAGAGTCACCAAATCAAAGACCCAAATCTGGCTCTAACAATCCTCTCCCATTCTTTAGACCACAGATCTCTGTCTGCTCTTGAATCTTCTTAAACCAGCCAAGCACCTGGGTCTGCTCAGAAATAGATTTACTTGCTATATTACACGACGAGGAATGTTGCTGACTTTTGCATGAGATTTCCTGCTCTCTCTCAGCAAGTGACTAAACTGGTTACAGCTAATTCTGCTGAGAGATAACCAGCTGTTTTTGCAGTCTTGCAGCCATTTCCATGAATTAACTTGGGAGCCCTGTAGACCCTTGAAAAACTGCATAAGGCTCTGGTGCCTGATAGCTTTAGTAGGATTTAGCAGCCTCAGCAACAGACTGAAGATAAAAAACATAAAATCTATTAACAGCTGCTTTGAAAACGTCTGTGCAGTCTTGGGTGAGATAAAGAATCTCTCTATTCTTGCGGGTGATATGATGATAACACCTCTAACCCATACCTATTGTCAAGGTGCATGTGAGGATAAACAGAGTGTACTTAGAAAGTATCTTGAGTTCTTTATTAAGAGATCAGGGTGTAGTCATATTGCTGTATTTACTCAGTGCTTAGTGGAAGGGAGCAATTTTAAACCTTAACTCTGCTAAATAAGATGAAGATTGCTGTTATTAACAATTACATTATGACTGATAGTTTGTATTTACTCATGTATTTATTTGTTAGAAACATTCGTTGAGCGTGTACACTGTGCTGACCACCATCTAGGCACAAAGGATGCATCTATGAACAGAAGAGCATGGTCCCTGCCCTCTTGCAGCATAGAGTCTAGTGGTGAGACTTCCTTACATGTGTGGTGAGTGACAATAAGAGGGAAAAAAAATGTTTTCATCCTTGATGAAAATGGCTATTATTATCAGGCAAGTTAAAAAAAAAAGTCACAGGTCTTGGAGTCAGAAGAGGATTTGAGATCCAGCTCCCCTTACAGCCACATGAAGTTACTTCTGATAGTCTTGATTTCATCAGAGTTCTCTGAAAATCAACATTTTTACACCTTCTTTCATGAGGTGTTTGTGAAGCCCAAATGAGATAGTCAATATGAAAGCAATTAGAAAACGCAGACTCACATGAGTTCTTATTGTTGCAGAGGCTGATTGTTTTTGTTCCTCTGACCACTCTAGCTGGAGGGGGCCAAGTGTGTCACTTGCCTGCCGGCGGTGTCCCTGCCAAGCTCCACCAACCACTGTAGGAGACGGCTGTACGCAGACATGGCAGACCCACTGCTGCCGACCTCCACCCGCTGGCCTCAGCCCTGACTCCCTCAAAGTTTTTAATAATAAACTGGATGAAAACACAAGAATGTGTTTATCAATGTACAGCACAAATGAAACTGAGAACAGAAAACCCAGAAATTGACAGAGTCAGGATCCAAAATGATCTCCCCAGGGAAACAAGATGAAAAATATTCAAGATAAATATAAAGTCCTGTTTTTAGGTTCACAAAATTAACTGTGCAGCAGCACAAATGAAAAGACAGGACTATTGATTGGCCATTCTTCTAGTATTTCACAAATAAACAGCATTTTACTGCTCACAGCCCTTGCATTTCATTTAATCACTCAGGAAGTTAGCTTTAGTAAGTCTAATATGTTAGAAAAAATTTACTCTAATTTACCCTTTTGATTACAAATTCAGTATTTCCTGATTTAGGTTTAACAACTCTGAATTCATGTATATTACCAAGCAAATCTGGATTCTAATTCTTGTCACACCTAAGCACATCAATAGATATCAACAGTATATATGTTGCTCAGAATTAGGCAGGGAGGCATAGCATGAAACATGAGATTTTTTTCTTAAACTCAGAATCCTACCTTTTTTTTTTTTTTAACTGTTCATCTCCAAGAAACTTCCCCTGTTTTCCCAGTTGCCATCAATCATTTTAAAGCTATTTTCCCTATTACATATATGACAAATGTGTGTGTGTGTGTCATGTATGTTTTCATCTATGTCGCTGTATGGGACTGTCCACCATCTTGAATTAAATTCAGTTACCCTGCACCAATCAACTCATCCAATCTCAACTCTATTTTGGAGCCCTTTGAAAGATATGATCCATGCTTATACGTTTTGAAATCTTCAATATTCTACCACAGAGATTTGCACAAACTACTTACTCAGTAGATATTGGCAGAATTGTGTTGTCATAAAGGAGCACACATTATGTGGTCACATTTGAATTTGAATCACTGTTTACTAAGTTCCACCGAGTTACTATTCCTCTCTGAATTTTGATTTTTTAATCTTTAAAATGGGCATATAGTAATCACTCTAGAGGGGATTTTTTGAGTACTAAATACTAGCAAAATTTAGAGGTTATGTAATATTAGCTCCTTTCCTCCTTGCTTTCTAGGCCATTGGCATTGCTGTGGTCATGAGGAGAGTTTCTTTAAATGGAATAATAAGACAACCTGACTCTACTCTTTCCGAGTTCCTATATAGGATCAGATATCAGGGGCTTCTAGTCCCCAGCAGCCCACAGTCCCTACAGATGCCCCAGGTCCCTGACTAAGCCCTGGAGTCACAGCAAGGCAGCTGCTTCATCAGCCCTGAAGGGCTATTTGCGAAGCTTGGGGTGTCTTTCCCCTGCCCCTGCTATTAACAGCATTCCGCCTGCACAGAACCTGGGCTCTCAGGCCTCATCATTGTTTGCAATTCTACAAATGTTTGACTGTTTATTGTGTTTCAGGAACTGTGCTAGGGCCAAGATTAAAAAGTTGACTAAGACCTAATCCTGTACTCAAAGAACTCAGCCTACTGAGAGTTGGGAAGTACACTTATACAAACCAGTCTCCCACAGAGCAGAATGTGGTAACAGTCAATATAAAGATATGTCCCTGGGTGCGCCCCAGGACTCCAGAGCGGAAGATCTCTCCCAGACCTGGTACAGGAATAGTGGCGTTTAAATCAAAGTTTCTCTAGTGGCTCAGATGGTAAAAAATCTGCCTGCAATGCAGGAGATCCCATTCAATCCCTGGGTCAGGAAGATCCCCTGGAGAAAGGAATGGCTACCCAATTCAGTATTCTTCCCTGGGGAATTCCATGGACAGAGGAGTTTGGCAGCTATAGTCCATGGCATCCAAAGCATTGGACACAACTGAATGACTAAACAAAAACAACAAACGACTAACACTTTCACTTTTGGCTGTTCAGGTGGTGCTAGTGGTAAAGAACCAGCCTGCCAATGCAGGAGAAGTAAGAGACACAGGTTCGATCCCTGGGTCAGGAAGATCCTCTGGAGGAGAGAATGACAGCCCACTCCAGTATTCTTGCCTGGAGACCCATGGGCAGAGGAGCCTGGTGGATTACGTAAAGAGTAACTTTGTCCATGGGGTCGCAAAGAGTCAGACACGACTGAAGCAACAGCATGAGCATGCACACGTGCACCTAAGAATTCATAGATAGCCATGGAGGTGGAGAGGGCATTGAGGTGGAAGGAATGGCCTAAGTAAAGGCATAGGGGTATAAAAGAGCGGAGGTATTCAAGTCGCAGCCAGCACAAGATGTGGGCCAGAACCCAGGGCATCAAGTGGATGGAGGAGTCAAGAAGCCTGGTAGAGTAGGAAACTTCTGAAACGGCTCCCAGTGATGACCTCCTAATAGCCACTCCTTCCCTGTGAAATCTCTCCCTGCCCCCACCACGCAATAGACTATAAAAGACTGGGCTGACTTCCATCTTGTTCATCATCTCCCCGTCTTACCTCCCTCTCAATAGTGAAACCAGCTGTTATGTTATGAGCTGCCCAATGGAACAGTGCAATTTATGAGGAACTGACGGTAGCTTCTGACCTACAGCTAGTGAAGAACTGAGGCTCTCAGCTCAACAGTCCACAAGGACTGAAACCTGCCAACCACCACCAGGTGAGCTTGGAAGCAGCTCCTCCCCAGGCAAACCTCAAGATGGTTGTGGTCCCAGCTGATGCCTTGATTGCGGACTCTGAGATGCCTTGAACTGAAGGACCCATTTACGTCATACCCAGATTCCAGACCCATAGAAACTATTAGATAATAAATATGTACTGTTTTAAGCCACTAAGTTTTGGAATAATTTATTATGCAGCAGCAGGTAATTAATGTACATAGAAAGGATTAGAGACAAAGTTTGGAGGACATTCAGTCACAGACTGCTATGTCTGACCTATGCCTGATATATCTTGCCAATATCTGATAGGCAGTTGTGATATATTAAAGAGTGTAAGTAATGAGTGACCAGAGACAGATTTTTCAAACATTGTTCTGGCACTGATTCACAAGAGGAGTTGGAAAATGAAGAGATTCCGAAGTTAATTTATAGGGATGTGCTCGGTGGTCCAGTGACTGACTGCATTCCCAATGCAGAGAGCATGTGTTCAATCCCCGGTCAGAGAACTAGGGATTCTGCATGCTACAACCAAGACCCAGTGTAGCCAAGTAAATTATATAAGAAAACAAATTCCTAAAAAAAAGAACACATACAGAACTCTCTATGAGCACAGGATGTCCTGATGAGAAGAAAAGAAGACTTGTAATAATGGCAATGAGAGGACAGGGAAGAAATCAATTAGACTTATCTGGCCTTGGCTGTTGATGGAATGTAGGGGTAAAGGAGAAGGAGGAAATTAAAAGAAAATTTCAAAGGATAAAAAATAGGAATGTGGAAAAATCATTTAAGAAATGAAAAGCACAGACAGATGAGCACAGAAAGTTGTGACGGAAAGACAGTGGGTTCACTTGGGACCTGTTGAGTTTGGACTGCTATTGAAACATCTGAAAAGTGTGATACTCAAGAAGTCAAAGCCAGAAGTTTGGGAGACACCTGGGTGAAGGTCAGAGTCTACTCCTGCTGGGGACATGAGTTACAGGTTAGAGCTCAAGTCACCCAACAACAACCTTAACACACAGCATGAGAAGGTGAGGCTGCAGCTCAGGGATCACGTCGCCACTCTTCATCTTGAAACTGTGAATCACAAGGTGGGGGAATTCCTGGCTTATTACTGATGAGGCCAAGGAGCCTGGCATCCTGCTGAGAACTCCAGGACTCAGCCCAGGATTCTGCTGGGCCCCGACAAAGGTGTATAGTTTTCTTGTATGAATATACCAAAGACCAGCCCAGGGAGTGATGTAAAGTCTTCAGGTCTCATTCTAGAGGCCCATGCAAGATGAATACTCATATTGATGTGTTTGTTTTTTTTCTTAAAAGAGGCTATTTCTTAAACACAGAAAGTGTAACAGTGGGACTGGGGCAGGGGGAAATGAGGGACTGTTTAATGGCTAGAGCATTTCAACTTCTCAGGGTGAAAAGTTCTGAAGACTGGTTGCACAACAAAGTGAATATGCCTAACAATACTGAACAATACATTTGAAAATTGTTAAGATGGTTAATTTTATGTTACATGTGTTTTACATGATTGCCTTCTGGTATAATCAGAGAAAATAATTAAAATAGCTACCATTTACTAACTACCTCCTACATGCCATGTGGTTATAAAGTAATCCTTATGAAAATTCATTGAGATGGGCTATTATCCTGAGAGAGGCTAAGAAATGTTCACAAGATTCACAGCTGATGAGTAGCAGAGCCACCATTTGGCCTGAGATTTCTCTGATTGCAGTAATGTGCTAACTCCTAGGCAACACTGGTTGAAATGGAGAAGAAAAACAATTGTCAGATGTGGAAGACAACTTTAGATGGGAAAAATAAAATTAGGAGGATATCATGAGTTTTAGACCAGGAACCATGTCTTACTGTTGTTTTTTGTTTTGTGTTTTTTTAATAACTCCCAGAAAGCCTAGCACAATGCAATTGCACCCTGAGGCCTTCAAGAAATATTTTTGAATAAATAAGTGAATGATGAATAATCATTAGTAAAAAAAACAAAGTGATTCCTCCCCTTTACCTCTAAAAACGTAGGTAACTGTTTTTCTCCGGGTTTTAGACTAACCAAAGTAAGTTTATTTCAAAGGGAAAAAAACCTCTGATACTTCCAGTTTCTGGTCCAACATTGAAAGAGTTTGAATGTTATAGCTCCCCTCCTCACGACAAGAAAAAGGGGGAACAAATGGAAAATCATCACTCTTCTCAGATCCATCAGAGAATAAGGTCATAGATCAAACTGCTGCCCTGAAAGCTGGAGAGACCTCTAGGCACATACTCAACTGGGAGCAGAAGTCCACAGACGGAGCCAGCACTTAAATGGTCGCTGATGAACTGCTGGAAGTGTAGTGAGGAATGGTGCAAGAGTTGAAAACTGAATGAAGGGCAGTCTTAAGGGGGTCCCTAAACTTTCCTGAGTTTTACTAGATTCCTACTGGGACAATTAGAGAAAAATCTCATGCTTCCATCAAGGGAGTGGAGGGTGGAGAAAGTAGCCATTTTCCAATATGCTCAGAGCTCTCTGTTCTCCTTCTCTCAAGGAAAACTATTTTGCCAGAGCCTACCTAACCTTGGGGAAAGAAAACGCTCAACTCCTGCCCCCTAGGAACTTCCATAACTGTTTTTAAGAAAGACTCTTTAAGGAAACCCTTGATAAGGAAATGGCTACCCATTCCAGTATTCTTGCCTAGAAAATCACATTGACAGAGGAGCCTGGCAGGCTACAGTCCAGGGTCACAAAAAGCTGGACACAACTGAGCATGCACACAAATGCTAAAGAAACCAAAAGACAACGAGGGAGACAAAAGCAAGGACACCAGAGAACATTTTATTCTCTTACAGAAAGCTACAATAAACAGTCAGCACAGCCTAACTCTTGCCAGATAAACATAAAGTCTCACACCAAAGACCAATCTGTCTTGGTTCCTTTTCCCAGATTTATCATGCCCAATTTCAGCAACAAAAAAAAATTACAAGGCATACTTAAAGTTAGAAAAACATTGTCTGAAGAGACAAAACTTTTTAAAAAGTATCAGAACCAGACTCAGTGTGGCAGAGATTTTGGAAAAGACCTCTGAAGGGTCCTGATGGACTCCATATCTTTAGGAGGAGGAGCTATTGACTCTGTGATCCTAGACAAACTTCTCTAAAGCTGGTGGCTCAGACGGTAAAGTGTCTGTCTGCAATGCAGGAGACCTGGGTTCCATCCCTGGGTCGGGAAGATCCCCTGAATAAGGAAATGGCAGCCCACTCCAATATTCTTGCCTGGAAAATCCCATGGATGGCGGAGCCTGGTAGGCTACTGTCCATGGGGTCACAAAGAGTCGGACACGACTGAGCGACTTCACTTCAAGGGCTGTCACATCCACANAGCCCACTCCAATATTCTTGCCTGGAAAATCCCATGGATGGCGGAGCCTGGTAGGCTACTGTCCATGGGGTCACAAAGAGTCGGACACGACTGAGCGACTTCACTTCAAGGGCTGTCACATCCACACTTTCCTTTTTATTCTGTTGTCCCCTGAATCCAGATCCCCACGCCCCTTGGATTGTTGTGTCGTCTCCTAACTATTCCCCCTGCCTCCCCTTCTAGGCACCCTACATACTGCTCCAGGTTTATTATTCCAAACACCACTTAGCGCGTGCCAGCTCCACCCTTAATACTCCACCGGTCTGGAGCCAAGTCCTGGAGGAACCCTCCCTGCCAGTCCACCCCTTCCTCTGCCATGTCCGGGAGGGTAGTGCCTCACTGCTGCTTATGCCCTCTGCCCTGTCTCGGCCCCCTCTCCACTTATCCACATGTGGGTCACCTTCCAGGCACAGCTCAGGGCCTCCCAACCTCCATGTGAGCCTCAGCCCTCTGTAGCCACACCTTTCTCCATAGGTCTACAGACCTATGTTTTTATCTAAGTTTTTCTCTCTACTGTTCATTTCACCTTTATTACTCATTGTTGATGACACCAAAGAATTGTGTAAAGTAAGTGAAAGTGAAGTCACTCAGTTGTGTCCAACTCTTTGTGACCCCATGGACTGTAGCCTACCAGGCTCCTCTGTCCATGGGATTTTCCAGGCAATAGTACTGGAATGGATTGTCATTTCCTTCTCCAGGGGAATCTTCCTGACCCAGGGATCGAACCCAGGTCTCCCACATTATAGACAGGCGCTTTACCGCCTGAGCCACCAAGCTATTTATTAATCACTATGTGCCAGATACTTTCTGTCTTTACATACTTTACATACTCATTGATCCTTACCAATTTCCCATAGTAATGGTATTATTACTATGCAATAGTATTATTATATTAGCAATAGTATTATCCTCATTTTTCACAAGAGGAAATTAAGATCCAGAGAGGTTATGCAACATATTCAAGGTCACAGCAGTGGTAGAGCTGAACATCAAATTCAGGTCTGTGAAACTCAGAGCCTATGTTCTTTCTATGCTATGTGACTTCTTAAAAAACTATGATTGTTTGCCTACTACATGCCATGCTCATATGTAGTGTAAGAGGGCTAAAGATCAATTAGACAGAAACCCAGACTTCAAAAGCTTTGAGGTATACTCCTATATGATATCTCTTTTTCTGTATTTTCTCTTTCCATGTCTACGATAACTACCTTCATACAGTAGAAACTCTGTAAATGCACTGTAAACACACAGTTCACTGAACTGTAAATGCATGAGGTCAAGGATGGGGGTCTCGAGCAATGCTTTATTCTCAATATTTACCTCAGTATCTCATGCATAATAGATATTCAAGAGATATTTGTTGAACAAGTGAATAAAAGAGTGGATGAAAGAATATTTTTAATGGATGGAAGGCGGGTGGAATGAATTGGGAGATTGGGATTGACATATATAAACCACCAATACTATGTATAAAATAGGTGGGCTTCCCAGGTGGCGCCAGTGGTAAAGAATCTGCCTCCAGAGCAGGAGACCTGGTTTCTATCCCTGGATCAGGAAGATCCCCTGGAGAAGGGCATGGCAACCCACTTCAGTATTCTTGCTTGGAAAATCCCATGGACATTGGAGCCTGGTGGGCTACAGTCCATAGGATCACAAAGAGTCGGACATGACTGAAGTAACTTAGCACACATGCACATATAAAATAGGTAACTAGCAAAAACCTGCCGTATAGCAGAGGGAATTCTACTCAATGCTCTATGGTGACCTAAATGGAAAGAAAATCAAAAAGAGAGGGGATATATGTAAACAAATAGCTGATTCACTTTGCTATACACAGCAGAGACTAACGCAACATCATAAAGCAACCATACACCAATAAAAATTAATTTTTAAAAAGATAATCAAAAATAAAAAGAATTTTTTTAGGGCTTCCCTTGTGGCTCAGTGGTGAAGAATCCACCTGCCAATGCAGGAGACACAAGTTCGATCCTTGATCTGGGAAGATCCCATATACCATGGAGCAAGTGAGCCTTTCTGCCACAACTCTTGAGCCTGTGCTCTAGAGCCCTGGAGCCACAGCTACTGAAGCCTGCAGCCCCTGGAGCCTGTGTTCTGAAACAGGAGAAAACACTGCAATGAGAAGTCTGCACATCAGAACTAGAGAGTAGCCCCACTCCCCACAACTACAGAAAAGCCTGTGCAGCAACGGAGACCCAGCACAGCCAAAACTAAACAAAATTATTTTTTTTTAATTCCTTTAAATAAATTAAAAAAAAAAAAGAATATTTACAGGGGATAAAGATGTGGAAAGTGAGGAGGGGGGAGGGGTCAGAGGATGAAGTCCTCCATTTCCATGCCCCAAGATCCCCAAGGGGAAAAGCATAAATATAGCAGTTTGAGAGCAAGAAGGAATTTAATGCTATTGTCACTGCTTAGCTGATGGATGGGAGTCAAATCGTTCCCATGTTGGATATCTGGCCCACAGAGCTGATTGATAGACTCGGTACAATGTTCCCGCTCCCACACCAGGAAGAGAGGACTCCAGGTCCAGGGTTCCCAAGTTCAATAGCCCTTTCTTTTTTGCCTTAAAAAAAAAAAGATTGCTGAAGCATGAGATACTTCCGTTCTCCACTGGCATCTTTTCACTGTGCCCAGAGAAACAATCATATCGCATTCAGGAAGGCAAGGGCTGCAAAGGCAGGGAAACAGGAACTGTCCCCACGGATGTCCTCCCCGGGGGGAGGCAGCCAGGGGCTGGGAACAAATGCTGTGTGAAAGGAAAGCTGGACTACATAAGAGGCTCCAGGTTGAGGGGCTGGCTCGTCCCAGCAGCCGGCAGGACCCTCAGCCACAAAGTCCAGGAACAGTATGTTATTCTTAAAAACACACACTTTTCCTTCCCTATCCCAGCCTCACGTATTAAATCTCATGTGAAACCTGAACAAGGAGCCTGTACTTCAAAGTACATTCCAACTCCTTAGACCCAGTGCTAGACCCTCACCAGTCTAGCTCATCCAAACACATCTCTGTTAACCCAGCTTTAACCTGGCCGCTCTGCTCACTGTCCCCAAGGATGTGTCAAACACAGTCTTACTCCAATCCAACCTTCTCTTCCCCTTCTACCTTCTACCCTTCTCTTCCCTTCCTATCTGATTAGTAAGCTTTTCCACATGAGTCCTTGACCCAGAGCATCTCAGTCAGAGTTACCCTCTCTCTACTTTTAAACTTCAGCAGCACTTCCTAAGTCAGTGCTTCTTAACCTTTTTCATGGAATAAAAGAAAAAAAAATATTTCCATTGCACCCAGGGTTACATACATGAAGCTGATCTCAGCCAGGGCAACTAGCCCAGGAATCCCAGATGCCCGTAGGACAAGGGGAGCAGTTCCTCAGACACACCTGTAATCCATTCAAAGTCACTGCACACAGGAGTGATGGGTAAGCTCAGGTCTACAGACAGCCTGACTGCTACAGAGCAGTCTGCACGCTAGACCCAGAAAAAAAGGAATATAGGAAATCCCCTGCCTTTGAAAAGCTTGCATGCTAGTTGAAGAAGCAGAAGATGCCTGCCTGTATAAACACAAACATACACACACAAAATCATTTTTAAGTTCTTTATGGACATAAAGATCTTTACCTTTGGCATAAAAGACATATAGACGCTTAAACTCTGGCTTTACTACTTATCTGCTGTATGAATTTAAGCAAGTTAACACCTCTCTGATCTTACTTTTCCCATCTGTAAAATAGCGATAACATTCTTATCCTCACAAGATTGTGTTTTTAAATCATCTCTAAGTGAGATATAATTTATACACAATAAATTTCACCCACTAAAGAATATAATCCTCTAACTTTCAAAAAGGGTATACTGTCATATATTCACGTCAAAATATGAAACATTTCCCTCACCACAAAGAGTTCCTCCAGCCTCTTCACAGTCAATCCCCTCCTCCGACCATATACTCAGACCCCTGGCAATCATGGATCTGATTTCCATCACTTTATTTTGGCCTGTTCTATTAATAATTTACATATAAGCAGAATCTTACAATCATAGTCCTTTGTGCCTGGCTTCTTTGACTTAGGATAATGCTTCTGCAATTCATTTATATTGTGTGTATCTAGTTTGTTCCTTTTTATTGTGTGTGTGCTCAGTCACTCAGTTGTGTCCAACTCTGCAACCCTATGGACGATCNCATAGTCCTTTGTGCCTGGCTTCTTTGACTTAGGATAATGCTTCTGCAATTCATTTATATTGTGTGTATCTAGTTTGTTCCTTTTTATTGTGTGTGTGCTCAGTCACTCAGTTGTGTCCAACTCTGCAACCCTATGGACGATCCCACCAGGCTCCTCTGTCCAAGGGATTTCCCAGGCAAGAATACTGGAGTGGGTTGCCATTTCCTTCTCCAGGGGATCTTCCAAACCCAGGGATCAAATCAGTGTCTCCTGTGGCTCCTGCATTGGCAGGCAGATACTTTATCACTGAGCCACATGGGAAGCGTGACTAGCATTCCGTTGTATGGAAATACAACCATTTATTTAGTCATTCTCCTGTTGATGGACTCTTGGGTTGTTTATGGGTTTGGGCTTTTATGAATAAAGCTACTATGAGCAATCTTGCAAATGTCTTTTCACCAACATGATTTTATTTTTCTTGGGTCAATACCTAAGCATTAAATTGCTGGCTTACAGAGTATGTTTAAGTTCTTAAAAAACTTCCAAACACGAATTCAAAGTGGTTGTACTATCTGACACTCCCACTGCCAGTGTATGTGAGTTCCAGTTGCTCCATATTCTCGTCAACATTTGGTGTTGTCAGTCTTTATCATTTTAGCCATTCTGGTCAGTACATAGTGACATTTCATTGCAGTTTTAACTTGCATTTAACTAATGACTACTGATATTGAGCACATTTTCATGTGTATGTTAGTCATTTATACTTTTTTTTTCTGAAGTGTCTTTTGCCCATTCTATTTGTTAGATTGTCTTTTTATGATTGATTTTTAAGAGATCTTTATATATACTGGAAAGAAATTCTTAGTCAGATATGTTTATCAAATATTCTTCCCTAGATTGTAGCTTGCCTTTTCATTTCAATGGTGTCTTTTGATAAGTAGTTTTGAACTGTGATAAATCTGATTTATCAACAGTTTGTTTCTATTTGGTTAGTGATTTTTATAACCTCTCTAAGAAATATTCTCCACTCCAAGGTCACAAGAAATATCCTCTCAGGTTTTCTTCTAGAATTTTTATAGTTTTAACTTTCATGTTGAGGTCTATGATACATCTCAGATTAATTTTGTATGTAATATGAGGTAAGAGTAATTTTTTTTTCACATGTTTATCCAGTTGTTTCAGCACTATGTTGGAAAAGGTTTTTCTTTCCTCTACTGAACTGATTTGTCAAAAATCAACTGACCATATATGTTTGAATCTCTTTCTAAACTCTATATTCTCTTCCATTGATCTATTTTTCTATGTTTACATCAATTCGCTGTGTTAAATACTATGATTGTAAAATATTTATTTAATCAGATAATGGGAATTCCCAAAATTTGTTCTTTTTTTAAGATTATCTTGATTGTTCTAGTCTTCTGTATTTCTACATAAGTTTTAGAATTAACATACCAATTTACATTTTTTAAAAACCCACTGGAATTTTGATTAGGATTACAGTAAGTCTATAGACCTTGCTTATTTAACTTCTATGCAGAGTACATCATGAGAAACGCTGGACTGGAAGAAACACAAGCTGGAATCAAGATTGCCGGGAGAAATACCAATAACCTCAGATATGCCGATGACAACACCCTTATGGCAGAAAGTGAAGAGGAACTAAAAAGCCTCTTGATGAANGGCTGTGTGCCGCGGTCACCCTTCACTGAGGTTCAGGCTGTTTTCAGTGGTCGCCCTGCTCGATGTCCTTGATGTGTGCGCCGGTCGCCCTCTGCCTTGGTCCAGCCTGTGTTCTGCTGTCACCCTGTCCTGAAATCCAGGCTGTGTTCCGCAGCCAGCTAAACACGAGTTACTGGATGTGTGCCGCAGTCACCCTTCACTGTGTTTCGGGCAGTGTGCCACGATCGCCCTTCGTCAAGGTCCGGCCTGTTTGCCACAGTCGCCCTGCGCCGAGGTCTGGCCTGTGTGTTGCTGTCACCCTGCCCTGAGGTCTGGCATGTGTGCCACCTTCGCCCTGCGCCGAGGTCCAAGCTGTGTTCCATGGTCGGCGGGCGACGAGTTCGGGAATGTGTGCCGTAGTCACCCTTCCGTGAGGTTCGGGCTATGTTCCACGGTTGGCTAGCGATGAGTTCCAAGCCCTGTGCCACGGTCGCGCTGCACAGATTTTTGGGCTGTGTACCACTGTCACCCTTCACCGAGGTCCAGGCTGTTTGCCGCAGTCGCGCTGCTCCGAGGTGTGGGCTTTGTTCCGCGGTCGGCTAGCAACGAGTTCCAGGCTCTGTGCTGCCACTGCTCTGTGCCGAGGTCTGGGCTGTGTAATGCGATCGCCATCACCTGAAGTCTGTGCTGTGTGCCAATGTCGCCCTGCACCGAGGTCTGGGCTGTGTTCCGCAGTTGCCCTGTGCTGAGGTCTGTGATGTGTGCCAGTGTCACACTGCACCGAAGTCTGGGCTGTATACCATGGTTGCCCTGCTCCGCAGTCTGGGCTGTGTTCCGCAGTCACCCTGCACTGAGATCCGGGCTGTGTGCTGCGGTCGCCTTGTGCCGAGGCCTGGCCTGTGTTCCGCGGTCGCCCTGCACCGAGGTCCGGCCTGTGTGCTGAGGTGGCAGTGCACTGAAGTCCGGGGAGTGTTCCACGGTCGGCTAGTGACGAGTTCCGAGCTGTGTGCCGCGGTCGCCCTGCGTCGAGGTCCGGAATGTGTGCCGAGGTCGCCCTGTGCCGAGGTCAAGGCTGTGTTCTGTAGTGGCCCTGTGCCGAAGTTCTGGCTGTGTTCTGTGGTGGGCTAGCTAAGAGTGCCAGGCTCTGTGCTGCGATCACTCTGCGTAGAGATCTGGGGTGTGTGCTGCGGTCATAATTGGTCGAGGTCCGTGCTGTGTGCCAGGGACTCCCTGCGTCAAGGTCTGGGATGTGTTCCACGGTCGCCCTTCACTGAGGTTCAGGCTGTGTGCCGTGGTCGCCCTGCTCGATGTCCGTGATGTGTGCCACAGTCGCCGTGCACCAAAGTCCGGCCTGTGTCCCGCGGTCACCCTGTGCCGAATTTCGGGCTGTGTGCACAGTCGCCATTCGCCAAGGTCCAGGCTGTGTGCCGTGGTCACCCTGCAACAAGGTCCGGGCTCTGTTCCATGATTGGCTAGCGATGAGTTCTGGGCTCTGGGCTGTCGTGCCTGCACAGAATTCTGGGCTTTGTGCTGTGGTCGTCTTTCACTGAGGTTCAGGCTGTGTGCCGCATTAGCCCTGCGCTGATGTCCGGGCTGTGTTCTGCGGTCGCCCTGTGCCGAGGTCAGGGCTGTGTTCTGTGGTCGGCTGGCGACGATTTCCAGCCTGTGTGACGTGGGCACCCTTCACTGAGTTTCAGGCTGTGTGCCGCGGTCGCCTAGCCCCGAAGTCCAGGCTGTTCCACGGTCGACTAGTGATGAGTTGCATGCTGTGTGCCGCAGTCACCCTTCACTGAGGTTCGGGCTGTGTGCCGCGGTCGCCTTTGATCGAGGTCCATGTTGTGTGTCAGGGACGCCCTGCGTCAAGGTCCGGGATGTGTGCTGCGGTGCCCTTCACTGAAGTTCGGGCTGTGTGCCGTGGTCACCCTTCACTGAAGTTCAGGCTGTGTGCAGCGGTCACCCTGCTCGATGTCCTAGATTTGTGCCGCGGTCGCACTGTGCCTCAGTCCGGATGTGTTCCTTGGTCGCCCTGTGCCGAAATTGTGGCTGTGTTCCACGGTTGGCTAGCGACAAGTTACTGGCTGTGTGCCGCGGTTGCCNGTGGTCACCCTTCACTGAAGTTCAGGCTGTGTGCAGCGGTCACCCTGCTCGATGTCCTAGATTTGTGCCGCGGTCGCACTGTGCCTCAGTCCGGATGTGTTCCTTGGTCGCCCTGTGCCGAAATTGTGGCTGTGTTCCACGGTTGGCTAGCGACAAGTTACTGGCTGTGTGCCGCGGTTGCCCTTCACTGTGTTTGGAGCAGTGTGCCACGGTCGCCCATCGCCAAGGTCTAGGTTGTGTGCCGCGGTTGCCCTTTCCCGAGGTCTGGGATATGTGCCACCATCCCCTGCACGGAAGTCAACGCTGTGTGCCACAGTCGCCCTTCACTGAGGTCTGGCCTGTGTGCCTCAGTAGCCTTGAACCGAGTTCCGGGCTGAGTGCCGTGGTAGCCTTGTGCCAAGGTCCGGGCTGTGTGTTGTGGTCGCCCTTCACAGAGGATCGGGCTGTGTGCCGCGGTTTCA
The DNA here is from genome assembly GCA_006410875.1 of Neotragus pygmaeus. NCBI lineage: Eukaryota > Metazoa > Chordata > Mammalia > Artiodactyla > Bovidae > Neotragus > Neotragus pygmaeus. Next base: position 673,540 of record SJYV01045336.1, read on the forward strand.
CTGCACCGAGTTTCGGGCTGTGTGCCATATTAGCATGGCAACGAAGTCCGGGCTGTGTGCTGTGGTCGCCATCTCCCCAGGTCCAGGATGTGTGCCGCGGACGCCCTGTGCCAAGGTCCGACCTGTGTTCTGCCCTCGGCTTGTGACCTGTTCACGGCTCTGTGCAGCGGTTCCTCTTTGCCAAGGTCCGGGCTGTGTGTCACGCTAGCCTGTTCCAGAGGTCCGGGCTGTGTGCCGCTGTTCCCCTGCGCTGGTGTCCGGGCTGTGTGCCCCGGTCGCCCTGAGCCAATGTCTGGCCTGTGTGCCACAGTCGCCCTGCACCGAGGTCCGGCCTAAGTGCCACTGTCGCCCTGTGCTGAGTTCCGGCCTGAGTGCCACAGTCAACCTGCTCTGAAGTCCGGACTGGTTTCCGCAGTCGGCTAGCGACGAGTTCCAGGCTGTGTGAGGCGGTCACCCTTCGCTGAGTTTCGGGCTGTGTACCTTGGTCGCCCTTCGCAAATGTCCAGGCTGTGTGCCTTGCTTGCCTGCGACAAGGTCTGACCTGTATGCCGTAGTCACCCTGTACCGAGGTCTGGGCTGTGATCCGCCAGCGGCTAGAGACGAGTTCCATGCCCTGTGCCACGGTCGCCCTGCACCGATTTCTGGGCTGGGTTCTGCTGTCGCCCTTCACAGAGGTTCAGGCTGTGTGGTGCGGTAGACCTGTGCCAATGTTCGGGTTGTGTGCCGCGGTCACCCTGCGCCGAGTTCCGCTCTGTGTTCTGTGGTTTGCTGGCAACGATTTCCGAGCCTTGTGCCACAGTCGCCCTTCACTGAATTTCGTGCCATGTGCCGCCGTCGCCCTGCGCCGAGGTCCAGGTTGTGTGCCGCAGTCGCCCTGCACTGTGGTATGGCCTGTTTGCCGCGGTAGCCCTGTACTGAGTTCCAGGCTTTATTCGGGGTTGGCTAGTGATGTGTTCTGAACACTGTGCTATGGTCGCTCTGCACAGATTTCTGGGCTGTGTGCTGCGGTCACCCTGCGCCGAGATCCGGGCAGTGTGCAGCGGTTGCTCTGAGCCGAGGTCTGACCTGTGTGCCATGGTCACACTGCTATGAGATCCTGGGTATGTACCACAGTGAACATTTGCTGACATCCGTGCTGTGTTCCAGGGTCGCCTTGACTTAAGGTCCGGGATGTGTGCCGCAGTTGCCCTTCACTGAGGTTCGGGACGTGTGCAGCACTCGCTTTGCATCGAAGTCCAGCCTGTGTGCCGCGGTCACCCTGTGCCGAACTNTGCTGTGTTCCAGGGTCGCCTTGACTTAAGGTCCGGGATGTGTGCCGCAGTTGCCCTTCACTGAGGTTCGGGACGTGTGCAGCACTCGCTTTGCATCGAAGTCCAGCCTGTGTGCCGCGGTCACCCTGTGCCGAACTCTGGGCTGTGTTCCGCAGTCGACTAGTGACTAGTTCCATGCTGTGTGCTGCAGTCGCCCTTCACTGATGTTCGGGCTCTGTGCCACAATTGCCCTGCACCAAATTCCGGGCTGTGTGCCGTGGTCGCCTTCAGTTGAGGTCCGTGCTGTGTGCCAGGGTTGCTCTGCATCGAGGTCCGGGATGTGTGCTGCGGTCGCCCTTCACTGAGGTTCGGCTGTGTGCTGCGGTCACCTTTCACTGAGGTTCAGGCTGTGTGCAGCGGTCGCCCTGCTCGATGTCCATGATGTGTGCCATGGTCGTCCTGTTCCTCGGTCTGGCCTGTGTTCCACAGTCGCCCTGTGCCGAAATCCGGGCTGTGTTCCGCAGTTGGCTAGAACGAGTTACTGGCTGTGTGCTGCGGTCGTCCTTCACTGTGTTTCGGGCAGTGTGCCACAGTCGCCCTTTGCCAANCCTCGGTCTGGCCTGTGTTCCACAGTCGCCCTGTGCCGAAATCCGGGCTGTGTTCCGCAGTTGGCTAGAACGAGTTACTGGCTGTGTGCTGCGGTCGTCCTTCACTGTGTTTCGGGCAGTGTGCCACAGTCGCCCTTTGCCAAGGTCCGGGCTGTGTGCCGTGTTCGTCCTGCGCCGTGGTCCGGCCTGTTTGCTGTGGTCGCCCTGGGCCGAGGTCCAGGCTGTGTTCCATGGTTAGCTAGTGACGAGTTATGGGCTCTGTGCCACGGGCTCCCTGTACAGATTTCTGGGTTGTGTTCTGCGGTCGCCCTGCGCCGAGGTCCGGCCTGTGTGCTTTGGTAGCCTTGAACCGAGTTCCGGGCTGTCTGCTGTGGTAGCCTTGTGCCGAGGTCTGGGCTGTGTGCCAAGGTAGCCTTTTGCAGAGCTCCGGCCTGAGTGTCACAGTCACCCTGCTCCGAGGTCCAGACTGTGTTCCGCATTCGGCTAGCAACGAGTTCCAGGCTGTGTGACATAATCGCCCTTCACTGAGTTCGGGCTGTGTGCCACGGTCGCGCTTCTTTGAGGTTCGGACTGTGTGACATTGTCGCCCTGCACCAAGTTCCGTGCTGTGTGCCGCAGTCGCCCTGCTCGATGTCCATGATGTGTACCGCGGTCTCCCTGTTCCTCGGTCCAGCCTGTGTTCCGCGGTCTCCCTGTGCCGAAATCCGGGCTGAGTTCCACTTTCGGCTAGAAACGAGTAACTGGATGTGTGCCGCGGTTGACCTTCACTGTGTTTCAGGCAGTGTGCCACGGTGGCCCTTTGCCACGGTCCGGGCTGGGTGCCATGATTGCCCTGCACCCAGGTCCGGCTGTTTGCGGTGGTCGCCCTGTGCCGAGGTCCAGGCTGTGTTCCGTGGTCGGCTAGTGACGAGTTACGGGCTCTGTGCTGTGTGCTCCCTGTACAGATTTCTGGGCTGTGTTTGGCGGTCGCCCTGCGCCGAGGACAGGGCTGTTTTCCGCGGTTGGCTGGCGATGAGTTCCGGGCAGTGTTCTGCGTTCGCCCTTCACTGAATTTCGAGCTGTGTTCCTTGGTCACCCTGCTCCAAGATGCAGCCTTTGTGCTGCGGTCGCACTGTGCCAAGGTCCGTGCTGTGTTCCATGGTTGGCTAGCGACGAGTTCTGAACTCTGTGCCACGGTCGCCCTGCACAGATTTGCAGGCTCTGTGCCGCGGTTAGCCTTTACTGAATTTCGGGCTGTGTGCCGTGGGCAACCTGTGCCGAGGTCCAGGCTGTGTGCTGCAGTAGCCAGGCTCCAAGGTCCGGGCTGTCTTTCACAGTCACCCTGCGCTGCTGTCCGGGCTGTGTGCTGTGGTCGCCATCTCCTGAGGTTCGTGATGTGTGCCAGGGTTGCCCTGTGCCAAGGGCCATGCTGTGTGCCTCGGTCGCTGTTCACTGAGTTTTCGGCTGTGTGCCACGGTCACCCGGAACCGAGGTGTGGGCTCTTGCTCCGGTCGGCCTGAGCNTCTCCTGAGGTTCGTGATGTGTGCCAGGGTTGCCCTGTGCCAAGGGCCATGCTGTGTGCCTCGGTCGCTGTTCACTGAGTTTTCGGCTGTGTGCCACGGTCACCCGGAACCGAGGTGTGGGCTCTTGCTCCGGTCGGCCTGAGCCGAAGTCCGGCCTGTGTTCTGCAGTCACCCTGTCCTGAGGTACGGCCTGTGTGCCACGGTCCTCCTGAGCCGAGGTCCGGCTTGTGTGCTGCTGTCGCCCTGCGCTGTGGTCCGGCCTGTGTGCCACCTTCTCCCTGCACTGAGGACCGGGCTGTGTTCTGCGGTCAGCTAGTGATGAGCTCTGGGCTGTGTGATGCGGTCACCCTTCACTGAGTTTTGGGCTATGTGCCTTGGTTGCCCTTCGCCAAGGTCCAGGCTGTGTGCCGTGGTCGTCCTGCGACGAGGTCTGGCCTGTTTTCTGGGGTCGCCTTACGTCGAGGTCCTGGCTGTGATTCGCAGTCGACTAGCGACGAGTTCCACGCTCTGTGCTGCTGTCGCCCTGCACAGATTTCTGGGCTGTTTGCTGTGATTGCCAATCACTGAGGTTTGGGCTGTGTGCCATGGTAGCCTTGCGCCAAGGTCCCAGCGGTGTTCGTCACTTGGCTGACGACGAGTTCCGGGCTGTGTGCCACAGTCGCTCTTCACTGAAGTTCAGACTGTGTGCGGCACAGAAGTCTGACCTGTGTGCTGCGGTAGCACAGTGCGGATGTCCGGGCTGTGTTCCACATTTGGCTAGCGACCAGTTCCAAGCTCTGTATCACGGTGGTCCTGCACAGATTTTTGAGCTCTGTGCCATTGTCGCCCTTCACTTTGGTTCAGGCTGTGTGCCGTGGTTGCCCTGAGCCGAGGTCCATGCTGTGTGCCGTGGTCACCCTGCACCGAGGTCCGGCTTGTGTGCTGCGGTCACCCTGTGCCATCGTCCGGACTGTGTTCTGCCATTGGCTGGAGATGAGTTCTGTCCTGTTTGCCATGGTCGCCCTGCACCGAGGTCCGGGCTGTGTTCCGTTGTCGGCTAGCGACAAGTTCCGAGCTCTGTAGCCCGGTTGCCCTGCACATATTTCCGGGCTTTGTGCCGTGCTCGCCGCGCGCAGAGGTCTGGCCTCTGTTCCGCCATCACCCAGTGCGGAGGTCTGGGNCTGCACCGAGGTCCGGGCTGTGTTCCGTTGTCGGCTAGCGACAAGTTCCGAGCTCTGTAGCCCGGTTGCCCTGCACATATTTCCGGGCTTTGTGCCGTGCTCGCCGCGCGCAGAGGTCTGGCCTCTGTTCCGCCATCACCCAGTGCGGAGGTCTGGGCTGTGTTCCGTGGTTGGCTAACGACGAGTTCCAAGCTCTGTGCCACGGTGGCCCTGCATAGATTTTTGGGCTGTGTGTTGCGGTCACCCTTCACTGAGGTTCGGGTTGTATGCTGTGGTCACCCAGGGCTGATGTCCGGTCAGTGTGCCTTGGTAGCTTTGGACCGAGTTCCGGGCTGTGTGCCGCGGTAGCCTTGCGCTGAAGTTTGGGCTGTGTGCTGCAGTTGCCCTGCGCCGATGTCCGGTCTGTGTGCCACAGTCACCATGTCCCAAGGTCGGTGCTGTGTTCCAGGTTCGCCCTGCGCCGAGGTCTGTGCTGTGTGCCTCGGTTACTCTTCACTGTGGTTCGGGCTGTGTGCCACGGTCGCCCTGCACCGAGTCCAGGCTGTTTTCGGCCCTCGGCTTGCGACGTGTTCCAGGCTCTGTGCCGCATTCCCTCTTTGCCGAGGTCCGGGCTATGTGCCACAGTCGCCCTGTTCCGAGGTCCAGGCTGTGTGCCGAGATAGCCTTCTCCAGAGGTCCGGGCTGTGTGCCGTGGTCGCCCTGTTCCGAGGTCCGGGCTGTGTGAGGAGGTCCCCATCTCCCCAGGTCTGGGCTGTGTGCTGTGGTCGCCCTGTGCCCAGGTCTGACCTGTGTTCCACCCTCGGGTTGCGATCTCTTCCCGGCTCTGTGCCATGGTTCCTTTTTGCCAAGGTCCGGGCTGTGTGCCGTGGTAGCCTTCTCCAGAGGTCCGGGCTATGTGCTACGGTCCCCCTGCGCTCAGGTCCAGACTGTGTGCTACGGTCGCCCTGAGCTGATGTCCGGCCTGTGTTCCGCAAATGCCCTTCACCGAGGTCTGGCCTGTATGCCACGTCGCCCTGCACCAAGGTCCGGCCTATGTGCCGCGGTCATCCTGAGCCGAGGTCCGGCCTGTGTGCCACGGTCACCCTTCTCTGAATTCCGGACTGTGTTCTGTGGTCGGCTAGCGAAGAGATCCAGGCTGTGTGATGTGGTCGACCTTCACTGAGTTTCTGGCTGTGTGCCTCGGTCGCCCTTCGCCAAGGTCCGGGTTGTGTGCCTTGGTCGCCCTGTTACAAGGTCTAGCCTGATAGCCATAGTCACCCTGCGCCCAAATTCGGGCTGTGTTCTGCCGTCGGCTAGTGATGAGTTTCAGGCTCTGTGCCGTGGTTGCCCTGCACAGATTTCTTGGCTCTGTGCCACGGTTCCTCGTTGCCAAGGTACGGGCTGTGTGCCACGGTAGCTTTCTCCAGAGGTCTGGGCTGTGTGCCGCAGTCCCCCATGCGCTCAGGTCTGGGCTGTGTGTCGCGGTCACCCTGAGCCGATGTCCGGCCTGTGTTCCACAGACCCTCTGCGCCGAGGTCTGGGCTGTTTGCCACAGTCGCCCTGTGAAAATGTCTGGCCTGTGTGCCACGGTCACCCTTCTCCGAGTTCCGGAATGTGTTCTGTGGTCGGCTAAAGATGAGTTCCAGGCTGTGTGACGTGGTCGCCCTTCACTGAGTTTCGGGCTGTGTGCCTTGGTCGCCCGTCGCCGAGGTCTGGGCTGTGTGCCTTGCTCGCCCTTCGCCGAGGTCCGGGCTGTGTGCCTTGCTCGCCCTGTGACAAGGTCCGGCCTGTTTACTATGGTCACCCTGCGACTAGATCCGAGCTGTGTTCCACCGTCGGCTAGCGATGAGTTCTGGGCATTGTGCCATGGTCGCCCTGCACAGATTTCTAGGCTGTGTGCTACGGTCACACTTCACAGAGTTTCAGGCTGTGTGCCGCGGTAGCCCTGTGCCGATGTTCGGGCTGTGTGCCATGTTCACCCTGAGCCGAGGTCCAGGCTGTGTTCCTTGGTTGGCTGGCGACGATTTCCGAGCAGTGTGCAACAGCCGCCTTTCACTGAATTTCAGGCTGTGTGCCGCCGTGGCCCTGCATCAAGGTCCAGGTTGTATGCTGCAGTCGACCTGCCCCATGGTATGGCCTGGGTGCCACGGTAGCCTTGTGCCGAGGTCCGGGCTGTGTACTGCGGTCGCCCTTCTCTGAAGATTGGGCTGTGTTACACGGTCGCACTGCACTGAGTTTCGGGCTATGTGCCATGCTAGCCTTGCTCCGAGGTCCGGGATGTGTCCCGCGGTGCTTTGCGCCGAGGTCCAGGCTGTGTGCCACAGTTGCCTTGCAACGATGTACAGTCTGTTTGTCACGGTTGCCATCTCCCGAGGTCGGTGCTGTGTGCCAGGGTCGCCTTGTGCCGAGGTCCGTACTGTGTGCCTTGGTTGCTCTTCACTGTCATTCGGGGTGTGTGCCACGGTCGTCCTGCACCGAGGTCCAGGATGTGTTCTGCTCTCGGCTTTCAATGAGTTCCGGGCTCTGTGCTGCATTCCCTCTGTGCCTAGGTCCGGGCTGTGTGCCACAGTTGCCCTGTTCTGAGGTCCGGGCTGTGTACCCAGGTAACCTTCTGCAGAGGTCCGGGCTGTGTGCCGCGGTCGCCTTGTTCCAAGGTCCGGGCTGTGTACCGCGCTCGCAATCTCCCCACATCCGTGCTGTGTGCCGCGGTCACCCTGTGCCCAAGTCCGGCCTGTGTTCCACCCTCGGCTTGCGACCTGTTCTTGGCTCTCTGCCACGGTTCCTCTTTGCCAAGGTCCAGGCTTTGTGCCGCTGTAGCCTTCTCCAGAGGTCCGAGCTGTGTTCCATGGTCCCCCTGCGCAGAAGTCCAGGCTGTGAGCCGCAGTCGCCCTCAGCCGATATCCGGCTTGTGTTCCGCAGATGCCCTGTGCCGAGGTCCGGCCTTTGTGCTGCGGTTGACCTGCGCCGAGGTCCGGCCTGTGTGCCACGGTCACCTTGCACCCAGGCCCGGCCTATGTGTCGCTGTCGCACGGCACTGATGTCCGGCCTCAGTGTCATGGTCACCTTGCTCCGAGGTCCGGACTGTGTTTCGCAGTCGGCTAGCAACGAGTTCCAGGCTGTGTCACGTTGTCACCCTTCACTGAGTTTCAGGCTGTGTGCTGCAGTTGCCCTGCGCCGAAGTCCAGGCTGTGTTCCGCGGTCGGCTAGTGACGAATTCCATGCTGTGTGCCGCAGTCACCCTTCTTTAAGGTTTGGGCTGTGTGCCGCAGTCGCTCTGTGCCGAGGTCCAGGTTGTGTGCTGCAGTCACCCTGCGCCGTGGTATGGCCTGTTTGCCACGGTCGCCCTGTGCTGAGGTCCGGGCTGTGTTCGGGGTTGGCTAGCGATGAGTTCTGAGCACTGTGCCACGGTAGCCCTGCACAGATTTCTGGGCTCTGTGCCGCGGTCACAGTGCTACGAGATCCTGGGTGTGTGCCACAGTGAACATCTGCCGATATCCATGCTGTGTTCCAGGGTCGCCTTGACTTAAGGTCCAGGATGTGTGCCGCGGTTGCCCTTCACTGAGGTTCGGGATGTGTCTCGCAGTCACCCTGCATCGATGTCCGGCCTGTGTGCCACAGTCACCCTGTGCTGAACTCCGGGCTGAGTTCCACGGTCGGCTAGTGAAGAGTTCCATGCTGTGTGCCACGGTCACCCTTCACTGAGTTTCGGGCTCTGTGTCGCAGTCGCCCTGCGCCTAGTCCCAGTCTGTGTGCCACGGTCGCCTTCAGTCAAGGTCCGTTCTGTTTGCCAGGGTTCCCCTGCATCAAGGTCTGGGATGTGTGCTGCGGTCCCCCTTCAATGAGGTTCAGGCTGTGTGAGTGGGCAACCTGTGCCGAGGTCTGGGCTGTGTGCTGCGGTAGCCTTGCTCCGAGGTCCCGGCTGTGTTTCCCAGTCACCCTGCACTGGTGTCTGGGCTGTGTGCTGCGGTCGCCAACTCCTGAGGTCCGTGATGTGTGCCAAGGTCGCCCTGTGCCGAGGGTCGTGCTGTGTGCCTCGGTCGCTCTTCACTGAGGTTCTGGCTGTGTGCCACGGTCGCCCTGATCCAAAGTCCGGGCTTTTTGCCCCGATCGCCCTGAGCCAAAATCCGGCCTGTGTTCCGCAGTCGCCCTGCCCCAAGGTCCATCCTTTGTGCCATGGTCGCCCTGCGTCGAGGTCCGGCCTCTGTGCTGGTATCGCCCTGTGCTGAGTTCCGGCCTTGTGCAACCTTCACCCTGCGCCGAGGTCAGGGCATTGTTCCACGGTTGGCTAGTGACGAGTTCTGCGCTCTGTG
>SJYV01045336.1:684846-812539 GCA_006410875.1 Neotragus pygmaeus
CGGCACTGATGTCCGGCCTCAGTGTCATGGTCACCCTGCTCCGAGGTCCGGACTGTGTTTCGCAGTCGGCTAGCAACGAGTTCCAGGCTGTGTCACGTTGTCACCCTTCACTGAGTTTCAGGCTGTGTGCTGCAGTTGCCCTGCGCCGAAGTCCAGGCTGTGTTCCGCGGTCGGCTAGTGACGAATTCCATGCTGTGTGCCGCAGTCACCCTTCTTTAAGGTTTGGGCTGTGTGCCGCAGTCGCTCTGTGCCGAGGTCCAGGTTGTGTGCTGCAGTCACCCTGCGCCGTGGTATGGCCTGTTTGCCACGGTCGCCCTGTGCTGAGGTCCGGGCTGTGTTCGGGGTTGGCTAGCGATGAGTTCTGAGCACTGTGCCACGGTAGCCCTGCACAGATTTCTGGGCTATGTGCCGCGGTCACAGTGCTACGAGATCCTGGGTGTGTGCCACAGTGAACATCTGCCGATATCCATGCTGTGTTCCAGGGTCGCCTTGACTTAAGGTCCAGGATGTGTGCCGCGGTTGCCCTTCACTGAGGTTCGGGATGTGTCTCGCAGTCACCCTGCATCGATGTCCGGCCTGTGTGCCACAGTCACCCTGTGCTGAACTCCGGGCTGAGTTCCACGGTCGGCTAGTGAAGAGTTCCATGCTGTGTGCCACGGTCACCCTTCACTGAGTTTCGGGCTCTGTGTCGCAGTCGCCCTGCGCCTAGTCCCAGTCTGTGTGCCACGGTCGCCTTCAGTCAAGGTCCGTTCTGTTTGCCAGGGTTCCCCTGCATCAAGGTCTGGGATGTGTGCTGCGGTCCCCCTTCAATGAGGTTCAGGCTGTGTGAGTGGGCAACCTGTGCCGAGGTCTGGGCTGTGTGCTGCGGTAGCCTTGCTCCGAGGTCCCGGCTGTGTTTCCCAGTCACCCTGCACTGGTGTCTGGGCTGTGTGCTGCGGTCGCCAACTCCTGAGGTCCGTGATGTGTGCCAAGGTCGCCCTGTGCCGAGGGTCGTGCTGTGTGCCTCGGTCGCTCTTCACTGAGGTTCTGGCTGTGTGCCACGGTCGCCCTGATCCAAAGTCCGGGCTTTTTGCCCCGATCGCCCTGAGCCAAAATCCGGCCTGTGTTCCGCAGTCGCCCTGCCCCAAGGTCCATCCTTTGTGCCATGGTCGCCCTGCGTCGAGGTCCGGCCTCTGTGCTGGTATCGCCCTGTGCTGAGTTCCGGCCTTGTGCAACCTTCACCCTGCGCCGAGGTCAGGGCATTGTTCCACGGTTGGCTAGTGACGAGTTCTGCGCTCTGTGATGCGATCGCCCTTCACTCAGTTTCAGGCTGTGTGCCTTGGTCGCCCTTTGCCGAGGTACAGGCTATGTGCCGTGTTCGCCATGCGCAGAGTTCCTGGCTGTGTTTCGCAGTTGACTAGCGACGAGTTTCAGGCTCTGTGAGGCTGTCACCTTGCACAGATTGCTGGACTGTGTGCTGTGGTCGCCCTTCACTGAGGTTCGGGCTGTTTGCCACGGTCACCCTGCGCCAAGGTCCAGGCTATGTTCCGCGGTTGGCTAGCGACCAGTTCTGTGCTATGTGACGCGATCGCATTTCTCTCATATTCAGGCTGTGTGCCTTGGTCGCCCTGCGCCGAGGTCCTGGCTGTGTTTCGCAGTCAACTACCAATGAGTTCCACGCTCTGTGAGGCTGTCGTCCTGCACAGAATGCTGGGCTGTGTGGTGCAGTCGCCCTTCACTGAGGATCGGGCTGTGTGCCGCAGTCGCACTGCACCAAGGTTCGGGCTGTGTGCCATATTAGCCTGGCACCGAAGTCTGGGCTGTGTGCCATGGTCGCCATCTCCCCAGGTTCAGGATGTGTGCCACGGTCGCCCTTTGCCAAGATTCATCCTGTGTTCCGCCCTCGGCTTGTGACCTGTTCCCGGCTCTGTGCTGTGGTTCCTCTTTGCCAAGGTCCGGGCTGTGTGTTGCGGTAGTCTGCTCCAGAAGTCCGGGCTGTGTGCCGTGGTCCCCTTGCACTGAGGTCCTGGCTGTGTGCCTCGGTCGCCCTGAGCCGATGTCCAGTCTGTGTGCCACAGTCGCCTTGTGCCGAGGTATGGCCCTTAGTGCTGCTGTCGCCCTGTGCTGAGGTCCGGCCTGAGTGCTGCTGTCACCCTGTGCTGAGGTCTGGGCTGAGTGCCACGGTCACCGTGCTCTGAAGTCCGGACTGTGTTCTGCGGTTGACTAGTGGAGAGTTCCAGGCTGTGTGACGTGGTCACCCATCACTGAGTTTCAGACTGCATGCCTTGGTAGCCCATCGCAAAGGTCCGGTCTGTGTGCCTTGCTCGCCCTGCGACAAGGTCCCGCTTGTTTGCCGTAGTGACCCTGCGCCGAAGTCCGGGCTGTGTTCCCCCATCGGCTAGCGACGAGTTCCATGCTCTGTGCCATGGTCACCCTGCACAGATTTCTGGGCTGTGTTCTGCTGTCGCCCTTCACAGAGGTTTGAGCTGTGTGCCACGGTTGCCCTGTGCCGATGTTCGGGCTGTGTGCCGCGGTCACCCTGCGCCGAGGTCAGGGCTGTGTTCCATGGTTAGCTGGCGACAATTTCTGAGCTGTGTGCCACAATTGCCCTTCACTGAATTTCGGGCTGTGTGCCGCCGTCGCCCTGCGCCAAGGTCCGCACAGTGTGCGGCAGTCACCCTGAGCCGAGGTCTGACCTGTATGCCGTGGTCAAACTGCTACGAGATCCTGAGTGTGTGTCACAGTGAACATCTGGCGACATCCGTGCTGTGTTCCAGGGTCACTTTGACTTAAGGTCCGGGATATGTGCGGCGTTTGTCCTTCACTGAGGTTTGGGATGTGTGTCGCAGTTGCCCTGCATCGAAGTCCGGCCTGTGTGCCACGGTCACCCTGTGCTGAATTCCAGGCTGTGTTCTGTGGTCAGCTAGTGATGAGTTCCATGCCATGTGCCGCGGTCGCCCTTCACTGTGTTTTGGGCAGTGTGCCACAGTCGCCCTTCGCAAAGGTCCGGGCTGTGTGCCGCGGTCGCCCTGTCCCAAGGTCCGGTTTGTGTGCCACTGTCCCCTGCGCTGAAGTCCACACTGTGTGCCCCAGTTGCCCTGCGCTGAGGTCCGGCCTGTGTGCCTCAGTAGCCTTGAACTGAGTTCCGGGCTGAGTACCACCTTAGCCTTGTGCTGAGGTCCGGGCTGTGTGCTGCAGTCGCCCTTACCTGAGGGTCGGGCTGTGTGCCGCGGTCGCACTGCGGCGAGGTTCGGGCTGTGTGCCATATTAGCCTGGCACCGAGGTACGGGTTGTGTGCCGCGGTCGCCATCTCCCCAGGTCCGGTATGTGTGCCGTGGTCGCCCTGTCCCGAGGTTCATGCTGTGTACTGCCCTTGGCTTGTGACCTGTTCCCGGCTCTGTGCCGCAGATCCTCTTTGACAAGTTCCAGTCTGTGTGTCGCGGTAGCCTGCTCCAAGGTCCGGGCTGTGTGCTGTGGTCCCCCTGTGCTGAGGTCCGGGCTGTGTGCCTCAGTCGCCCTCAGCTGATGTCTGGCCTGTGTGCCACAGTTGTCCTGCGCCGAGGTCGGGGCTAAGTGCCGCTGTCACCCTGTGATGAGGTCCGGGTTGAGTGCCACCATCACCCTGCCCTGAGGTCAGGGATGTGTTCTGCCATCAGCTAGTGACGAGTTCCATGCTGTGTGCCATGGTCGCCCTGCACAGATTTCTGGGATGTTTTCTGCTGTTGCCCTTCACAGAGGTTCGGGCTGTGTGCTACGGTAGCCCTGTGCCGATGTTCGGGCTGTGTGCTGCGGTCACCCTGCACCGAGGTCAGGGCTGTGTTCCGCGGTAGGCTGGTGATGATTTCCAAGCTGTGTGCCACAGTCGCCCTTCACTGAATTTCAGGCTGGGTGCCGCCGTCGCCCTGCGCCAAAATCCGGGTTGTGTGCCGCAGTCGCCCTACGTCGTGGTACGGCCTGTTTGCCGCGGTCGCCCTGTGGTGAGGTCTGGGCAGTGTGCGGCGATCGCCCTGAGCCAAAGTCCTACCTGTGTGCTGTGGTCACACTGCTACGAGATCCTGGGTGTTTGCTGCAGTGAACATCTGCCGGCATCCGTGCTGTGCTCCAGGGTCACCTTGACTTAAGGTCCGGGATGTGTGCCGTGGTTGCCCTTCACTGAGGTTCGGGATGTGTGCCGCAGTCGCCCTGCATTGAAGTCCGGCCTGTGTGCTGCGGTCACCCTGTGCCGAACTCCGAGCTGTGTTCCGCGGTCGGCTAATGACGAGTTCCTTGCTGTGTGCCACGGTCGCCCTTCACTGAGGTTCGGGCTGTGTGCTTCAGTCACCCTGCGCCAAGTTGCAGGCTGTGTGCCACGGTTGCCTTCGGTCAAGGTCCGTGCTGTGTGCCAGGGTTGCCCTGCATCAAGGTCCGGGATGTGTGCTGCGGTCGCCCTTCAATGAGGTTCAGACTGTGTGCCTCGGTCACCCTTCACTGAGGTTCAGGCTGTGTGCAGTGATCGCCCTGCTTGATGTCCATGATGTGTGCCACAGTCGCCCTGTGCCTCGGTCCAGCCTGTGTTCCGCGGTCACCCTGTACCGAAATCCGGGCTGTGTTCCGCGGTTGGCTAGCGACGAGTTACTGGCTGTGTGCCGCAGTCGCCCTTCACAGTGTTTCGGGCAGTGTGCCACCGTTGCCCTTTGCCGAGGTCCAGGCTGTGTGCCATGGTCGCACTTCGACAAGGTCCATCCTGTTTTCCATGGTCGCCCTGCGCCGAGGTCTGGGCTGTGTTCTGTGGTCAACTAGAGACGAGTTGCAGACTCTGTGCCACTGTCGTCCTGCACAGATTTCTGGGCTGTGTGCTGTGGTCGCCCCTCACTGAGGTTTGGGCAGTGTGCCGCAGTCGCCCTTCACCAAGGTCTGGGCTGTGTTCCGCGGTCGGCTGGCAATGATTTCCGGGCTGTGTACCACAGTCGCCCTTCACTGATGTTCATGCTATGTCCCACGTTAGGCCTGCGCCGAGGTCTGGGCTGTGTGCTGTGGTCGCCCCGCATAGAGGTCGGGCCTGTGTGCCGCGGTTGCCCAGTGCGGAAGCCCGGGCTGTGTTCCACAGTTGTCTTGGAGTGAGTTCCAAGCTCTGTGCCACAGTCGCCTTGCACAGATTTTTGGCAGTGTGCCGCGGTCGCCCTTCACTGATGTTCGGGCTGTGTGCGCAGGTCGCCCTGTGCCGAGGTCCACACTGTGTGCCGCGGTCACCCTATGATGAGGTACAGCCTGTGTGACTCGGTAGCCTTGAACCGAGGTCCGGGCTGTGTGCNAGCCCACCAGGCTCCCCCGTCCCTGGGATTCTCCAGACAAGAACACTGGAGTGGGGTGCCATTTCCTTCGCCAAGTTCTCTGTTTAGGTTTTCATTAATTTCTTTCAATGATGTTTTGTACTTCTCAGTGTAGATATTTTGCACTTTTATTAAATTTATTCTTAAGTATTTGATGGTTTTGACACTATTATAATAGTACTTTAAAATTTTATTGTCCAAATTTTTGGTGCTAATATAGGTACATATAACTGATCTTTGCATATTGGTTTTGTTGTCCATAGCTTTTTAAGTGCACTTATTAGTTCCAATAGGGTTTTTTCTTTGTTTGTTTGTTCTTTCTTTGTTTAGATTCCACAGTAATAATGCCATTGGAGAATAAAGGTAGTTTTACCTCTTCTACAAAGTTTATACTCTATTTCTTTTGCTTGCAATACTGTACTGCCTAGGGCCTTCAATACATTACTGAATAGAAGTAGAAAGAGCGTTTTCCTGATCTAAAGAGAAAAGCATTCAGTGTTTTACTATTAAATATGATATTAGTTGTAGAATTTTTCATTGACGTCTATTATCAGATTGAAGAGGTTATGTTCCTCTCTGGTGAGCATTTTGATCAGGAATGAGTGTTGGATTTTTTCCAAATTTTTTCTCCCTGTATTTATGGAGTTGATAATACGGCTTTTCTTCTTTATTCTCTAAATGTGGTGAATTACACTGATTGATTTTCAAACATTAAACTATCCTTGCATTATTTGTGATAAACTCCACTTGGTCTTAATAAATTATCCTTAATAAAATTTTTAAAATTATTCCTTTCATGCATTGTTAGATTTAGTATGACAGTAATTTGTTGAGGAGTTATTTTTTTATATCTATATGTATATTCTTTAAAGAAAACAGTTTTCTCATAAAGTCCTCTTTTCTGCTTTTGGAATCAGTATAATACTGATTTCATAAAATTATTTGGGAAGCTTTCTCTCCTCCTCTGTTTTCAGAAAAAAATTATGTAGGGAATAGTATTTTTTCTGCTTAGATAATTGACAAAATTCTCCATAAAACCATATGGATGGGCTGTCTTCTTCATGAGAAGGCTTAAAATTAGAACTTTTTTCTTTTCTTTCAATTTTTTGTTTTTCCTGAGTCAATTTTGTTATGTTTTTAATGGATTTGTCTATTTTAATCTCAACTATCATACTTATTGACATAAAATTATTTATAAAATTTTTCTTATTGTCCTTTTAATATCTGTAGCATCTATATTTATATTCTTTCTTTCATTCCTGATTTTGGAGTTTTCTTCATTGATGAGCCTTACTAAGGAATTATGAATTTTATTAATCTTTTCAAAGAACCAACTTTTAGCTTTATTAATTTTTCCATTGTCTTTTCTTCTATTTAATTAACTTTCATTCTTCATTATTTCCTGCCTTCTATTTCCTTTGTGTTTAATTTGTTCTTTTTCTAGCTTCTTAAGGTAGATATGGAAATCACTGATTTTAAACATTTCTTCTTTTCTTTAAAAAAAAAAAAGTATTTAAAGCTTTAAATTTTCCTTCAAGCCTTTCTTTAGATATATACCAATGTTTTGTTTCATTCAGTGAAAACTACTTTCCGATATCTCTTGTGTCTTCCTCTTTGAGACACAGGTTATTTATAAATGTGTTATTTAATTTTCAAATATTTGAGAATTTTTCTTGATACTTTTTTGTTATTGGTTTTTAATTTAATTTTATTATAGTCAGAGAATATATTCTGTGAGATAGTAGTCTTTTGAAAGTACTGAGACTTATTTTATGGTTCAGCTTATGGTCCAACTTGGTGAATATTCCCTAGGCTCTTGAAAAGAATGTTTATTCTGCTATCATAGGGTGAAGTATTCTATAAATGTCACTAAGTCAAGTTATTGACTGTGTTGTTCTAAGCTTTTTATCCTTACTGATTTTTAAAATTTACTTGTCCTATAAATTACTTAAAGAATATTATTAAAATCTCCCATTACAGAGATTTCCCTGGTGGCCTAGTCATTAAGACTTCACACTTCAGCCGCAGGGAGTACAGATTGGATCCTTGGTCAGGGAACTAAGACCCCATATGACATGTGGTGTAGCCTAAAACAAAAAAAATCTCCCACTATAATTGTCTGGATATTTGTCTGTCCTTTTAGTTCTGTCACATTTTCCTTCTGTTATTAAATGTATATTTAGGTATGTTTTCCTGATGAACTGACGCCTTTATCATTATGAAACAGCCCTCTTAACCTCTGAAAATACTCCTTGACTTAAGTCTGCTAATATTAATATAGCCATATCAAATTGCTTGTACTACTGTTTAATTGTATATCTTTTTTCACTTCCTTTGACTGTAAACCAATAAACTGTGTCTCCTCTAGATACCATATATACTTGAGTCTTAATATTTTTTTACTTATCTGAAAAATCTATCTTTTAAATAAAGTATTTAGTCCATATTCATTTAATGTAATTATTAAGATCATTGGGTTTAAGCCCAATCTTACTATTTCTATTCTATTTGTCCCATCTAGATTTTTTCCCCCTGTATTTCTCCTTTTCAGCCTTTCAGTTTTTTTTTTTATTAATGGAACATTTTCCATATTCCCATTTATTTCCTCTATTGGCTTTTAAATTATATCTCTTTGTATTTTTTTCTCTTAGCGGTTGCTCTAGTTATAACCACAACCCACACTGCAATGAAAATGGAAGATTCCATGTGTCACAACTAAGATCCAGCACAGTCAAATAAACAAAGTAATTAAAATAAAATAAATATTAAAAATAAGATAGTCCTCTGATTTAAATACATATTTATTTTGTTGTTCATTTCAGTTGATCTGAATTTTCATCTGGTATCATTTTCCTTTAGCCTAAGTATTCTGCAGCATTTCTTATGATACAGATCTGCTGGCAACAAATTCTCTCAGCTTTTCTTAATCTAAAAGTGCTTTATCCCACCTAAGATTTGAGGGATATTATCACAAAATATTGAACTCTTCGTTGACAGGGATGGTTTTTTTCCCACATGTCATTCCGTTTTCTTCTAGCCTCCTTTGTTTTTTATGAGAAGTCAGCTCTAGTTTGTTTCTTTGTTCTCCTATATCTAATTTCCCCCCTCCCCACTTCTGGCTGCTTTAAGATTTTCTATTTATTTTGGATTTTCAAAAAATTGACTGTAATTTCCTGAACAGCAATTGAATTGATTAACATTGAAACTGGACCAGCATGTTCAGATTGCAGATTAAATCTCTGGAAACATTTCTTAGTATACTTTAGTCTACTTCACAGTTTCCCAACTAAAAAGGCATTAAAGACCTTGAAGAGGAGAGAGATTAGATGCTCAGAACAAGGAGGTAGAAAAATAAAGCCATGAGAAAAGGTTAACATACTATTATACTAGAAGATAAGAAGTCTGGAGGGACTCACGAAGAGAAAACGCACAGATACCTAATAATAACTACATAAATGTTGAGCTCTACCTAAGTAAAAATTTATTTTAATACCAGAGTTGTTTGTCTCAAAAAGTGAGTTAATAATGGTCGCTGAAATATTCAAATAGGACCAGGAAGAGTCCTTGTCTAGAAGCTGGAGAAGATGGTTCTGTCTTGGGCTGGGAATGAGCCAGTCAGCATCTATGTTTTCATCAAATTGTAGCATTCTATAATTCAATTTCAGAATTTTGGGATTCTCTTTCATTCTAAGAAAGGGTTTGCTTAGTTGTTAAACACAGCAGTTTTGTAATTTGCATCCCGCTCCTGTAAATCTTTTAATATAGGATAGATTCTCATCTACCTGGGACACTTTAAAATGTAATCAGGGAATGCTTGTAGACAGAGGAATGACCTATCTAGTCACTTGAAATCTTTTCTATTCTTGTGAACCATTTATCATCTAAACATATTTGGGACTATGTCAGAATATTTCATTCAAGATCTTCATGCTACTTCCTAATCTCAAGTAAGCAAAGTTTACAAGATGGGAAAAATCTCTTTATCCTTTTATTTAAAAGGGAAACTGAGCAAGATAAAATGATTTCCCAGGACCAAAAGCCAAACTTTGAAAAATAACCTTTATTACCATTGATATTTACTGAATATCCACTATGTGTTATGGACCTACCAGCCTATGTAGCTTAAGTACATTAAGGCTAGGTATTGTTATTAGCACTTTAAAATGAGAAAACTGAAGCCCAGAGAGTAAATATGATTTGTTAGTAAGGAACAAGATGAGGATTCAAGCCCAGATCTAATTCTAAGACCTCTGCTCTTTCCCTATGTACTGTAGGACGATCATACACAAAGTGTCTATAGTAACTGAGTTTGCAATTCTCTAGGCTCTGCTGGCCAGGAGGCATCCATGGCATGCCCTCCCACTCAGGGAAGACACATCTTGCCCTGGAACATGAAGGGTCCTAGCTACACAGGTTAGAGAACAGCAGGACCCTGAGCCTTCAAGGCCAAGCAACATATCTCCTAGTAGCTGGGCAAGAGTGCTCCTGATGAGGCGATGGATCTACTGCTAATTAAAGTCTTCATTTGAGCTGGGTCCAGCCTCCTTCCAGGGCCAGAGGCAGTACAGATTAAGCTCCTAATCCAGGTGACACTGATTTGCTTTCTGATGCCAAAATCACCCTCTGATATATTGGGGAATATATTTTCCATTTGCTAATTGGGTATTAGTGTTATCCTTCTTACCAATTCTGTAGGAAACCACTGACATGATTACCTTTATCATACTCTTCAAAACATCCTGGAAGATATTTTATAAGAGAAGGCATATGTGGAAATCCCTCAGAAGTCAAATACCAAAGCACTGCTACATCCCTCAAGAAGCCTTTTCAAACGCAGCTTGTGTGCTCCGTTATTACACTTAATCATATGCCAGTTCACCGCACAGTTATTAGTGTATGTTTCCCATCCACTTTACTACATACAAGTCCTGGTGAAACAACTTTTGGAAACAGATATCTCTGGATTCAAATTCAGTCTCTATCACATACTGCTTCTATTTGGAGTTGGGCAAATTGTTGAATTGCTGAATTTATCTGACTCTCTGTTTCCACATATTAAATTTGGGTTGACAATATTCCCCATTAGAGAATAATTCTTAGAATTAAAATAGACAATGTGTATAAAAAACCTAGCTAGTTAACTAATAGACATTTGGCCCAGGGTTCTTTCCACCTGGAAAAAAGAGGCCATACCTCTATCATCTTTGCGTCCCTCGAAGTACCTAACTTAGATGCTTGAACTTCCGGAAGGTTCAGTCTCTGTTTGCTGAGTGAGGAAAGCACTCTGAACTTGCAACCAGAAGGTCATACTTACTGCCTGTGTAGCTGTGAACCCTATGCTTCCCTTTGATGAAACTCAATTTTCTTACTGGTAACATAGAGTTGATACCATTTATCTCATCCGATTGTTGTAAGGATGCAGTAAGCATCACTGTGCCAAGCTCAGTGCTTATAAACCCTGATTATACATTAGAATTAGAATATAGGAGCTTTTGAAAAATACTAATCCCTAACCCACATGCTGCTACTGCTAAGTCACTTCAGTCGTGTCCGACTCTGTGCGACCCCATAGACGGCAGCCCATCAGGCTTCCCCATCCCTGGGATTCTCTAGGCAAGAACACTGGAGTGGGTTGCCATTTCCTTCTCCAATGCATGAAAGGAAAAAGTGAAAGTGCAGTCGCTCAGTTGTGTCCGACTCTTAGCAACCCCATGGACTGCAGCCTACCAGGCTCCTCTGTCCATGGATTTTCCAGGCAAGAGTACTGGAGTGGGGTGCCATTGCCTTCTCCTAACCCCACATAGGTCCTGGAAAAGAAATCTCTAGGGATGGGGTCTTGGCAATGTATAAATTTCCACAGGAGCTTCTAGTCGAGAATGAAGGCTGAAAATCACTAGCATGTGTCTGATGAACAGCAAGCACCCAGTTAAGTGTTCTTCCTTCCAGGTAGAAGCANACCCCACATAGGTCCTGGAAAAGAAATCTCTAGGGATGGGGTCTTGGCAATGTATAAATTTCCACAGGAGCTTCTAGTCGAGAATGAAGGCTGAAAATCACTAGCATGTGTCTGATGAACAGCAAGCACCCAGTTAAGTGTTCTTCCTTCCAGGTAGAAGCAGTAGAAATGGTGACAATGGGAGCAACTTCCTAGGGGAAGGACTCACTCTTTCAGAATCATTCCACACATATCCTGTCACTTAGAAATTCATATTTTAAAATTATTTTAAAGATTGAAATACTGCTAGGTTGGTTATATTTATAAATATTTATAATTTAAGCTGGTGGAACCCTTTGAAAGCATCTGTTCCACACCCCCTCATTTTGTGGATAAGGAAATTGAGTCCCAGAGAGAAGAAATGGTTTTCCCCACGTCTCATAGTGACAAGAACACAAGTCTGCAAACCATCAGACTGTTGTACTGGATAATGAGATTTTGCTCAAGCTACCAACTAACTGAAAGCGATGGAAGGGCAAGGCCTTGAACAGGTGCACAAACCTTGTGCATGATACTATACGTGCTACAGCTACAAGAATAATTCAAGCAGGGATTCTACCCTGATGGAGAGATTAGAGATTTTCTGAGAAAAAGGTAGAGAAAGGAAGATGGATGTTTCTTTCCTTGCAGTATTGCCTTGGACCAGGGGTAGGGGAATCACTGTATCAGTGCATCATGAAAAATCATCCTCATGTTACCCTGGGCACCTAATCTAAACTCAGTTGTTACTGTTGTTGTTGTTTATTCTTAACATAATATGAGCATTATAAGCCAAGTTTACTAATACAGACTGACCACATCAGAGGTTCCTGGAAAATTCATATTTAAAATTTACATAATTGAGATTTCCTGCTGTGACTGGAATCTGTACAGAATAATTCTTCCAGCTAGAAAATCTGGATAAAATATTTGAAGTAAAGGCATCAATTTGAAGGTTCAGAGAGCTACCAAGACATCAAACACTTGAAGACAAAGACTTTGACAATGAAGAGATGAGCACAACTTTCAACTTTACCATTAGACACATTTGTTGATTTAAAAGTGGGGACTATGAGGCTGGGAGACTGAACAGAGCTGCTGGCAGCCTTAAACACTGGGAGAACAAAAACTGGAGTCAGGGTCCACCAAGGAGGAGGAACTCTGATAACACCCTAGGCTTTCACTTAGGACCTCTAAAAGGTAACATTTTAGGAGTGAATGTCAACTAGAAATAGACAAAAAAATGATAACTCTCAAAAAGGATAAATCTCAGTGAATTCAGTCATCAGTTGGATTCCCTCTAGACTTCTGCTACAAGCAAATGTATTTATTCTCTGAAGCAAAAGAATGTCAGAAAGAGCTTCTGATATTTTATACACAATGCCCAGGATTCAAACAAAAGTTACAGAAGCAACAGGAGACAAGACTGAATGTGTGAAAAACAAGAGGGGGGAAAAAAACAGAAAATGAGAGAACCAGAGACACCCAGACCCAGATCCATGAGAGATTCAGATCTTGACATTATCAAATTAAAATAACTGTGAATAATATACTCAAAAACAGATAAGATGGAAAAGTTTCCTCAGACAACTGGAAAATATTTTTTTAAGAATAAAATGGAAATTCTAAAACTGAAAGAAATACAATAACTTAAATTCAGAATTCAACAAATAGATTTGACAGCACATTAGACAGTTGAAAGTAGATTCACAAACCAGAAAAAAAAAATCAATAGAAAATATTCAGACACAGAGAAAAAGAGAGAAGTACAGAAAAGAGCATGAGACATACGGACACGGTGAAAGGTCCAACAGACACAGTATTTGTCTTTCAGGAAGTGACAGAGTGAATGGGAAAGAAACAGTATTTGAAGAGAACAAAATACAAAAACAAAATACAAAAACAACAAAATACAAAACAACAAAAGCAACAAAATACAAAAACCAACCAACCAAACAAACCCACAACTAGGCACATTACTGCAAAACTATTGAAAACCAAGACCAAGGAAAAACTAAAAGAATATGGGCCAGGGGACAAGGGAAGGGGAAAATGGAATCATATTACCTACAAAGAAGCAAAATAAAATTGACAGATGATTTCCCAACAGAGACTATAGAAACCAGAAGGCAATGACATATTTTAAAATACTGAAGAAAAATAACTGCAGTCTAGAATTTGATAACCCATCAGAAAAAATTATCATAAGTGAAGCTTAAGTTTACCATTTTCAAACAAACAAAAAAGAGAGATTTCATCAAAAGTAGGCTAGCACTGAAAGAAAAAATAAAGGTAGTTTTTTAGGGAGAAATAAAATTATCCCAGATAGTATACTGGAGATGCAAAACGGAAAAGAGGAAACAGAAATGATAAATATGTGGATGATTCTAAAGGAATATTGTATAAATTGACAGTATCATGGAATGAAACCCCAGTTCCCAAAGCTGCTCGCCTGGTGGAGGAAAAACCATCATAGTCACTCAGGTGATAATTAGAAATCCTTCCACATTTTTCAACCATTACATTTTTTCTCACTTCTTCTTAAGTGACAGACAATGTATTTGCTAATCATTAATACTAAGTTTCATTATCATTGTTAGATTAGTTCGTCTTTGGCTGGGATTAGTTGATCTGTTATGATAATGCTGTTCCAGTACATCTGAACATGTCTTCAATACACTATGTACAAATGCCTGTACAGTCTTTGCCAAGATAATCTGATGAATTCTTGGCCCCAAAATCTAATAATATATATATTTTTAAAGTAAAGGTCTATTTTCTCCTTCATTGCCGTTTATTTTCTGCTTCTGCCACCAACAATGTTGGAAGCTTTAGTACATTTTGCTCTATTCCAGCACTAATTATTCAATTCAGAGTCACAAGCACGGTCATCTTCAGTTTCACCCAAATGCAAACCTCTCTTTAAGCTAGAATTAAGCACAGTTTTGAGTATGGAATTTAGGCTAATCAGGTATAAATGCAGTGCAGCTCTTTCAGGTTTTTAAATTTAGACTTGCTAGTATGTCATTGTTGGAGAAGGCAATGGCACCCCACTCCAGTACTTTTGCCTGGAAAATCCCATGGACGAAGGAGCCTGGTAGNTTTTGTTACCTAGCATAGACACTGAGTCCCTAGGATTTCTTAAAGATTACTTCCTGACAGGGTTGGAGGGTGAACATCTAGAAGTGAACTTTCTACAATAATCTGGTACCCTAGGAACCTTCAAGGTTCCATTCCTCTGTTTCTGGACAGGATCAAATGTTCCTCAAGTGCTCCCCTCAAACCCTGAATGGACTTCAGAGGAGAGGACCATCAACCTGGCCAGGAGAGTGGAAGCATTTAGCAGGGGATGTTGACTGCAGGATAAGCTCCTTCCTTTTGGGGTGGGAATGGAGGGGTGAAGGAGAGGGTAGAAGTGGAAGAAAGATGAGGAACTTAAATACGTGGGAATTTCCTGGAAGTTTTCATTGTTGTCAAATCTGGGCCTCTCTGGGAACTCGGAAGAAGGAAATCAGGCTTCAGAATGGTCAGGATGTGAGAAGTAGGAAGTTCCTTTATGTGTGCTAGAAACTGAAGCCAGANTGGGAATTTCCTGGAAGTTTTCATTGTTGTCAAATCTGGGCCTCTCTGGGAACTCGGAAGAAGGAAATCAGGCTTCAGAATGGTCAGGATGTGAGAAGTAGGAAGTTCCTTTATGTGTGCTAGAAACTGAAGCCAGACTGGGCCCAGCCAGGCTGCCCATCCCTCACACTCAGAGGCTTCACTTGGGAAATAGTCATGGGAAGTCTTGGAGCTATCATCCCTGCACAAACACTAAATAGCAGGGCCTAGCAGATCCCAGATTTCTAGTGCAGTAGAAAAAAGAGATTTTTATCTTAGGGCAAACCTTCAGAGGGTATTTGGCCCACCAAACCCATACACTGTTTGAGATAAGGGTGCGGGTGGTGGGCTCCCTAGTCTAGCAGACAGATACTGGCCTCAGTGCCAGCTTCTCTGGTCCCATTTCAGGACAGCTGCCTAAGTCTGAGAAACTGATCTGCCTCCAATAGAGGTCTCATCTCTTTTACTCTACTCCATTTGGTCTTCTATACTATTACAAGAAAGCTCTTTCTGATACTATATTTTAAGGGACATATAGTAGACACTTAGAATATTTATTGACTAACATTTAACTCTGAATACTCCTCTAAAAAAATTTGCCCCCTTTCTGTTTTTTTGGCACTAACTCATTCCCCTCAACCAGACAGATATCTAGAGAAAGCACTTTCCTTAAAATTAAAACCACATCTCTAAGTCTTGCTAACAGGTGGATTATGACTGGATTCTTGCATCTTTTCCTCTTAAGCCCCAGAAATATACCTTCCTTTGGGGCTTTTAGTAGTTCCCCAAGTGTTTTATTCAGCATCTGCTAGTACCCAGCATCATTTTAGGCACTAGGGATATACTAATTAACAAGTGTCGGCCATATGTCGGGCCCTGGGCTACATATTAGGATATAGAATTGAGAAGAAACAACCTTTGCCATCAAGGAGCTCACAGTCTGATGGGCCATGTCCAGTGCCACAGTGGTCTCAAGAGAGACTACATCCCCTTTAATGTTTTAGCCTATATAGTAGAAAGAGTATGTGAACCCTAAAGCATTTACTAAAGGCTCAGGGATTGGTGCAGTGGTAAAGAACTCCCCTGCCAGTGCAAGAGATGAGTTCAATCCCTGGATTGGGAAAATCCTCTGGAGTAGGAAATGGTAACCCGCTCCAGTATTCTTGGCCTGGAAAATTCCATGGACATAGAGTCTCATGGGCTGCAGTCCATGGGGTCACAGAGTTGGACTGGACTGAACATAACGCTGGGATAACACCAGGAAAATAACAGTATAGCAGTTTCACTAGACAGGCCTATAAATGGTAAGTCTTCACCTAAATAGGTGGAATATGCCCCCAAATCCATGCTGGCACCTATGTAATAAATTCCAAACTCCCAAGAGAGGCCCATATATACTAAAAATTCCTTCCTACTTGCACAGTTTCTCTGTTCAGGCTCCAGCTTCACAAGTTATGTCCATTCTTAAAATGTAACAAGTTTAGTCTCAGTAGATCAATGACAATGTANGTAATAAATTCCAAACTCCCAAGAGAGGCCCATATATACTAAAAATTCCTTCCTACTTGCACAGTTTCTCTGTTCAGGCTCCAGCTTCACAAGTTATGTCCATTCTTAAAATGTAACAAGTTTAGTCTCAGTAGATCAATGACAATGTAAGCCCAGTATCCAAAGGAAACTACTAGAAAAGTCAGAGACTGTTATGTTATACTGATGTTCTGCAGTAAAATTAGCACGTCATGTGAAATTTATTTCCGTAGTGTTTCTCAAATCTGTAAACACGCCTCCCTAGTCTGAAATCCACGACCTCTCTATCCTGGATTACTTTAGTAGTCCCCTAATGTACTTCCCTGCATGCCGTAGCCATAGTGATAGGGATCTGCTGTCTTAATTCTCTGCTCTTCTTTTCCAATAGGGAAGGAGTCCAGCTTCCTTACTGTGACTCTCCTCAGTGAGTAGGCATCTTCTCATTGCTCCAACTTCTTTTGTCTCTAATTTTATGTTCCAGAGTCCTGGAAGGCCTTATTTTGACNGTTAAATACCCAAATATTAACGGGTTAGAACAAAGACCAGAGACCCCAAATGCTCTGAAAGGTCAGCACTGTAGTACTGAATCTCCTAATTAAAGGAGACAAGATGAGCAGCCAGAGCAAACACGGGCTTTGGAGTCAAGCAGATGTGATTTCTGTTCTTGCCCTGCCCCTTTCTTTCTGTGATGTGAGCAAATTACTTAGCCTCACTGGGGCTTGATAAAATGAGATAAAAAGTATAAAAATGTTTTTATTCCCTTCTGATTTATGGTATTATAGACAGTTATTGTTGCTATTTAGTCGCTCAGTCATGTCCAACTCTTGCGACTCCGTGGATTGTGCCCGCCAGGCTCCTATGTCCATGGGATCCTCCAGGCAAGAATACTGGAGTAGGTTGCCGTTTCCTTCTCCAGGGGCTCTTCCTGACTCAGGGATCAAACCCACGTCTCCTGCATTGCAGGTAGATTCTTTACCACTGAGCCAACAGGGAAGCCCGTATTACAGATAGAGGATGGGCTAATATGGCAGCTGAGAGCCATCAGGGAAATCACAAGAGTTGTGTTTTCTGGATAGACCCAAAGAAAGGTTTCTAGGGCTTTGTCTTGGCAGCAGAGTGTCAGGAAAGGCAGTGGATGTGGGAGAAGGCTATACAAAGAAAATTCTGGGTACCAGGACTGGGATGATCAATTCTAGTAGCAGGGGCTACCTCCAGCAGTCTCAGAATCACCTGAAGGGCTTGTTAAAACAGTCTGTTGGACTCTCACCCCAGAGATTCTGATTCAGTAGATCCAGGCTTGGTCCAGGCTTGAGAGTCTGCATTCCAGAAAGTTCGCAGGCAATGCTGATGTTGCATGCTAAAACTACAGTTTCAGGCCCACTGCCCTAGAATATCAATAACTGCTTCCACACCAGTGAATTTTAGGCAGCAGCAGCCTCTTTCCCTACCCCTCTGCTGAGATGTTTTTTCTGCGAGCTTCTCTGGGGCACCTAGAATGCCAGGACGCTCCCTAGGCTCACCCCTGGTCAGCCAGTGGCCACTTTCTGCGGCCTGTGCTCCTCTTGCCAAGATGATGGGGCAGCTGATAAGAGCCCAAGACTTTAAGCAGAGACAGGGGAGGAGATGAAGAGAAATGCTCAGAGCCAGGCCCAGCCCCGGCCCTGGCCCGGGTCCTGTCTGCTTTGTGTACTCAGCACAAGGACGGGAAGTGTGTCCCTCTTCTGCCTAAGCAGATTGGGAAAGATAACTTTGTTAGCAGAAGAAGCCGGTCTGAGGGGTTGTGCTCTATAGAACTGGCACAATCTGCTCTCATGCATGAGCTGCTCTGCTCAATAGAGAGCCCAGCCTTGTCCTAACAGCTCGTCTGTACATCTGTGAGGGAAATCCTCTCCTCAGTGAAAGTGCCCCGGATCCACCCTCCACCTAACCCTTTGCCCCTCAGGGCACAGGAGTCCTTGATCTTCAGCCAAATAGCTGTGATGAAGAAGAATTTCTGTCTCCCAAGCTCGCCAGGGAGGAAGCACAGAGAGGGCCATGTGGAAAACAAGAAGCAGCAAGCATTGATCCCAGTGCTGGTGAAGCAAGGGACCCTTGACCTCATTCCAACAGTATCCAAACCTTCTTCTTAACAGTGGGAATATGTATCCTGATAGCTCAGATGGTCAAGAATCTGCCAGCAATGCAGGAGACCCAGGTTCCATCCCTGGTTCAGGAAAATCTCCTGGAGGAGGAAATGGCCGCCCACTCCAGTGTTCTTTCCAGGGGAATTCCACGAACAGAGAAACCTGGCAGGCTGCAGTCCATGGGGTTGCAAAGAATCTAGCACGACTGAGCAACTAATATACACGTTTATCAAGAGCTTCCTGAATGCCCAATACTGAACTCAGTTTTACGCACATTGCTTTATTTGATCACTGCAACTCTTTTTCAGTGGATATGGGTTCTCATTTTTCATAAGAAAAAACTGAGGCGGAGACGTGGAAGTCACTGACACAAGCTTAGGCTGTGTGCTAGTGGCAACACTGACACAGTCTCATTCCAAACCTTGGCATCATGGCTAGTCAGTCTCCTACAAGATGGAGGCCCCATCCCAAGGCCTGCTCTGTGGGGTGGGGACTGGGAGGCCAGACTCCCATGGTCCGCTGTCTCCTTGAGCAGATCTGCATGTGGTAGCATCCCATCGGGGCCTGTGCCTTATGCATCTTTGAGCTCCCAGCACAGCGCCAGGCAGAGTGACAGCTGAGCAAAAGGTATGACGGCTGAATCACTTTGCTGTACACCCGACACTAACACAACATTGTAAATCGAGTATAATATAACATTTTTTAAATTTCTTAAAACCTATAAGGGCAGATAATCAGAAAAAAATAGATTTATATGTATGTATGACTGAATCACTTTGCTATACACCTAAAACCAACACAACTGTGTAAATCAACTATATTCCAATATAAAATTTTAAACATTTTTTAAAAATCTGTAAGGAAAAATAATCTTCAAAAAATTTATTTATATGCATGTATGACTGAATCATTTTGCTATACATCTAAAACCAACACAACCACACAAATCAACTACATCCCAGTATAAAATAAAAAAGTGTTTAAAAAATCTATAAGGGAAAATAATTTGCAAAAAAATAGATTTATATGTATGTATTACTATGAGTGAATCACTTTGCTGTATACCTGAAACTAACACAACATTGTAAACCAACTATACTAGAATTTTTTAAAAATTGAAATTAAAAAAAAATTTTTTTAAGTGTGTAATGGAAAGGAAGGGCAAATTTGCACATCGGATGCTGTGTGGGATCTCATCTCTTGGTGGTATTGTAGTTTTAAAGACGTGCAAGTGAAGAAACCATATGTGGACAAATAATCAAGAAACAAAAATTACATTTCCCAACAATTTCTGTCCTCGCCTGCTCTGATTCAGCCCCTCGTCGGGCTTGTTGCTATGGCTGACAGCCTTCCCTCAACACCCCACGGCTCTGTTCCTTCAAAGCAGATCTTTATAGTCTGCTCAAACCTTATGTTCTCAGTAAGTTCTGTGTCAGTACCACCTCCCCTTCTTCTGACTCTCCCAATCCCCCCAACCCCCAACTCTGTCATATTTTTTTCATATTTGGTAGCCCTTATCAGCTTCTAATCTACTCAGTGATTCCCTGGCTTTTTGCATTTAATGAGTATTATCTGCCTCCCCCACAAAATATAAGCTCTGCTGTGACAGGGATCTTTGTTTTATTCACCAATGCGTAGGAGCTTAACAAATACTTGTTAAATGAATCTCTGACATTGCCCACTAACTCAGAGCCAGGCCTAAGACACTCAGGAAAGGGACCCAATTTACCCACAAAGTCTGGTCCTAGGTTTCTTAGAGGCTCATTCCTCCTTACACCTTAGCAGCTAGAAGGGAATAAATGTGTGTGTGTGTTCGTTTCTCAGTCATGTTCAACTCTTTGAGACCCCATGGACTGTAGTCCATTCCACTGTAGTCTGTGGAATTCTCCAGGCAAGAATACTGGAGCAGGTAGCCATTCCCTTCTCCAGGGAAATCTTCCCAGACCAGAGATCGAATTTGAGTCTCCTGCACTGCAGATGGATTCTTTACCATCTGAGCCACCAGGGAAGCCCAGAGGGGAGGAGATACGTGTCCCCCAGTTGCAGTCACTGGGATTGACTGAGGATGATTTCCTCTGACCCATGTAACCACTTGCCCTTCTACTCATGCCCAAGCTCACCTGCTTCTCCCTAAAGAACCCTCTGCTTATATGAGACACGGAGGCACCAGAGCCATGGACAGTGCCTGAACCTCAGAGCTGCAACAAAACATCAGTGTCATTTCCACACCAAACCTGAGTTTCCTCATCTATAAAATGAAGGCAGTTGGAGTCAGTGATCTCTTCTGGTCTTTCCCAGTTCTGACACTTCGTGCAGGAAGAGGGGAGTGTTGGACCTTGATCAAGGTACACTTTGAAACAAACCAACTCAGGTCCCAGGAGTGCAGGACTCGGAGCAAGCATACACACCGAGGAAACCAGAATTGAAAGAGACACGTGTACCCCAATGTTCATTGCAGCACTGTTTATAATAGCCAGGACATGGAAAGAACCTAGATGTCCATCAGCAGATGAATGGATAAGAAAGCTGTGGTACATATACACAATGGAGAATTACTTAGCCATTTAAAAGAATACATTTGAATCAGTTCTAATGAGGTGGATGCAACTGGAGCCTATTATACAGAGTGAAGGAAGCCAGAAAGAAAAACACCAATATAGTCTACTAACACATATATATGGAAATTAGAAAGATGGTAATGATAACCCTGTATGCGAGACAGCAAAAGAGACACAGATGTATAGAACGGACTTTTGGACTCTGAGGGAGAGGGAGAGGGTGGGATGATTTGGGAGACTGGCATTGAAACATGTATACTATCATGTAAGAAATGAATCGCCAATCTATGTTCGATGCAGGATACAGGATGCTTGGGGCTGGTGCACGGGGACGATCCAGAGAGATGATATGGAGTGGGAGGTGGGAGGGCTGTTCAGGATTGGGAACTCATGTACACCTGTGGTGGATTTGTGTCAATGTATGGCAAAACCAATACAGTATTGTAAAGTAAACTAAAATTTTAAATTAAAATAAATAAATAAAGTTTGGGGGAAAAAAAGAAAGAAAAATGCCACCATTGAATTATTTAAAATGTTGATAATCTATTCTAAATAATTATGGAATATAAAAAAATTGGAATTTGCATTTGAATGTGGTTAAGTGCCATGTTTTAAAGATTTATTTACATCCAATGAGATAATAGGGCCATGATGAGAAAACATCCCTCGGAAAGACCTGAGAAGCTGACTGATTCCTTTAGGATTAGGCCGCCATNGCTAATTACTTAGCCATTTAAAAGAATACATTTGAATCAGTTCTAATGAGGTGGATGCAACTGGAGCCTATTATACAGAGTGAAGGAAGCCAGAAAGAAAAACACCAATATAGTCTACTAACACATATATATGGAAATTAGAAAGATGGTAATGATAACCCTGTATGCGAGACAGCAAAAGAGACACAGATGTATAGAACGGACTTTTGGACTCTGAGGGAGAGGGAGAGGGTGGGATGATTTGGGAGACTGGCATTGAAACATGTATACTATCATGTAAGAAATGAATCGCCAATCTATGTTCGATGCAGGATACAGGATGCTTGGGGCTGGTGCACAGGGACGATCCAGAGAGATGATATGGAGTGGGAGGTGGGAGGGCTGTTCAGGATTGGGAACTCATGTACACCTGTGGTGGATTTGTGTCAATGTATGGCAAAACCAATACAGTATTGTAAAGTAAACTAAAATTTTAAATTAAAATAAATAAATAAAGTTTGGGGGAAAAAAAGAAAGAAAAATGCCACCATTGAATTATTTAAAATGTTGATAATCTATTCTAAATAATTATGGAATATAAAAAAATTGGAATTTGCATTTGAATGTGGTTAAGTGCCATGTTTTAAAGATTTATTTACATCCAATGAGATAATAGGGCCATGATGAGAAAACATCCCTCGGAAAGACCTGAGAAGCTGACTGATTCCTTTAGGATTAGGCCGCCATCTCTCAGCAACAACTAAGATGAGTCTCTCTTCCCATGTCTTTCAAAACATTCCTCAAGAGGTTTAGGATTAAGTGTTTATATTTTCAAGGACTTTGCAGCTGCCAACAAATATATTTTAATCAATTGGGCACTGTTAGTAGAGTGTCTTCAGTGTCAACAGAATAAATAAGCAAAGAAAGTACTCAATTAGAAAGCTGGATTCCTCCAAATCAGAGAGACTGACTGGTTCAGAGCAATGTGGACATTCTCTGTTTTTCCAGACACAAACACGAGCTCTACTATCATCTCTCACACAGTGGTGTCAGGAGATGGGGCCACCCCAGCACGTAGCCAAACTGGGCTGGGATGCCTTGAGTGAGTGAAGTTCATTTTGAAAGTTCTGGGATGTCTCAGGGAAAACACAAGCGTCAGGAATCAACAGTTACTGAATGGTCTCAAAAGAAAGAATGACTGGGTTTCTTTCCCTCTCTGCTCTATCTTATTGCCTTACTGATACTGGGAACAACCATGACTGGCTGCTTTCAACAGAGGGATTCCCTGGAGGGCATCATCTCAATCACTGTGGGCCCTTAAACCTAGAAGTTGGAAAGAAATCAGAATTCTAGAGAAAAAAAGGCTGTGGGCTAGTGAACATTTTAATAAAAATAGAAGTTGAGACCCACAACCTTGGTACTCTCCTCCTTCAAACTACCACCATCAAAATGCAATATGCTGGAGAAGGAAATGGAAATCCATTCTAGTATTCTTGCCTAGGAAATCCCATTGACAGAGAAGCCTGGAGGGCTACAGTTCATGGGGTCACAATGAGTTGGACACAACTTAGAAACTAAACACCATCAAACTAAGAATACCTACTGCAGTGGTTTGTTGTGAGATTAAAAATAAAGTATGCCTAGGATTGAAAAATAAAATGCAATATGCCCATGACACCAGAAAGGACAGGAAATAAGGTGTATGGCTGAGGCAAGTGCCATTTTCCCCCTGGCTTAATCTCAAAGTTGCTTTCGATTTAGTAATCACAGGTTGCAGATTTCTTAAAACAATTCCAGTTTCAACTATTTTGCTCTATTTTTCCACAAGTAAGTTTGTAGAATAAAATGCCCCAATTTTTGTTTTGGAAAATGTGGTCACGGCAACCATTTTACCATTATACCAGTGCAATAGTGGAAAGGTAGCAGGCTCAGAGAGGCACAGAACATGCACTCAAGCCCTCCGTGCCAGCTTCCCAAGCATCATTCCTCGTTCAGTCATACTCGTGTTTCATCCAGCATTCTCTTGGTGGGCAAAACTATCAAACCTTCATTTCACTAAAGTCTAAAACTCTCACTGACGTTTCTTTAGCTTTCTTCCCCTTGACTCTTCAGCTTCGCAAAAGTATTTATAATTATGAGTGAAACAAAGCAGGAAACGTCGTTACCTTGACAAATGGTGCCAGATTCTTTGGAGTATTAAGACTCCTTGCCCTGCTGAAAGTTATGAGACACAAGAACAAACCACCAATGGAAGATGAAATATCATCCTTTAAAGGGATCAAGTTTACTCTTTCTGGAGTGGCTTTGGTCCCATCTGACTCAGTGACCTCTGACTGTCCCTACATCCGTAAGATTCTCTAAGCCCATGATAAGGTGCCGGGAAAATATGCCCAGGGCTTATGTCCTCTGGAGAGAAATCAAAGATCTCCTGTTGTGGAGGGCCAGTCTGCTGCTAAAAGAAACTTTTGGAGGCTGCAGAAGCCCCAGCTAAGCTTTCCCACATCAGCTTTTCCCCACTCTCCTCCCCTCAATGCCTAACACAGCTCTCCCATTCTCTTTCGCCTATTGTTTTCCAAACATCCCTCCTTTCATAAAAGCTGTCTGGCTGGGAGCTTAAAATATTGCTGGACAGTAAAACCTACCCATCAGGGCCAATCCAGTCATATCTGCTCAGTCGTGCAGCACAGTAGGGGCGGGGTAGAGAAGTGGGAGGTGGGCTTTTAGGCGCCAAAGGAAAGAGGCCAAAGTTGCCATTTTACCGCTGAGCGCCAAGAGACGAAGAGAACACATATCTCTCCGGGAGACCCTACTCCTATTGGCAAGTTTTCCCTGGGTGATATTAGCTTGAAGGCTTCCCAACCCCTCCTATCCCCCACTTCTTTCCCAGCCTAATCTAAGGGCTATGTCTGGAATTCTCCAAAAGGAGAAAGATTGCCACTAATGTTCAGTCTTGAATTAGGATGGCTGGATTTTGAGTTCAATTCCAAAAAACCTTGGAATTGGCCTAAGATTTGGCAGAGGTTTGGAAGGGAAAGAAATGTGAGAATGGAGGGACAAGGTGGGGTGGTGGCAGAGATGTCCAAATTCTAACTACAACTTGACTTTCTAAGGCCTTTCTTTTATCAGAATGAATTAACATGCCCCCAGGTAGCCTGAGGGATCTAAACCATGTATTTGAGATTATGAAAGTTTTCTATACTTTTTCACTCAAACTCTGCCACAGAAGTAGCAGTGATATTAATATCTGTTGAGTGCCATGGGGGTAGAGAGTCTTCATGCTCAGCATTTTCGATGTTGGAGTATTTACTGGAGCACAGGAACGGGTTTGTAAGCACCACTAAGATCGTCCTGGGGGCAGGTTCTGACAGCTGGTGGTTAAAGGGGCTGCTCGAGAAACGTGGCGGCACATTTACACTGCCTTACCCACTGGAGTGGTGCTTGCTTGCTTGCTCAGTTGCTCAGTCCTGTCCGACTCTGCAACCCCGTGGACTGTAGCCTGCCAGGCTCCTATGTCCATGGAATTTTCTAGGCAGGAATACTGCAGTGGGTTTCCATTTCCTACTCCAGTGGTAAGTGGCCTCTAGTCCTTTTTATGGAACTAGTTAACACAGATGTATATGTGTTGTTCTGCCTCTTCAAAGCCAGAAGAAGGCTATGCTATCCTGAAAATCACCCTGGGCTTGACGTCAAAAACCACGGCTCATGTCCCGGCTCTGCCTTCACTAGCTGAGCTCCCTTGGGAGACTTACTTAACCTCCCACTCCATCTCCCATCCTGGTAAATGGGGCTGATAATGCCAGGTTCCCTGGTTCTCAACCATCCATCTGTAGACCTGTCAGCTCTGGTCCAAGATGAATTATTCAGCTGCCTGTGACTAAAATGTGACAGTGATGTAGTAAACAATGGAGTAAATTGTTCACCAAGTTACATGTGTTCGATTTCAAGGCCTGTCTTTTATTCCAAAATTATGTCCTATCTAGGTTTGTAGTATTAAAATTCCCCTTTTTTGAGATGATGGTGAAAAAAGACTGCAGTCATAGTAATTTTTAAAGTTTTTTGGCAAAATAAGGAGTCAGTAGCAATATGTTGGAGTCAGTACCCTATTTTGTTGTTATTGTACTAGTCACTGAAATCCAAGTCTGATAACCACCGGCCTTAGTTCACAGGTTGTTATGAAAACTGAAATAAGATATGCTAAACTGTATCAGTTATAAATAGATAAGGGCTACCCAAACATAAGCTATTATTTTAATCATGACTTAAAACCATAATCCTGTGATAGGGTGTTATGGTGGCTAGCTTGAGGGCGGAGGCTCAATCTATCTATCATTTTATTTTCCACCTGTAACAGATTTTAACAAGCAAAATAAACGAGAGAGTTGCCTCCTTGAAGAAAAGGGAAATCCTTTGCTTTAGATTTTGCCATTCCAATGAAACAGTTTGCCCAGATTTACTTTTATCTGACTTGCTTTAATTATAATTTTTACTTTTAGAAGTCAAGAACCCAGGGCACCTTTCCTTAGCACTTCTAAATCTTTTCTCCTTAATGGTATTGTTGGCCTGTTTCAATTGAATGGAATTGGAAAGAGCTTGTCCTCAATTATAGTTTCTCTTTTTTCATTATTACAAGAAATTCTGTAACATAGACATTTAAAAAAGAAAGAAAACCAGTCAAACAATCCTAGCATTTCAGGGTGAGATGTGGAAGGACACAGCTCTGTCTGGTTTTACTTTGGAAATTACGAATGGGGTAGTCAGGAGGGTCTTTATGTATCATGAATGTGTGTCATGATACATGTCAAGAATTATTGGCCTTACAGCTTATATCTTTAATTTCATACAAAATAATACCTCTAAACAACTAGTTCTGGATCCATTTACCATCCTTTTTTTTGAGTTTACCATTTCTTTGCAAGTTTTCAATCTCCCCACTGCTAGCCACAGCAAAAAGGATTGAAGTTCCTTAGGAATTGGAGCTCCCTGTAGGTAAGACTAGGATTACACGCACTCAGGGACTGAGAATTTCAGATTTCCAATGATTACCATTGATCCTATCCACTGGCTTCTATGGCGCTCCCACTTGGTAAGGTCTTTGTTCTGTGTCACGATGGCTCATAGAGGAGAAAGACAAAGTGGTCCCTGTCCTTCAAGAGCTTTTGATTCTAAAAGGGGGAAACAAGGCTGGTAGAGATACAGTCCTGAGAGTTGCTGCTCACCACACACATTCAGG
The DNA here is from genome assembly GCA_006410875.1 of Neotragus pygmaeus. Classification (NCBI taxonomy): domain Eukaryota; kingdom Metazoa; phylum Chordata; class Mammalia; order Artiodactyla; family Bovidae; genus Neotragus; species Neotragus pygmaeus. The sequence continues at coordinate 711,842 of SJYV01045336.1, forward strand.
TGGGTACATGAGTGAAAAACATAGAAAATTTCCAAGGGACCAATATGGTACAATACAAGTAAGCTTGTAAACTGAGTTGATGTATCAATGGGGATAAGACATTAGCAACATGACATTTAGAGTTCATTAAAGCCAGACTTGATCTCCCAGGAGTAAATTACATAAATATTGTTTTGACATGAATTTTATATTGAACTAGTTGATTAAAAAATATTGGATTTTTCCCAGCTCTGTCACCAGTAGGATTTATGTGTAGACTGTTTACATGATTGTTTCCCACCTTCTTCCAGAAGACAATGGGAATGGCTGCCACTCTTCATAGGGCAAAAACTAAATGTGATTGCCGTCTGAGGAGTGTTAAAGGCAGCAGTATCACTAGATGCATGTGACTGGGATCCTGAACACCTGGTTTTGAGTCAGGAACCCTTGCTGCTGCTGCTGCTAAGTCGCTTCAGTTGTGTCTGACTCTGCGACCCCAGAGACGGCAGCCCACCAGGCTCCCCCGTCCCTGGGGTTCTCCAGGCAAGAACACTGGAGTGGGTTGCCATTTCCTGCTCCAGTGCATGAAAGTGAAAAGTGAAATTGAAGTCGCTCTGTCGTGTCTGACTCTTCGCGATCCCATGGACTGCAGCCTACCAGGCTCCTCCGTCCATGGGAGTTTCCAGGCAAGAGTACTGGAGTGGGGTGCCATTGCCTTCTCCGAACTCTCTCTACTCTTCACCAAAAAAATAGATAGCCGAGAGCCTAGGTTGGTCACTGTTCACCCCTGCCATCAGTATCTGCCACCAATTCTGTCTGGCCAGACTCCAAACTACAGGTTGGAAGAAAGCTTTCAGATGTCATTTTGTTTACCCTCTCCTAAAAATGACAATCCCACTTAATTTAAGATACACATTTCATCACTCATCCAAATGTTTAGCAAGTATCACTGTCATTAAATGCGATGGGCATATCCTCTGGCCCCATGGACTTCTGACTCTATAATGTAGGGCTCGGCTAGAGAAGCCCAGACCAGCATCTCTAGCGTGGGCTCTTGCCCTGATCTGAGGGCAGTGATGAGTAAACCCCACAACTCTAAAGAGGTTCAAGCTGGAGGAACATAGCCAAGGTGGAGGTTTTGACCAGAGTCTTTCAGAGATTACCAGCTTGCACCACAGGTTTGCACCGGACAAATGACCCAGTTTGCACACATCACCCCCATCAGTTCAATCCCATGTCCATTAGTCATCGTCATTGCTAGGGGCATTGTATACTATCGTGTTTAATGGTATTTTTTTTTTCTAACAGATGAAATTTTAGCTCTATTAAAGCAGCCACATGTTACAGACCCTAAACCCTTTTCACTCTGTGGGACAGTAAAACCATCTTAATGGATTTTTCTCACCCTGTGACATGATTTCTTCCCAAAGCACTCTCCCCATTCTTTGGATTTACAAGAGTAATAATAAATAAATATAAATATATATGTACATATATATATCACTCTCAATTTGAAAAGCTATTAAGAAAGGTTTCCAGATTTCAACCTAGAGAAGAGAAAACATAAATGAAGAGCACAGGAGTCATAGAACTGTACAGCTCCAATCATAGGCAATGAGTCCCAAAGGGGTGGCAAAAAGAACCTAACAGAAAGAACGGCTGCTAGCTATTTGATCTTGGACAATTTATTTAAACTATCAGAGCCTCAGTTTTCTCACGTGATAGAATCAAATTAGTTAAACATTTATCAAGCTTTCATTATGAGAGCTGGGCTCTGTAACACGCATTGAGTAGGTCTCGAAGTATCAAATTGAATGAAAAAAATGTCAAAGGTCGGCAACAAAGCAGATATTCAAAAAATATGTTTCCTTCCACTTCCAACATATGATCATTGTATACCCCAACACAGTCACAAGTAAGGTGACTACAGGCAATTTCATACATAGGAAAAAATTTGGCAGGGGGAGGGCAGACACCAATGTATTAGAATATTTCTTCAGCATTACGCCTCATGAACCTCAGTTCAGCTTGTGGTCTTGACTTAAATCCATGAAACCATTAGTTTCTATTTATGATCAACAGTGATTTCTTATTTGATATGTAGTTCAAGGCTTATACAGACGCTGCCTCATTTATCCTTTCGGGCAGCTTGTGAAGTGAATGAGAACCCATTTTACAGATGACAAAGCCAATGAAAGCAGGTTCTTTTATGCCTCTTTTGTTCAATAGTACTAGTACTAGTCTGCACTGAGGAAGCACTCAAAAGATACTGTTTACCCACTGACTGTTTCAGCCACCCATGAAGGGAAGGTACCCCGAGAGTTAGTAAAAAAAAAAAAAAAAGATGGATTGCACTGTGGCCGCTCAGCTCTGCCTTCTCCTTCCTGTAGGTAGGTGAATCATGGGAGACTGGAGTTTCCTGGGGAACATCTTGGAGGAGGTGAATGAGCACTCCACGGTCATCGGCCGCGTATGGCTCACGGTGCTTTTCATCTTTCGGATCCTCATCCTGGGTACTGCTGCAGAGTTCGTGTGGGGGGATGAGCAGTCCGACTTCGTGTGCAACACCCAGCAGCCAGGTTGCGAGAATGTCTGCTACGATGAGGCCTTCCCCATCTCCCACATCCGTCTCTGGGTCCTGCAGATCATCTTCGTCTCCACGCCGTCCCTGGTGTACGTGGGACACGCGGTGCACCACGTCCGCATGGAGGAGAAGCGCAAGGAGCGCGAGGCGGAGGAGCTGAGCCAGCAGTCTCCGGGCAACGGCGGCGAGAGGGCGCCCCTAGCGGCGGACCAGGGCAGCGTCAAGAAGAGCAGCAGCAGCAGCAAGGGCACCAAGAAGTTCCGGCTGGAGGGGACCCTGCTGAGGACCTACGTCTGCCACATCATCTTCAAGACCCTGTTTGAGGTGGGCTTCATCGTGGGCCACTACTTCCTGTACGGTTTCCGGATCCTGCCTCTCTACCGCTGCAGCCGGTGGCCCTGCCCCAACGTGGTGGACTGCTTCGTGTCACGACCCACCGAGAAAACCATCTTCATCCTCTTCATGCTGTCCGTGGCCTCCGTGTCCCTCTTCCTCAATATTCTGGAGATGAGCCACCTGGGCCTAAAGAAAATCCGATCCGCCTTCAAGAGGCCGGCAGAGCAGCCACTGGGAGAGATTCCCGAGAAGTCCCTCCACTCCATTGCCGTCTCCTCCATCCAGAAGGCCAAGGGCTACCAGCTCCTCGAAGAAGAGAAAATCGTGTCCCATTATTTCCCTTNAAGTGAAATTGAAGTCGCTCTGTCGTGTCTGACTCTTCGCGATCCCATGGACTGCAGCCTACCAGGCTCCTCCGTCCATGGGAGTTTCCAGGCAAGAGTACTGGAGTGGGGTGCCATTGCCTTCTCCGAACTCTCTCTACTCTTCACCAAAAAAATAGATAGCCGAGAGCCTAGGTTGGTCACTGTTCACCCCTGCCATCAGTATCTGCCACCAATTCTGTCTGGCCAGACTCCAAACTACAGGTTGGAAGAAAGCTTTCAGATGTCATTTTGTTTACCCTCTCCTAAAAATGACAATCCCACTTAATTTAAGATACACATTTCATCACTCATCCAAATGTTTAGCAAGTATCACTGTCATTAAATGCGATGGGCATATCCTCTGGCCCCATGGACTTCTGACTCTATAATGTAGGGCTCGGCTAGAGAAGCCCAGACCAGCATCTCTAGCGTGGGCTCTTGCCCTGATCTGAGGGCAGTGATGAGTAAACCCCACAACTCTAAAGAGGTTCAAGCTGGAGGAACATAGCCAAGGTGGAGGTTTTGACCAGAGTCTTTCAGAGATTACCAGCTTGCACCACAGGTTTGCACCGGACAAATGACCCAGTTTGCACACATCACCCCCATCAGTTCAATCCCATGTCCATTAGTCATCGTCATTGCTAGGGGCATTGTATACTATCGTGTTTAATGGTATTTTTTTTTTCTAACAGATGAAATTTTAGCTCTATTAAAGCAGCCACATGTTACAGACCCTAAACCCTTTTCATTCTGTGGGACAGTAAAACCATCTTAATGGATTTTTCTCACCCTGTGACATGATTTCTTCCCAAAGCACTCTCCCCATTCTTTGGATTTACAAGAGTAATAATAAATAAATATAAATATATATGTACATATATATATCACTCTCAATTTGAAAAGCTATTAAGAAAGGTTTCCAGATTTCAACCTAGAGAAGAGAAAACATAAATGAAGAGCACAGGAGTCATAGAACTGTACAGCTCCAATCATAGGCAATGAGTCCCAAAGGGGTGGCAAAAAGAACCTAACAGAAAGAACGGCTGCTAGCTATTTGATCTTGGACAATTTATTTAAACTATCAGAGCCTCAGTTTTCTCACGTGATAGAATCAAATTAGTTAAACATTTATCAAGCTTTCATTATGAGAGCTGGGCTCTGTAACACGCATTGAGTAGGTCTCGAAGTATCAAATTGAATGAAAAAAATGTCAAAGGTCGGCAACAAAGCAGATATTCAAAAAATATGTTTCCTTCCACTTCCAACATATGATCATTGTATACCCCAACACAGTCACAAGTAAGGTGACTACAGGCAATTTCATACATAGGAAAAAATTTGGCAGGGGGAGGGCAGACACCAATGTATTAGAATATTTCTTCAGCATTACGCCTCATGAACCTCAGTTCAGCTTGTGGTCTTGACTTAAATCCATGAAACCATTAGTTTCTATTTATGATCAACAGTGATTTCTTATTTGATATGTAGTTCAAGGCTTATACAGACGCTGCCTCATTTATCCTTTCGGGCAGCTTGTGAAGTGAATGAGAACCCATTTTACAGATGACAAAGCCAATGAAAGCAGGTTCTTTTATGCCTTTTTGTTCAATAGTACTAGTACTAGTCTGCACTGAGGAAGCACTCAAAAGATACTGTTTACCCACTGACTGTTTCAGCCACCCATGAAGGGAAGGTACCCCGAGAGTTAGTAAAAAAAAAAAAAAAAGATGGATTGCACTGTGGCCGCTCAGCTCTGCCTTCTCCTTCCTGTAGGTAGGTGAATCATGGGAGACTGGAGTTTCCTGGGGAACATCTTGGAGGAGGTGAATGAGCACTCCACGGTCATCGGCCGCGTATGGCTCACGGTGCTTTTCATCTTTCGGATCCTCATCCTGGGTACTGCTGCAGAGTTCGTGTGGGGGGATGAGCAGTCCGACTTCGTGTGCAACACCCAGCAGCCAGGTTGCGAGAATGTCTGCTACGATGAGGCCTTCCCCATCTCCCACATCCGTCTCTGGGTCCTGCAGATCATCTTCGTCTCCACGCCGTCCCTGGTGTACGTGGGACACGCGGTGCACCACGTCCGCATGGAGGAGAAGCGCAAGGAGCGCGAGGCGGAGGAGCTGAGCCAGCAGTCTCCGGGCAACGGCGGCGAGAGGGCGCCCCTAGCGGCGGACCAGGGCAGCGTCAAGAAGAGCAGCAGCAGCAGCAAGGGCACCAAGAAGTTCCGGCTGGAGGGGACCCTGCTGAGGACCTACGTCTGCCACATCATCTTCAAGACCCTGTTTGAGGTGGGCTTCATCGTGGGCCACTACTTCCTGTACGGTTTCCGGATCCTGCCTCTCTACCGCTGCAGCCGGTGGCCCTGCCCCAACGTGGTGGACTGCTTCGTGTCACGACCCACCGAGAAAACCATCTTCATCCTCTTCATGCTGTCCGTGGCCTCCGTGTCCCTCTTCCTCAATATTCTGGAGATGAGCCACCTGGGCCTAAAGAAAATCCGATCCGCCTTCAAGAGGCCGGCAGAGCAGCCACTGGGAGAGATTCCCGAGAAGTCCCTCCACTCCATTGCCGTCTCCTCCATCCAGAAGGCCAAGGGCTACCAGCTCCTCGAAGAAGAGAAAATCGTGTCCCATTATTTCCCTTTGACGGAGGTGGGGATGGTAGAGGCCAGCCCCCTTTCTGCCAAGCCTTTCAGTCAGTTCGAGGAGAAGGTGGGCCCAGGGCCCCTGGGAGACTTGTCCAGGGCCTACCAGGAGACCCTGCCTTCCTACGCTCAGGTGGGCGCCCAGGAGGCAGTCGAGGAGGGGCAGCCCGTAGAGGTGGCCGCAGAAGCAGAGGTGGGCGAGAAGAGTCAGGAGGCAGAGAGAGTGAGCACAGAAGGCCAAGAGACCCTGGCCGTGCTGGAAGCGGAGAAAGCGGAGCCCCCCGAAGTGGAGCAGGAGGCTGAGAAAGAAGAGCCGCCGCCTGAGAAGGTATCAAAGCAAGAGCTGACACCTGAGAAGGCGCCTTCGCTCTGTGCGGAGCTGCCAGGGGATGACACCAGACCCCTGAGCAGGCTGAGCAAAGCCAGCAGCCGGGCCAGGTCAGACGATCTCACCGTGTGAAGCGGTGCCAAAGAGAGAAAGAAAACGCCTGAGCTAACACAAGGCAAGATGAAACCTAAAGTTGCCAACACGATTTGAGCCTTCTCTCCCTCCCCTCACACCCACCCTGGTTGGACGGGCCTCGTGATGGAACCGTGCATGCCGTACAACCAGGAAACTGCCTTTCCCGTGTACAAAGGCTACCCAGATAACCCATTGTCCCATCAAAGTTCCCAGTCTCGTGACTGCCCTGGTCCTCTCCACAGCCATGGGCAGTTCTGCTTTCATCCTCATTTCCCCATAGAAAGCCTTTCAATCAGAACTGATTGCCTCAGAGCTTTTTGCCAGCCTTGTGGCAACTTTACAAACTCAGCTGAACTTTATCAACTCAGCACTTCCCTAGCAGACACCATGTGGCATGTATCAGCGGTCCCAAACCTAACCGCCTACAGAATGCAGGCGGTTTAATTGGTGAAGTGGTTTAAATTGGGGAAGTGCACCTGTTCTAATGCCATGTGAGGGCTGGGGCTGTGAAATTTGGAGAGCAGAGGGCAGCTGCTCGGTTTCAGGCAGCGATTACCAGACAGTGTTACCTGGCCATCTGATTTTTCAAGAAAAGCCAGAAATCCAAATGTTCAGGTGAAGTTTTCCACATTTTTAACGTTGCCAACTAAATTTTAAATATGCCACGTGAGCCCCCCTCCCAAAAAAAATGTGCAAGCCAAATTTAACCTGCGGGGCACCAATTTGCAAGTTCAGCTTATACTTGTGAGCCTAGCTTTCCTATGGAATTGGTCATATTATTTATGGTCTCGACTCATTTCTGTGGCTTCCAAACCTTATTTTACCGTTTTGGAGTGTTTAGTTTAAATCATCAGTCCAGGAGATGTCCAGAGTTCTCACTGGCCTTTCTTTTGGGTCACTGTAGCCCTGGGTTCTGATGCAATTACATCCCTTATATTAGTGGGAATTCTGCACTGGGCACCATCAGAAAAGGAGAAAAGAAGACTTCATACCTTCTCCCTGAACTGCTGCTGCTACTGCTGCTAAGTCACTTCAGTCGTGTCCGAATCTGTGCGACCCCATAGACAGCAGCCCACCAGGCTCCCCTGTCCCTGGGGTTCTCCAGGCAAGAACACTGGAGTGGGTTGCCATTTCCTTCTCCAGTGCAGGAAAGTGAAAAGTGAAAGTGAAGTCGTTCAGTCGTGTCCCACTCTTAGCAACCCCATGGACTGCAGCCTACCAGCCTCCTCCATCCATGGGATTTTCCAGGCAAGAGTACTGGAGTAGAGTGCTATTGCCTTCGTCCCTGAACTGAAAAGGCTTTAAAAGTCCTGGTTGCAGTTTTCTTCCCTAAAGCAGGAAAGGTCCCTTTCTTTCCTGTCCTCTTACAGCTGCAATACTCAGCCTGAAATCTACACCTCCTTTTNGTGCTATTGCCTTCGTCCCTGAACTGAAAAGGCTTTAAAAGTCCTGGTTGCAGTTTTCTTCCCTAAAGCAGGAAAGGTCCCTTTCTTTCCTGTCCTCTTACAGCTGCAATACTCAGCCTGAAATCTACACCTCCTTTTATCAGGGACTGGGAACAAACCTAGCTCTGGGCTAGACGATACCTCCTACTGGCTTGTCTGGAGGAGAATCAGCCCTCAGGCCTTGCTCGGGCACAAGATGTGTACCAAAAGAGTCATCAGAGGGCCGCCAGGGAGAGCCTCTAACAAACTGGGAACACAAACAGCCAGGGTCCCTGTCGAGTCCCAGGTCAGACTTCATCCCTGGAAGGGACCTAGAGGCTGAAGAGAAAGATCTACCCTTTGTGCCCTCAACCAACACTCCGCATATCTAGAGACCAATTAGAGGAAATCCTCAGGTATAACTACATATTTCTCACACACAGTAATTTTAACTAGAGTCAACCAGTCCCCAAAGCAGAGGGAGAAACTGATAACCAAGATGGTTCATTTAAACCAAAGCTATGCTTCATGGGTTGCAGTGCCAAGGCTGAGGTAGGAGAGACAGAAACCAAGTTGACATCACAGGGAACTGGACAGGAGAACCCCAGAGACCCAGAAAAACTGCCTTCATTGTATCCCCCCCAAAAGCCAAATCCCTGTGCTGACCTCTGGTTACCACCTTCCTTTTAAGATATTCATTCTAGATATGCCCTCCAGACCAAAGCCTCCTCAAAAGCTATTCCTCCCCTGTGACAGTATTCCCACTCCTTGGTGCTCCATCCTAAAGCAAAATGGTCTAAAAATTAAATTCATTCTAAGATATGATTTTTTAAATAATTACTCCAGGGAAATTTTCCATTTTAAAAGAGAAAGCCTAAAATGTATTTCTCCTAGGTTAACTCAAAGTGACAAACTTTCAGTGAAGAATGTATCAGGCAGTGGACAGTTGAATAGGTGTATTTATCTTGTGGATCTGTGGCTTTCTGGCTACTACCTGAATCTTCCTTCCCCTTTCCATCAACGCTATTCCAAACAGAATGTCTCCTGGATGGTAAAAGAAATAAAATCCCACGCCTGAGAATTGGACATCATCACGCTCCCCTGCCCCCAGTGGCTGCACTATTGCTCCTACAGTTTTGCTCCTGAAGACCCATTTTAAGAAGATGTAAACTCAGAGCCCAAGAATAGCTCGATCACTACCAGAGTAAAGTATCTATCTCAACTAGGACCTAATCCAAAAAAGAAAAAAAATTTCATCCTCTTCTAAGTGGAAAGTGCTGGTGCTCTTTGGGACCAGCAGCAGATGTGTAGGTGAAGGCTGCTGGTCTCCTTGTCTTGTTGCTTGTTCAGTCGCTCAGTTGTGTCTGACTCTTTGAGACCCCATGGACTGCAGCACGCCAGGCTTCCTTCATCTCCCAGAGCTTGTTCAAACTCATGTCCATTGAGTCAGTGATGCCTTCCAACCATCTTGTCCTCTGTCACCCCTTCTCCTCCTGCCTTCAATCTCTCCCAGCATCAGGGTCTTTTCTTCTTGTCTTGGCTGAGGCCTAAGTGTGTGTGTGTATTTCCTTGAGTAAAGTGGCATCCTGCTTCAGAGTCTGTACCTACCCCACCATCGTGGAAGTTGCCATTGTCCCTCTCAGGCTTCCCAACAAGCGAGGAAGCCTATTTCAGAAGAAACAGACCCAGGCATCAAGGGACCACGAATTTTTCTTTTTTTCTCTCTTTGCCACTTAGGAGTTGTGTTATTGTCGTCTCTTAACCTCTCTGTACCTAAGTTTTCTGTCTGCAAACTAGAGATAGCGTTTGCCACCAACCTACCTCCAGGGGTATCAGAAGGATTAATGAGTTGGCTGCCAACTCTAGACCCTGCTGAGTGGTGCCTGACTGATTCCTCAAACAGCAGGGAGACTGAGAAGCAGGGCAGGTGGGTAGCTTCTATCTGACCTGCCTGACCTGCCTTACAGTTTTCTGGTGACAGCTTTTCAGTGTGGACTGGACACTCTGGAGATGTTTTCTCGGAGAAGACTCAAAACAGGATCTTGACCCCATATGTTTGGTAGGAACCTATCTGATCTTGAGACATAGCTGGGGACAGATGGGTAATTACTTTCTACCTGGGGAAAGTGTTCCTTCACGCTCCACACAACTCTGTCAGGTTCCATTCACAGGCAGCAGTGTGTCTGTGGAGGACCTTACCCCGTACATCTGGATCCCTCAGCATCTATTCTGAGGCAAATAATTATGACTGACTCAGGATTATCACCATCCCTGGGCTCCATTAAGGCCAAGCTTTCAATTCTAATCCTGGTCCTGCCTTTGTTAGACTAAATCTTTACGGTACGTGGAACTACCAGTAAAAAGAAGCATTACAGCAGGCCATCAAAGGTGCAGCTCTCTCCAGAAGCAAAGGACTAACTGCCCAATAGCAGTTATACCGCCTTCATTAGGAGAGATCTGTGACCAGGAAGGATAGGGTTCTTCAAACCTCAGTGAGAAAGTTGCAAGCTTGGCTCTAGTAATCCCTGGGTCTGATATTTGTGTCATCGTACAAAGGCCTGTCCGCTTTTCATCATGACTCGGTTACTTGGCACCCACGTGAAGCATGCAACACAGAGTTGGACAAATATTCCTGAAGGGCAAATCAGAAGTGTGGGTTGTACCTCTCTGACTCTGGGAACCCCAAGATGTCATTTACCCACTCCATATGACAATTTTACTTAGGTAAATTGTGGGTAATAAGTTCTGCCCCTCTCCACGGGATAGATCCAGTGAATTGATATGCAAGAAATACGAGGAGCATACTAGAAGAAATAAGTGGGGTTTTTTAATTCACTTATTGGGAAATGAAAGGGGGGAAGGTCTCATCCAAATCTGTCATAAGTCCTTATGGTAAAATGTTGACTGAAGAAATAACAGTCACCACTTTCAAATGCTTCACAGATTGTAAACTAAGCAACTGGTTAGAATTGCGCCAATGATTAAAAATGAAAGAAGAAAATGAAGGTGTGGGGGAGGTCAATTTTTCTGTAGTTTTGAATTCCTGAGAATTATAGTGCAAAAAACATCTTTGATCATGCATGAGATTCATTGCTGAAAGTGGTGCTGAAGGATTCAGCTCACTAGGGCCACTGTGGAGAGATGTACCAGCCCTGGGGCAGTCTTACTCCAGGCGGAAGGAAGTTCATGGAATCAAAAGAGCTGCATATAGCAGCTCTTAGTCCAAGCCGCGAGGAAGGCCTGGGGTGAGACTTGAACAGCTGCATTTCCTGAGTTCCTAAGGAGGGTCTTTGAGGCCTCTCCGATACCACTCAGACAGCACCTCCCACCCACCCCCGACTCCTTCTCCCTCCNATCTTGTGGACGTGGGGACACTTTGCTGTGCCCAGAAAACCTAGGTCCCGACAAGGTGGAGGAGCTGAAGAATCAAGCCCTGCTACCCAACCTGCACCAGAAGTACCTGACTGTGCTCGCCAACCCCCGCTGACTGCTGCAGCCTGTCCCAGGGAGGGCCGGGAAAGACGTCTTCCAGGTAGACATCCTCAAGCACCTGATACTCTTTGGGCGGGAGGCCTGTCCAGGCTGGGCTGTCGAGGGGAGGGTGATGGAGAGACCAGCTCATGGTGACACCGTCCAGTCACTGCTGTGCCCTGTACGTGCCCGTCTGGTTCCGTCTGATCGGGCCCCGCCCTAGGGTGTGCTGCCCACTTGGTTTGGGTTCGGGATCCGTACTGCTCTCGTGTGGTTCTGCTCTCAACTCAGGGATAGTCTTGGGAACTTTGACCTTTACGAAAAGATGGCATTGCCAGTCGTTTTGGCCCTGCTCTGGGTGCTTGAGAGAAATGTGTTGTTAGGAAACTGGTTAGCGTTTTTCCCTCTGTGTTCTGGTCCAAACTCCCTGTTTTGGGACAGTGTCCAGAGGGTGATGGGGGAGCCCGAGGGCTGGGCTGAGTGTTGCCAGGCAGAGAGGCCCACAGGCCCAGAAACAGGCAGCAGTCTGTCCTTGCAGGTGACCCTTGTCCGGCTGTAAAGTGTCTCTTGGCTCACAAAGCTTGTGTGTTGGACACGGTGCCTGGCAGCCTCGCATCCACAGACAGGCTCCTAAGTACACCTCTGAGGGCAGANAGAAACAGGCAGCAGTCTGTCCTTGCAGGTGACCCTTGTCCGGCTGTAAAGTGTCTCTTGGCTCACAAAGCTTGTGTGTTGGACACGGTGCCTGGCAGCCTCGCATCCACAGACAGGCTCCTAAGTACACCTCTGAGGGCAGAGCGACAAGGGCTGGCGTTCACCTTGTGGAAACTTTGTACTTGTCTTTGGGTCTGGGGTCATGTGTTTTCAAGACCCTTGGTGGGTGGGGTGACCCTGGATTCTGGTGAGCCTCTTGGGGAGACCCCTGGATCAGGAGCTGGAGATTCTCAGCTGCTGATTAGAAACTTGTGGCAACATTGGGGGACCCTTGAGGAGCCCCTTCTGCTTCAGGGTGCATGACTCATGGAAGGCGACACCCCAAAGGTCAGGAACCTGGCTGGGCTCTCTACTGAGCGGCAGCCGAGGTCAAGGTGTCAGTGGACATTGGCTCCTGAGAGGGCTGTGGAGTGAGTCTGTCCCATCTTTCCCCCTCCTCACTTCCGGGGCTTTGCTGGCCATGGTGGGCCTGTCTGGGCTTGGAGAGATCTTCTTTTCTCTTCATCGTGAGTTTTCCTGTGTGCCTCTCTGTCTCTCAATGTGTCCTGTGTATGGGGACAACCATCGTGTTAGAGGAGGGTCCATCCTAATCAGCTCACTTGATCTCCATCAGCTCTGTGAAGACCTTTCCTTTGTCTCTAAGGTCCCGCCGAGGTACTTGGGATTGAGACTCCAGGACTTGAGGGACACGATGTGACTCCTCACACCCTACAAAAGTTCTGAGGCAGGAACACACTGGAAAGTTTCATGGATGGAAGGATGGCCTTCATGGCTACTGGGGGGAATCTAGGGGCGCGGAGAGCAGGCCACCAGGATAGGAGCCTGATCAGGAGGTGCCTCGTGGGCTTGTGAGAACTGGGGCTCTGTTGTGTTTGGTGAAGGAAAGGCCCGAGAGGCCCTGGGCTGGATTCTTCTGGGACTTTGTCCCCATCCTCATAGCCACGTGGAAATAGGGCTTCCTTGCGAGGTGCTGAGACCCTGCTGAGGTTCAGGCCTACAGCTCTGCTCCTCCCCTCCCCCCTCCAGCAAACAGGGACCCTTCCTCCAGGGAAGGGAAAAACTGAGGATGGACGTGTGTGTGCTCAGGTCCCATGCAGTCATGGGCTATCTATCTATCCCTCAGTGCCTCCTCAGCAGTCGAATGAGGTGACAGTAACCTAGTGGGTTACTTGGTCCAGGGGCGCCCCAGGGCCAAGGCCAGACAGCTTAAAACGGATCTGCCCTCAACAGCCCTGGGCTAAGATGGGGGATTTGCAGAGCATGGGCAGGGATGGGGCTGGGAGCTGAGGGGTCTTTGTCAGCTGTGGCTCGGGACACTTGTGCTGTGCACACACAGGCCCTCATGATGTCTCAGGCCTGCCTTTCTCAGCCTGGCTTTCCTGCCCCTGTGCTTGGCATCCCCGCTCCGGTGTCCCCGGCTCAGAGGCCTTCCAGCTGCTCCTCTCCCTCACTGAGGCTGGGGAGGCCTGGAGCCTCGGGGTTCTGCCCATGTTCCCTGCCCTCCCGTATCAGAGGACGCTCCTGTAGGGGCCTTATCCCAGTGGGCACGGGGGCCATTCAGTCAAACACTCCATCTCTCCTGCTCGGAGAGGAGCTGGTCAGCCTGGCAGGTTCAGCTGGGCAGGAGGCCCCGTGGCGGCAGCAGGGACAGGGCACCGCCCTCAGGCAGGAGGCGCTGGGACTGGACAGAGACGCCGGCCCCCAGCAGTCAGTTCCCAGCAAACCCCAGAGCAGCCCCGCAGGGCTTCTGATTCTCCTCGTCCCCTTCCTTCCACAGACCTGATTTTCTCACCTCAGAGGCATCCTGTAGCACTGAGAAGAGGAAGGCAGGAGAAGCTGGAAGGTAGGGCCGCAGCCTGGGGTGGGCGGGAAGGGCGGGGGCTCCAGAGGAATGGAGACCAGGGCTCCGAGCCCACCCCGGCCCTCACTAGCACGTGGTCCTGGGAAGATGCCCAAGCCCCGCGGCCTCAGTTCTTCATCTGGGAGGCGAGGGGGTGTGAGGAGCCCCGTGTGTTGGGCTGCAGGATGGGCCTGAGGGACAGAACAGAGCTCAAGGCCTGGCGGCNAGCCCACCCCGGCCCTCACTAGCACGTGGTCCTGGGAAGATGCCCAAGCCCCGCGGCCTCAGTTCTTCATCTGGGAGGCGAGGGGGTGTGAGGAGCCCCGTGTGTTGGGCTGCAGGATGGGCCTGAGGGACAGAACAGAGCTCAAGGCCTGGCGGCTGTTGGCCCTCTGATGGCGGGGCAGGAATTTCTCACACTGTTGCCCCCAGACACTGCTCCACTCTCCCCTGGATGGCCTTGGCTGCTTTGTGGTCCAGGACAGGTCAGAGCTTATGCACCTCAATAGGATGTTTCATAAATAAAACTAAGAAACTTTTCCAGTTAGACCGTAGTGGAACATAGTGTTAGTCACTCAGTCATGTCTGATTCTGCAACTCCGTGGACTGTAGCTTGCCAGGCTCCGCTGTCCATGGAATTCTCCAAGCAAGAATACTGGAGTGGGTTGCTATGCCCTTCTCCAGGAGGACCTTCCTGACCCAGGAATCGAACCCAGCTCTCCCACAGTACAAGCAGTTTCTTAATTGTTTGAGCTACCCGGTAACCCCATTTCCACTTAGAGGAACTGTGAAATTTGGGTGTGGAGGAGTGTTCCAGCAGGACCCAAGCTGCTCCAGGAAATAGAAGAGAGAACCACTCTTTGCCTGTGTCCCTGGGGGTCTTCCACCCCAACCCTTATTTTCATCATTGCAGTGCCAATAAATGTCGGGTCTTTGATTACAATGCCCAGTGAAAATCAAGATAATTAAAAGCTAGTTAACACCTTAAGATCTGGGTCCCCGGGGCCAGGAAAGAGAGGGTCAGCCCATGGATTTCTGGGCATCATTTCAAGGGAGTGCGACCTGAGTTCTGCAAGATGCCTAGCAGATACGGGGTAGAAAATACCCACTCCAATCCTGTGGTCAGCAGCAATGCGAGAAGAGCCAGGACCCCTTCCATCCTGCCCCAGAAACAGATCTCTCTAAGGTTTATCTAAGATCCAAAGGGACACCTTACAGCAACGTCTCATTTCCCCTCACTCCCACGATGCACCTCATGTGACTGTGGCTCTGAGACCATCGCTCCAGGTGTGGGGGTGTCCTGCTTCTCCCAGTGTCCCCACGGCTAACACAGGGCTTTTCACGGAGCAGAGGCTCTGTAAAGGTCTTCAGAATAAATGAGCCAGTGAGCAGGGGCTGCGTGACTCAGATTACTTGCCACTTTTGGTAATCCGGGCAAGTCCAAATAAACCGAAATCCTTTAGCTGTACAAACTGACACAGAACAAGTATAAGAAGCAAGAATTCTCGACTCTCACTTTTTATTTTCTAATTCTTCCACCAACTCTGTCACTGCTAAATAAATTCACATTTCCAAAATCGTGCTCATTCTAATTCCATGTTATCTTGTGCAGGACCACGAAATAAAATGGCAGCGTTCCCAATCTCTTTTGCAAAAGAGAAAAACTCTTGTTCTTGAACTGGTTAAGTACAAACACACGGCGATCGATGTCACTGACATAGTTAGGTACTGGGATGCGTCGTCTTCTATCAAAAAGGAATAACATTTGAAAAATTCCTAAAGAAAAGGGAGATGAGTCTCCATGTCGTTGTAGAGAACAGGAACACAAAGATGCCACACAGTGGGTTCCCCCAACAGGCCCGGGCTCTTACTGTTGAGAAGGCTGACCGCTCCCTCTTCAATCACAGAGGGAAGGATCACCTCCCTTCTTGCCCCACCCCAGGACAAGCTGCTGGATGTGGACCTGGAAGGAGCCTGGCTGCTGCTCCGGGTCAGAGTCCCCCGTTCTCCTCCCTCGCAGCCTCTGCAGAGGGGCTGGAAGGAGCTGGGACCCCTTCAACCGACTCTGTCCAGATACTCCAGGACTTTAAACCTGCTGGTCTCCACATAGGCCCAGGAAGCCCATAGGAACTCCGAGCGAGCAGGGCCGCTGTCAGGCACCTACCGGTACTCCAGGTACCCCTCTCGCACCCACACTTGGGTCAGCAGCTCCCTGGGATCCCCATACGTGTAGTGCTCCCTCCCAGGACACCCCCATCCTGCTGAGTGCTTCCCAGAGCTCCTCCTCAGGGGCACGGTTGTCTTCCACAGTGATCAGGCACAGGATCACCACCAGGAGGCAGGGTTTGGGCAACCCCTGCCTATCCCTCATCATCTCACTGAGGGTGAGGCCCAGGGTGGGGACCAAGATTAGGTCTGCTCACTCTGGTCCACCTCCTTCACCTCCAATCCAAAGACCAGCTGCACGTACTCTGAGGTTTGACTGAGGACCACCAGGAAGTGGTCCTGGTGATCTTGGAGGGCACTATTCAGCACTTCTGCCTTTGTGAGTGGCTCCTTGGCAAGACACCTGCTGAGCAAGGATTGCTCCAGCTCTTTATTCTTCACCCGTAGTGCATCTTGGAGCAAGGACTTTGCATCTTCCTGGTCACGTGAGGTGTCTGGTACTTCATCTTGCCTGCTGAGGCCATGGTCTTCAGATTGGCTCCCAAGATTGGCAGCCATGGCAGAGGGAGAGGGGCAGACACGCAGAGGGCTCTGGGCGAGACTGGCTGGGCAGCAGCAGCCGCCTCCTCCAGGGTGCCCCGGACTGGGAGACAGGAGGAGGAGGAAGCTGCCTCTCCTTCCTNAGATTGGCAGCCATGGCAGAGGGAGAGGGGCAGACACGCAGAGGGCTCTGGGCGAGACTGGCTGGGCAGCAGCAGCCGCCTCCTCCAGGGTGCCCCGGACTGGGAGACAGGAGGAGGAGGAAGCTGCCTCTCCTTCCTTCATCTGCTGCTGCTCCTCCTCACCCCAAATGAACTTTGCCTCCATCAGACCCTCATCCTCTCTTGGATCCTGAAAGACTCTCTCAGGCTGGCGGAGCTCATGCATCTCAGGCAATTTGACCAGGGTCGAACTGCAGAACGGAGTGAGGCAGGGGGATAGATGGGGACCCGAGGTCTGCAGGAGGAGGAGGTTGTGAGCGGCCTTGGCTGAGAAACCCACCCTAGGCGGTCTGACTCAGGCCACTTACAGGTCTCCTCGTGAGGGATGCTCTCGGACCTCATAGAGGAGCTCCTCCAGATCAGCCTGACCCCTGGCTACCCAAAGGAGGACGGGAGGTGGCTCCCCGGGTTGCAGTCAGCACAGAGGTTCTGGGTCTATTGCGCTGTGGGGATTAGGGGCTTGTGGGCTCCCCTCTGTGCTGGGATGGGGAGCCCCTGGTGCACACTCAGGGCACCCTCCTCGCCTTGGCTCCTGGCACTGCCCAGACCTCCTCTGCTCTCTGACCTGTGGACACAGGCCACAGACCTCCACCTTCACCTCCTGGTTCCTGGAGTCCCTGTATCAAAAATGGAGGGGGCACCTAGGGGGTAGACTGTGGCTCAGACCTGAGCCTTCTGTGCTGGTAGAAGGGGTGGACTCTGCGAAGTCCCCCAGGTGTGGGGTGGCTGGTCCCCTCGGGACTCCCTTGTATTGCCCACTATTCCCCTGGCATGGCCTGGTCCCCCCTCTTTGGGGGCCTGCAGGGAAACTCAGAACAAGACCCGAGTCTGAACAGAAAGCACTGAGGGCCCCCACGTGTGGCATCACCTGCCCAGGGCCTCCCACGAGTCCTAGGCTGGGGAGATGCTCGGTGCTCACCTCCTCCTCCGCCCGCCTGGCCTCCTAACACTGACCACAGAGGTGAGAGGTCTACTCAATCCTGCTTCAGGGTCTCGAGAGTCCATCCTCTGCGGATCTGAAGCTTCCACCCTCTGCCCTAACACCTCACCTCCTGAAGTTCTGTGGAATAAATGAACCAGTGAGAAGGGGGCTTATTAATCTCATCAATTTTCTCCTAGTCTCTTAAATAACAACCTGGCAAAATCCAAGTAAACAGATGCAGATTAGCTGTAGAAAAGGACACTCAAAACCTATAAGAAGTGAGAATTCACTACAATCGTTTTTTATTTTCCAATTTTTCCACCAAACTGTATAGTCCTAAGTAAGTTCACATATCCAAAATACTTGTAATTCCAATGTTTTATGATCTTGCTCAGGGTCACAAAATGAAATGGGAGAGTTCCCAATCTCTTTTACAAAACAGCAAAACTCTGGTCCTTAAACTGGTTAAGGACACATACGTGTGGGATCAACGTCATTCACAAAGTTAGATACTGAAGTTTATTAAGGCTTAAGCTGAAAAAACACATTTGAAAAATTCCTAAAACACAGGGATGATTTCCCATGTCATCACAGAGAGAAGGAACACAAAGATGCTACACACCAGGTTCCCCCAAGTGGCCCAGGCCATTACTACTGAGAAGGCTGACCGCTCCCTCCTCAATCACAGAGGGAAGGCTCAGCTTGGCTGCTTTTCTGGGTCAGGGCTCCTATTCCTCCTCGCTCACCGCCTCTGCAGATGGGGGTGGGAAGGCCCTGGAAAACCTCTGGTTGTCTCTGAGCAGATACTCTGTGACTTCCTACTTGCTGGTCTCTGCATAGGCCCAGGGACCCTACAGGAACTCACATCAAGCAGGGTCGTTGTCAGGCACCTGCCAGTACTCCAGGTACTCCACCTCCTCACCTCCACGCCACAGAGCAGCTGCAGGCTCTCCGAGGCTTGGCTGAAGACCCCCGAGAAGTGCTCCTGGTTATCCCTGAGGACCTTCTTCAGCATTTCCATCTGGGAGGTCAGCTCCTCGGCTCGATGCTTGTGGAGCAGGAACGTGACCAGGTTTCTGTCATCATCTCATTAAGAGTTTCCTGGGGCAAGGCCTCCACAAGGGTGGAGCAGGAGATCGAGGGGAAGAGGCCGAGGCAGATGCAGCCTTCCCGCCTCAGCCCCCGAGAGCTGTGCCTCTTCCGGGCCCCGGGCCTCGCCTGGGCCCTGAAGGTCTTCCTCGGGCTTGCTTGGCTTGCTCAGCTCACTCATCTCGACCATGAACGTGATGCCCGGGATCAAACCACAGACAGAAGTGAGGCAGGGGGACAGATGGGGACCACCCGCCTGGGGGAGAGAGGGGGTGTGAGCAGCCTCAGCTGAGAAACGCACCCTGGGGGGTCTGATACAGACCGCTTACAGGTCTCCCCTTTAGGGGTGCTCTCAGACCTCACAGGGGCATGCCTCCAGAGTGGCCAGTGCCCTGGCTACCTGAAGGAGGAAGTGAGGTGGCTCACCAGGGTGCAGTCAACACAGCTCGAGAATTCCAGTGTGACAAGTCGTGGGAATTAGGCCCTTGTGCGGTCCCCTCTGTTCTGGGATGGGGAGCCCCCGGTGCACACTCAGAGCATCCGCCTCACCTTGACTCCTGGTACTGCCTGGAGCTCCTCTGCTCTCTGACCTAAAGGACACGGGCCTCAGAGTTCTGCCTTCGCCTCCCACTTCCTGCAGCTCCTGTGAGAGAAATGGAGGGGGCAGCTCAGGGGTATCCTGTGGCACAGCCCTGAGCCTTCTCTGATGGTAGGAGGGGTGGACTCTGTGAGGTCCCCCCGGTTGTGTGGTGGGAGGTCCCCTCGGGGTTCCCTTGTAGTGCTCACTTTTCCCCTGGCATGACCTTGTCCGTCCCCTCTGGGGGCTTCCATGGAAACTCAGAACAAGACGCAAGCCTCAACAGAAATGGTAAGTGGCCCCACAGGCGGCCACACTGCCCAGAGCCTCCTGTGGGCCCTCAGCTCATCCTCACGTCCTGCCTGGCCTCCCAGCACTGACCACAGGGGCAGGGGTCTGCTCAGTCCTCCCTGGGTGTCCGGGAAATCCACCCTCTGTGGACCTGAAGCCTCAGCACCGCCCACCTGATCACCTCAGGTCTTGGGGTCCCTAAGCCAGAGGTCAAGAAACTGCTCACCCTGTTCACCCCACTCTGCGGCCTCCAACACCATCAAAGGCCAGGATCCCTCCCCATGTTTCGGTCTAACTGCCTCATTCCTTCCTCTCATGGAGCCTGGACCTCAGGCAGGACCCGGGCTTATCCCATCCTCCATTTTGAGGCCCTGCCGCTCCCAGTCTCTCTGAGACCCGCACGTGAGGAGGGCAGACAGGCCTAGTGTGTGCTTCTCACCCCAAGGGCCCCCACGGCCGACTTCAGGGCCGGGGACTGTGGGGTCTCTCAATCCTCCCTCGGGTCCCCTCAGCTCTCCTCAGGCACCACACCTTGCCCCCGGGCAGGACCTCGATTCTCGCCTCTCCCAGCTGAAGCCCGCGCCTTATACCAGGGCCCCAATCTCTCGCAGATGCCGGTGTCAGGGAGTCAGGACGCGCCTGCTGCACTCATTCTACTCCACTGACAACGGAGACGCGCTCTCTGAGGCCTCCTCCGATTGGGGTCCAGGGTCCTCTCCGTCCTCCCTCGGGGTCCTCACCCAAACTCCTTCAAAGCCTAAGAATCTCTCCTCCAACCTCTGAGGCCCCGCCCCTTATGTCAAGTCTCCAGTGTCTCTGAGACCCCGAGCTCATGCCCCCACGAGAGTCGCCCCCGACTGACAGCAAGTGCCGGCACCTGTGGGATTCCCTGTGTCCTCCCTCAAGGTCCTCATCTTGAGCCCTGGCAGGTTCGGGGATGCCCCTTGTGTTGACCGGAGGCAGGACCCTCACACCAAGGCCATCACTTCACTGAGACCCCAAAGGGAAGTCTGTGGGCATGACACCTGGGTTCCAAGCCTAGGGCTTCCCAAGCTGAGATGATCTCCTGGGCATTCCTCAAGACTCCTCCTGCTCTTCGCTTTGACTCTCAGCAGCTCAGTGCTGGGGCTGACAGAGCCCTGGCCTGCACCGCCCTGTGACCTTTCTCAGGGCCTCCTCTGCCTGCGCCAGACTGCCAACCAGGGAGACCCAGCCTTCCGGATCCAGTGGACTGGCGCTCTCCCCTCACCTGACCTCAGAGCCATTGTCTCTGCAGCATGACCCTGGAGGGCTAGTTACTATGCTCCTCAGGACAAACCCTCTTTTAAGAGAAAGCATGTTATACACTGGACACCTCAGCGAGCAGAGGGTGCTGAGGTGTGACAGCCTCGGAGTGCTCAGCTGAAAAAGGAAAAGAAAAGAGAAACAAGAAAATGTCACCAGATGCAGGCCCTGCAATGAAGCCAAACCTCGGGCCTGGTGTCCAGACACCATCGAGCCCCCAGACTAAACACCCGCAGACCTCGAGCAGGGACCGCATGCTCCAGCCCTGTGTGTCTCAGGGCAGTAAGGGCTCTTCTGGGGCCCCCGACAAAGGGAGGCTTAATTTCTCCTCCTCTGTCAAGTGAGGAGCCTGCTCGACACTGTCCCTGTGCCCATGAAGCCACTCCGCAAGGCTCTTGTCCAGCCGTTGACAGATCTTTTCAATGAGCGGGTGCCGGGCGTCTACCAGACTTCCCCAGCTGTGTACGAGGTGCCTGCTGTGTGCCGCGGTGGGTGGCCATCTGTCTTGCCTTCGCAAGCGAGCAGCTGCCTGAGGGGACTCAAATGCTCAGCCAGGCCCAGGATGGAGGTGCTGCAGATGTGTGCTGGGTGGGAAGTCCCTCATGTTTTCAGCCTCTTTATTGCCCTGCAGTGTTCTGACCACAAGGCCACCTCTATCTGTCTGAATAGGGTGCAAGTTTGGGGTCCTCTGGGGGCGGACCTGGAGGGGGTTGGGGATTATGGGAAAGAATGGCTGCAGATTATGGGAAAGAGGAGCTGCCTGGGCAGTAGCAGAAGGGGTTCTGGGCCTGAGCAGTCAAGGTCAGGTTGGGGTCTGGCCCGGCAGCCATGACTGGCAGCCACGTGGTGCACAGAGGCACCAGCGTGGCCACTGGGATCTGCCGAGAGGGTAGGCTGAAGATTTGGGTGGGCACAGTGGTGGGGCCCACCACCAGCCTGGGGGGAACCATTTGAGCCAGAGGCCAGGTGAAGCAGAGCCTTGGGCCCTGGATGGGCAGGGCCACCACGTCAGGACAGGGATTAGAGAGACTGGAGCATCTGTGCCCTTGGGCTGCCAGGTGTCAGGACCCATCAAGTGGGGTGGGACCACTCTCTCTGGACCAGCAGCAAGGGAGCATAGGTCCTGGCCAGGGCGGTGACGCGGGCGAGTTCCAGGTGGCTCGCGGTCCCTTGGGCACCCTCAGGGCAGGGGGACAGGCTGCCCTGTGGCTGCGCGCTTCTGGTTGCAGGAGGGACGCCCAGGGCTGCTGGCCTGTCCTTCACCTGTCGAGACGCAGACTTAACGCCCCCTCTGCTCTTCATCTTCTCCAGGAGGTGCGGGCTGTGTCTCTTAAACAGGGGACTGCAGCTGAACTGCAACCTGGCTTCACTGAGAGAGAGAGAGAGAGAATAGCAAAGTCCGAGTCTCAAAAGGCTTTCTGAAACCAGCACCCTCCTGGCTAGGCCCCTGGGTGCCCTCACCCAGCCATCTCCAGGCCACTTTGGAGAAAGCAGGACCCTGTCCCACAGGAGGCAGTGCCCCAGCTTGCCCATCCTCAGGTCTCACTAATTCACCATGATCTCTCGCCCTTGGAAAATGACGCAGAATGGCCCAAAAGTATCTGTACAAGTCCCAGAGAGGGGACTTGGCATTTGCAGTGGGCAGACTGCAGAAGCTTCTCTGCTCTCTATGCAGGTGTCAACCCCTGGCCTGTACTTCCTTGGCTGACCAGGACACACTTCCCAGGAAAGGACCTGTGCTTCCCTGCACTAAACTTCTGCTCCACAGCTATGGGAGGCATGTGCTTAGTCAATCATGTCCGACTCTTTGCAACCCATGGATAATAGTCTGCCAGGCTCCTCTGTCCATGGTGAGTCTCCCGGCAAGAATACTGGAGTGGGTTGCCATGCCCCACTCCAGGAGATCTTCCCAACACAGGAATTGACCCCAGGTTTCCCGCATTGCACGTGGATTCTTTCCGGTCTGAGCCACGAGGGAGTCATGGGGGCACAGAAGGAGGACAGGCTGCCATCCTCTGGGCTCCACAAGCTGCCATGTCCACAGCAGGTAGGCCTTGCTCTGCACATCATGGTCCCAGGCATGCGGGAGGGGCGATTTCTCTGGGCCTTCATGCACAGTGTGGCTCCCTTTCGTATGACCGCCATCCACGGGACCGCTGTCCGGCTCTGTGTCCAGGCCATGAGAGATGCATTCAATGATACACTGAAAATGAGTGAAGAGTAAATTCTCTGGTATCTAAAACATATGTCAATACAATTGGTAGATCAGTTGTTCATGGTGGTCTCCTGGGTGCTATTTCTGAAGTTATGGCTTGCCTCTCTGGAGAGTAACTGAACTGGGTAGTTTCCATCACCATGGCCCTTTCTCTTGCCTTCACCCTTTCCCATCCACTGCCTGTTACCCACAGGTACCATCTTGGCTGGGCGCTGCGTGACCCTGGGAAAGGAGAGAAGAGAAAAGCAGAGGCAGTCATATGTGGGGGACCGGGGCTGGGAGACATGTCAGTCTGAGAGAAAGGATGCTTTTCGAATTTCCACAATGGTTGCCAACCATTTAAAATTGGGAGAGGCAACATCAAACTCTGGATTTACAGCTCAATGAGAAAAAGAGAGGAAGCACTGACAACACCTGGCCCCTGTGCCGGGCCAGTCTTCCTCCTGCAGCTGGGCAGCTTCACTCATTTTTATCAGCCACCGAGCTCCACCAGCACCTGCATTTGCGTGTCCCTTTTGTCTCGCCCTGCACCACCACCTTCTGTTCTGGCCACAGAATGACCCTAGTGGGACATCTCACACAGGACTGCACTTCACACTCTGGGCTAGTGGTGCGGGCGGTGACCTTCTCTCCCTCCTATTGTTAGCTCTTCCGTGAAGCCTCCTCCCATTCCGCCATTCATATCTGACCCCACTCTTCAGTCTCTCTTCTGAACCTTGCTCAGATCTGAGTAGGCAAACCCCACACCTGCCTCTGCCCCAGGTATCTGCATGCTGTTCTAGGGCCTCCACTAGACTCTCATCCTGGTTTCTGTCTTACTGATTGCTGCCTTGACTGCCTTACTCCCTAGATACCCGGTACACAGTAGGTGCCTAATATTTTACAGACTGGATGGTTCTGCTGGCCTGGCCTGATGCTGAGGAAGGAAGGTTGCTGTCACCATAGGAAAAGATGCAGCAGAGAAAATCATGGTATTCACTCAGAGGAGCAGTGACAAGTGAAGGAATTTAGCAGCAAAGACCTTGGGGAAACACTCCTTGCTTGAACTGAGCTAAGTCTGTCCAGAGATATTCCCATTCAGAGATATTCCACAATGTGGCTCAGCGGTAAGCAATCAGCCTGCAATGCAGGAGATGAGGGTTCAATCTCTGGGTCGGGAAGAGCCTCTGGAGGAGAAAATGACAACCCTTTCTAGTATTCTTGCCTGGGAAATCCCATGGACAGAAGAGCCTGGCAGGCCGCGGTCCATGGGGTCACAAAGAGTAGGACACAACTGAGCGACTGCGCACGCAGGGTCTCACTCAAACTGCAAGTGGCCTCATTCCTTCCAACAGCAATCCTCTCCTGACGGTGGCTCGTAAGTGGCCTGTGGGCAGCTGGGGGAGTGAAAGGTGACCTGGCCTGTGTAAGTCTGACAATCACGTTTTCTGACAACCCCATAGGCAAAGCGTTACTTCCCCCTCCCACTAGAACAGGCTAGACTTCAGGGGTGCCATGCAGAGCACAGAAATCACTGTTCATTGCCTGTCTCCACCTGAGACATTAGGAGAAAACCAAGAAGAGGTTTGGAGGTGGGGTGGGGGCTGGGAAGAGAAGTCCTAACTTCTGTTTTCCTTTAAACCACTAAGATCAATTTTTCTTTGCCTTCATGGTCCCTGCTCTTCAGTCATGAAAAAATTTCCTCGCAAGAATGAATGAAATCACGCTCCTAAGGAACTGAGAACAACTCTTGTTAAGTGAGTAACTCTCTGGAGCTTCCAGAAAGTCTCCACTGAAGAAATCGGGCTCGATTACTCTGACTATGCGTGCGTGCTAAGTCGTTCATGGACTGTAGCCCCACCAGGCTCCTCTGTCCACGGAATTTCCCAGGCAGGAATTCTGGAGTGGGTTGCTGTTTCCTCCTCCAAGGAATTTTCCAGACCCAGGGTTCCAACCCTCCTCTCCTGCAACTCCTGCATTGCAGGCGAATTATTCACCACTGGGTGGCGGTAGGGGTTAAAGAACCGCTTGTCAACCCGGGACAGAACTGAAGCGACTTAGCAGGCACGCAGGAGCCACCGGGGAAGCCACTCCTGACTATGGAAGACACAGTGACCCTGCATTCACAGACTCTACAGGGCGGACACCACAGCACAAGGCGCAGTGAACACGTGGTGACTCGCCCCCTCCCCCTCCTGAAAGTGAAAGGGTGAGTCTCTCAGTCCTGTCTGACTCTGCGAACCCACGGAACCCGCAAGTCTCCTCTCTGCCCACGGAATTCTGGGGTTGCCATTCCCTTCTCCAGGGGATCTTCCAGACCCAGCGATCGAACCTGAGTCTCTCACACTGAAGGCAGATGCTTTACCATCTTAGCCTCCAGGGACGCCCCTCCCCTTCCTGGGGATCTCATTAATATGCAGATCTTCGCTGTGTAGCTGGGTGGANAGGAGAAAATGACAACCCTTTCTAGTATTCTTGCCTGGGAAATCCCATGGACAGAAGAGCCTGGCAGGCCGCGGTCCATGGGGTCACAAAGAGTAGGACACAACTGAGCGACTGCGCACGCAGGGTCTCACTCAAACTGCAAGTGGCCTCATTCCTTCCAACAGCAATCCTCTCCTGACGGTGGCTCGTAAGTGGCCTGTGGGCAGCTGGGGGAGTGAAAGGTGACCTGGCCTGTGTAAGTCTGACAATCACGTTTTCTGACAACCCCATAGGCAAAGCGTTACTTCCCCCTCCCACTAGAACAGGCTAGACTTCAGGGGTGCCATGCAGAGCACAGAAATCACTGTTCATTGCCTGTCTCCACCTGAGACATTAGGAGAAAACCAAGAAGAGGTTTGGAGGTGGGGTGGGGGCTGGGAAGAGAAGTCCTAACTTCTGTTTTCCTTTAAACCACTAAGATCAATTTTTCTTTGCCTTCATGGTCCCTGCTCTTCAGTCATGAAAAAATTTCCTCGCAAGAATGAATGAAATCACGCTCCTAAGGAACTGAGAACAACTCTTGTTAAGTGAGTAACTCTCTGGAGCTTCCAGAAAGTCTCCACTGAAGAAATCGGGCTCGATTACTCTGACTATGCGTGCGTGCTAAGTCGTTCATGGACTGTAGCCCCACCAGGCTCCTCTGTCCACGGAATTTCCCAGGCAGGAATTCTGGAGTGGGTTGCTGTTTCCTCCTCCAAGGAATTTTCCAGACCCAGGGTTCCAACCCTCCTCTCCTGCAACTCCTGCATTGCAGGCGAATTATTCACCACTGGGTGGCGGTAGGGGTTAAAGAACCGCTTGTCAACCCGGGACAGAACTGAAGCGACTTAGCAGGCACGCAGGAGCCACCGGGGAAGCCACTCCTGACTATGGAAGACACAGTGACCCTGCATTCACAGACTCTACAGGGCGGACACCACAGCACAAGGCGCAGTGAACACGTGGTGACTCGCCCCCTCCCCCTCCTGAAAGTGAAAGNCCACACTCGGCCCTCCAGGGTTTCCTTACATGCGTGTGTGGTTTGTCCATGCTTATTAAATGACATCATAGGGTGTATTTTCCTGTGACTTGTCCACCTTATTAAATGGCATCATAGTGTGTATTTTCCTGTGACTTGTCCACGCTTATTAAATGGCATCATAGTGTGTATTTTCCTGTGACTTGTCCACGCTTATTAAATGACATCATAGTGTGTATTTTCCTGTGACTGTTCTTTTTACTCACTGTTGGGTCAGTGAATCACCGCTAAACGTCACCCCACTGTACAGGTGGACCCTGGTCAATGGTCAGTGGAACGTTATGCTTTTATTTGTCGAGTACCCCTTGTGCACCCTTGTGCCAGACACAGAGCTGGGCACTGGGAACTGAGATGACAGGGTGAGAACAGCGTGCCCGGGGTCATCCGGCCATGAGCACCGGGCAGCATCCATGTCAGGGCAGATTCTAGTTCAGCACTTGATTGTTGTTCAGTCCCTAAGTCGTGTTCGACTCTGTGTGACCCCATGAACTGCAGCATGCCAGGCTCCTCTGTCCTCCAATATCTCCCAGAGTTTGCTCAGATTCATATCCTTTGAGTCGGTGATGCCATCCAACGGTCTCATTCTTTGTTGCCCCCTTATCCTCAATCTTTCCCAGCATCATCAGAATCTTTCAGTGAGTCAGCTCTTTGCATCAGGTGGCCAAAGTATTGGAGCTTCAGCATCAGTTCTTCCAATGAATATTCAGGGTTGATTTCCTTTAAGACTGACTGGTTCGATCTCCTTGCAGTCCAAGGGACTCTTCAGCTCTGCTACTANTCAGGTGGCCAAAGTATTGGAGCTTCAGCATCAGTTCTTCCAATGAATATTCAGGGTTGATTTCCTTTAAGACTGACTGGTTCGATCTCCTTGCAGTCCAAGGGACTCTTCAGCTCTGCTACTAGCCAAAGTTGTTGCGCATGACAGTGGTCAGCATACGGTTGGCATAAATGTTTGTTGAGCAGAGCTAAAGGTTTTTATTTGTAGGAGGGAAGTTTATTACTTCCATTTTGCAATTGACAAAATGTATCATCAGCTCAGTGATTTTGAAGCCTGGCTTAGGTCACTCAGGGTGCCTGTAGGACCACAGCTGCCTGGGTTCGGCCAACGCCTGGTCCTCCACAGCTCAGGGAAGGGCCTGGCAGAAGGGTTTGTTGAAACATTCCACGGACTCTTTTCCTGCAGCCAACATGAAGAGACTATGTGCACTCTGCAAAATTCCGCGAGATGCTGAGGGCAGACTGGGCAGTCTCCATGTGGGCCTTGGCGGTTTGCATTCCCAACACACGGCTTCCTCTTTTTCATTAGTTTTTTAAAGAGGAAGCAAAGTTTAATGACGGGGTATGGGTGGTTGGGGCAGGAGTGCGCTGCTTGGGCAGGGCAGGGTCACTGGGCGAGGGGGCCCTTCCTGCAGTGTGGTTACCCTGACGACCAGCAGCGCCTGCCCTGTCTGCTGTGACCCCATCACCTTGCGTCTCTCCGTGATGTGGGCATCACCTGACGCCCTCTGCCTGGAGCCTACGTGCCATCTATCATAACTGCCCTCTCTGGCTGTCTTACATTCTCCCATCCTTTCTGCCACAGGAGAGGGAAGAAAGGGCCCAGACCCCCTCCCACAGACACACACAAGCAGCCTGCAGGGTGTCCCATTCCATGTCCACAGGCTTGCCCAGGTCCTCTGTCCCGGAGGCTCCTCTGCCCGCCACCTGCCTGTTCCTCCTGCGGTCTTCCTGCACGAGGGGGAGGAGGTGGGGTAGGGCAGGGGCGGGTCAGGTAGCCTGCAGGGAAGCCTGAAAGTACCACGCACCTGGGGGAATGCGGGCGAATCTGGGGAGCACGGGAGGGGCACAGGCAGAGGCAGGGCTGGAGCGGGCCCCCAGGGAGGATGTTTAATCCAGGGGTGAGTGATGGCTGGCCTTCCCGAACAGTCACAATGCCCACGTGCTGTCATGTGGACAAGACCCATCCTACTGATCACTGGTCACCTACTTTCTCCCTTCTTCAAGGGACAGAGGGAT
Organism: Neotragus pygmaeus; assembly: GCA_006410875.1. Taxonomy (NCBI): domain Eukaryota; kingdom Metazoa; phylum Chordata; class Mammalia; order Artiodactyla; family Bovidae; genus Neotragus; species Neotragus pygmaeus. The sequence continues at coordinate 740,467 of SJYV01045336.1, forward strand.
GTTGCTTTGAGAGGGATATTGCTCTGAGAATGTCTACCAGAGTTTGCCAGACCAGACTTGTTTGTCCCCTGTGTCTGTGGTTGTTACGGCAAGGTTTTTTCACTGGAGACCATTTCACTTTCATATCAACCACCAAGTCCTCAATAAACTGGTTGCATTTGCATATTTATATCTACATATGAAGATATTACATCCTATCACATATGGCTCTGAAGCAGCAAAGGAAACAGTAGAGAAAGCTGTGTGCATCTGGGCACTAAACCAGCTGAGGAGACGTGTGAAACAGAGTGAGGTCACAGCTTTTTTNTTGTGTCCTGAATTCTCCAACCTTCCACATCTTTATGTCAGAGCTAATAGTCACATGTTAGACTGTTACAAAACAATAAACCTAACTTGACTTTTCACTGTCTTTGTGTTTTCTTTTGCCCTGTCAGCCACGCTACCCTGTCTACAGACTTCCCCGTTTCTGGTGTTCTTCCTTTGAAATTAAGGGGTTGAAGAACAAGAGCACTGGGGAAAAGGGAGGGAGGCAGTGGTAAGTTTGTAAATGGGCAACAACCAGCTCTTTCCAGGGTAAAGAGCTCTGGTTTGTAGTGTTTGTCAATTTCCTTGGTGTAAATTCTCCCACCATCTCCAATTTCAACTCACCAACATAATGCCACTGAACATAGAGATGAGATGTACAATAGCACAACATTATAAATATTTCTATCATACAATATCAAGAGCATAAATAAGTAAATAATATCAAGAGCATAAATAATAGTAAAATAATTAAGAAGTGATAAGCTTTGAGTATTATCTTTATATCATTTTTAAATTTATGTAATTTAATCGTTAATAGGGAGGCCTGGCGTGCTGCGATTCATGGGGTCACAAAGAGTCAGACACAACTGAGCTACTGAACTGAACTGGACTGAACTGAATGACTACTTAGAACTGGCTCACAAAATTCCAAGAAATTTAGCAAATGACTCTTACAAGCCAGTAAAAGTAGCTCCAGCACACCACTAGGTGGAATGGAGGAGAATCTGATTCAGAAAGAACATGAACACTCTCTTTATTAGCTGAAGTTTGGTCAGTCTGTCCCCTCCCTTATTCTACACAAACCTCAGAAAAAACCAAAGTATACTGCTTTGGCCATTTGAGAAGAGACAAAAGAATAGGCTTTGTTCGCTCTTATGTCATTGAGAACTGTAGCAAGAAGTAAAGTTATTCATTACAGATAAAAATACATCAAATAAAATTAGCCAAAATATTCTGCCTGAGATTTATCACATCACTTCTCTGCCTAAAATCCTTCAATGACTCAGTTGCTTACCCCAAATTCTCAATTCTTTAACATGACTTACAAAGCCTTTGTAAGTGACTACAACCCACTTAGAAAAGACCTCTGTTATTGCCCAGAATCTATTCTCCCTTCTGCTCTAATAACATCTCTATTGAGATTTATGCTTCCTCAATTGGATATAATCTTGGTGGGATTCTTAGTAACGTTTTTTCTTCTCTTTACAGCTCAGAGTTTAATTCAGCAAACAAAGGATAGTACACCCTTGAGGTGGGAGGGCAGGCCAACCCCAAAGGAGAGCCCTCAATCCATCATGGGTCAAGTTTTGTTTGTTTGAACTCAAATGGGCCAATCATACACTCTCTCCCTGGAATGTGAAACTTGAGTGTAGTAACAGAGACTGAAATGTAGTTGGGATTCATTTATCTTGACAGATCCCCTTGAAGAGATTCACAATTAGTTCCTGCTTACCTAGATTTCTGGCAAATGCTTAGTTCCTCTTCTTACAGATCATGTTTCATCAACCTTTCTTCAGTTTGCTAAGCTACTCCAGAGCTCCTTTTTTTTTCTAATTTAATGTTGCCAAAATTATTCCTGTTGCTTACAAGCTTCTGACTGGTAGGTACACCACATCCTAGCCTCATCTCCCACATTTCTAGCCTCATTTCCCACATCCATCCACACATGCATATGCCTCATTCTTACAGAGCCATTGGCTGGTCCCCAATATGGACAAGTCTGACATCTAGTGATGAAGGAATTTCATAGTATTTCAAGACTGCCCTGTCCAGCCTTTTTTCTGTAATCAGCTCCTTCTCATCCTTCAAGATTCAACTCAGTTTTCTCCTTCTTTATGAAATTTCACAAAATCCCCTATATAAAGTGAGTTGCTCCCTCCTTTTTGATCCCTTTTTGCTCCCTCCTTTTGATCATAGCACTTATCAAAAGTGACTTCAAAAAGAGACTTCATATCATCGCTCCAGATCTTTGTGATGAGACAGAACCGAGGAGAATACACTCGCCTGACAATATTATTATATAATCTCTGAATATTCAGTACTTAGCACAGTGCCTGGAACATAGTAATGTCTGGGGAATGAATGAATACTACTCCCAGGGCAGAAAAGAGATAATTAGCTAAGTATGGCCCAGCACCAGAGCAGGCTGACACTATAAGGAATGTTATCTGAGGAAGAGCTTCCCTGAAGGTCCCAGGAATTCCAGGTTTAAGGCACTGGGCTTGTTTTATCATAATTACAGGAAAAAAGAGAAATTTTCAGACGAATTGCTGGCTGTCATCAACCAAAGCAGCCTTGGAAGCCCTATGTCGACAATGGCAGTTAGTCTTCAAATGACTATAGACTAGAGGATCACTGCCACCCCCACCAACACCTCTTCCAATTCCTATGAATTGGACTTTTGGATTTCACATGAAACAAAAAATAAACTTGTGTTGTATTAATTCTCTGAGATCTCAAGATTTATCTATTATTGGGCCTAGCAGTATCTTTATAGAAATTGAGGTTAGATGTAGCTATAACAAAACCCTAAGATATGTGGCTTTAGCTTGACAGGTGAACAGTGAGTGGTGAAGAAATGAAAATCAAAGGTTACAATGATTGAGGGCTTCCTTGGCAGCCCCGTGGTTAAAAGTCCCAGCTCCCAGTGCATGGGGCCTGGGTTTGACCCCTGGTTAGGGAACCAGATGTTACATGCTGCACCCATATACCACAATTAAGACCTGCACATGCAAACCAATAAATAAATAACTTTTAAAAAAAAAGGTTACAAAGATAGAGCCTCAGACTATGCCAAGCAAATATTTAGTAAAAAATGTAGTCTGTGATGAGTCATGTATTAGTTATCTATTGCTTTGTAACATATCACTCCAAAACTTCACGGCTTGAAACAGCAATGTGCATGTATGCCAGCTAAGTTGCTTCAGTTGTGTCCAACTCTTTGCACCCCCGTGGACTACAGCCCATCAGGCCTCTCTGTCTATGGGATTTTCCAGACAAGAGTGCTGGAATGGTTTGCCATGCCCTTCTTCAGGGGGATTTTCCCAATCAAGGATCAAATCCATGTCTCTTACATCTCCTGCATTGGCAGGTGGGTTCTTTACCACTAGTGCCACCTGGGAGCCCCTGAAACAATTATTTCTTATAGCTTCTGTATTATCTCCTATAGCTTCTGAGGGTCAGGAATGCTGGAGTAGCTTGGGGTCTCTCATAGGGTTGCAGTCAGATATTGACAAAGTCTGTAGTCATCTGAGGCTTGACTGAAGAGGTAAGATCCACACATTCACATGGTTATGTCACCAGAAGGTTGGTGCTGGCAAGTTAGTATCTCTCTACTTGGGTCTGCTTGAGTGACCTCACGAACCAGTGGCTGGTTTCCCCTAGAACAAGTGAATCAAGAGATCAAGGCAGATGCTTCAATGTCTTTATGACCTAGGTTTGGAAATCACGTACCATCACTTTCATTGCATTTTTAGCCACATTCTCTCAGATTGCTCCATCTACTGTGCAGAGAAAAAACTAAAGAGGAGCAAGATTTGAGGTAAAGATGCCACTTGATTCAGAACTACCTCCGACTCATCTGAACCAATCAAAGCCCTGGACAAGGCATCCTAAGTGCACACTAGGTCAACATCAGGGTCAACACATCCAAAATGAGGCTGCTGCTGCTGCTAAGTCACTTCAGTCGTGTCTGACTCTGTACGACCCCAGAGACGGCAGCCCACCAGGCTCCCCCGTCCCTGGGATTCTCCAGGCAAGAACACTGGAGTGGGTTGCCATTTCCTTCTCCAATGCATGAAAGGTGAAAGTGAAGTCGCTTAGTCATGTCCGACTCCTAGCAACCCCATGGACTGCAGCCTACCAGGCTCCTCCATCCATGGGATTTTCCAGGCAAGAGTACTGGAGTGGGTTGCCATTGCCTTCTCCAAAATGAGGCTAGATAAGAAAAAAGAACTAACGCATATAGCCAAGAAGGTTTGGAAGAGTGGTGACCAACTTATAAAGAAGTTCAGTCACGTGGATGTTTATCTAGTGTGAAGATTTTTGGAGACATTCTAAAATCAAAAGCAGGGGGTAGCAGTTCCTTGGGTCACCCACATCAGTCCTTGACCTGGACACAGATGTTAACAGTAGGGAAAATTTTGAATTGTTGCTGTTTTTCAGTCACTCAGTCATGTCTAACTCTTTGTGACCCCATGGACTGCAACACACCAGGCTTCCCTCTCCTTCATCATCTCCTGGAGCTTGCTCAAATTCATGTCCATTGAGTTGGTGATGCCATCCAGTCATCTCATCCTCTGTCATCCCCTTCTCCTCCTGCCTTCAATCTTTCCCATCATCAGGGTCTTTTCCAGTGAGTCAACTCTTTGCATCAGATGGTGGAAGTATTGGAGCTTCAGCATCAGTCCTTTCATTGAATATTCAGGGTTGATCTCCTTTAGGATTGACTGGTTTGATCTCCTTGCAGTCCAAGGGACTCTCAAGAGTCTTCCCCAACACCACAGTTCAAAACCATCAATTCTTTGGCACTCAGCTTTCTTTATGTCCAACTCTCACATCCACACCCGACTACTGGAAAAACCATAGCTTTGACTAGATGAACCTCTGTTAGCAAAGTAATGTCTCTTTTTTATATGGTATCAAAGTTTGTCATAGAATTTTGAATGATGTCTTTCAAAGCTTTACACAGCCCTAGGGCCAGACTATATACCTTTTTCTGCTGCCAGCTTCACTGAGACCCTGATCCCCACCATGCATTCTAGTAAGCCACTAAGGTAAACTGTTTGCCTTGATAGGTTAACACAGCATTTTGCACTATCACACAGCCTTGATAGGTGAGAGTCTAACTCATCATCTGCTTACATAGATGCTACTTCTTCCCCGATAGATGTAGCCAGGGACACAAAGTTCTCTGGCTAAGACTTTCCCTTAGTATGGATGTCTCCACTGCTCCCTGGCCTTCTGGATTGGGGACAGGACATCTGAGAGGTGTTTGGGCTGCTTAGTATGAGTAGAATTCAAGTCTAAGAAAGAAAGATACATTCCCTTGTATGTAATAAATCTGAGTCTCAGTTATTCAGACTGTAGTAAACTAAACACTCTGGTCCAAGCTGCAAATATTGACTTCCAGGTATTGACTGTAGCCTTGAATGCAGCCAGTTTCACATTGGGTGATGGCTGGGGCCAGCTTCAGGATGAGATTATAGGCAATTCATGGACTAGGTAGAGGCCTGGTGGGAAAGGATAAGCCCCACAGCAGTGAGTGCATTAAGCCTTCACAAAATGAGTATTGACTGGATAAATTAATGATTCTGTCTACATTTGAGCAATTCCAACATGGGTGGGGCAACTATTTCCTAAAATAACTCATCTTCAGACTCTTAAAGAATTATTACTTGTTTTGAATTAAATCTATCTTCATTTAATTCCCAGTCCTTTGTCCTACAAATATCTTTTGAGGTCATATCAATTCTATCCATTCCTTCAAATGAAGACAACTGTCAATGTTCCTGAGCCTTCTTTCTTCATTTCATCTGTCCTTATCTGGTGACTCACCTCTGAGCATGCTCCAATACATCTATTTGCCTCTCAAAAGAGTGGTCAAAGAATCAGAAATTTATTTGATTAGCTATATGTGCTGAAACCTGCCTTTATATTCTTCCCTCTTTATGCCATTGTTTGTGGACCCAAGCTAAGTTGTGACAAGTAGAACACAATGCCTGATTTGTGGTATAATTCATTATTACTAACTCCTCCATTATAAGGACTTCCCTGGTGGCTCAGACGGTAAAGGGTCTGCTTACAATGTAGAAGACTCGGGTTCGATCCCTGGGTCGGGAAGATCCCCTGGAGAAGGAAATGGCAACCCACTCCAACGTTCTTGCCTGGAAAATCCCACGGATGGAGGAGCCTGGTAGGCTACAGTCCATGGTGTCGCAGAGTCGGACACGACCGAGCAACTTCACTTTCACCATTATAAAAGAGGATTAAAATAAGATGTTATCTCAGGCCCCACCTCCGTTAGTCTCAGAAGTGGAAATGCTATCCTGTATTACTTCTGCTTTCGAATTTTCAGACCCGGTTGCTGTACTTCGCTCCTTTTAGCCCGGCCCCCTCTAANCCCCTGGCCGCGCCCCCCCGCTCTTAGCTCCTCAGCGTCCCTCCCACTCGTAGCCCGAGGCGGGAAGCGCTGGACGTAGTTGCTGATTGGCTGGCTGGGGCGCAGCTTGATGGCGTCGCGCTGGCGAACCCAGGCCCCCGGGCGACTGTAGCCTGTGTGAGGGGGGTCTGTGGTCCAGCGTGCTGTGGCTTCGGGGAAAGTGGAGGCACGAGCCCTCCTTACTCTTCGCCATGAGTTTCCTGATCGACTCCAGCATCATGATTACTTCCCAGGTGAGCCACCGCGTCCCGCCTCAGGACTCCTCAACCTCTCTCCTTAGTCGTTTTCTCCAGGCCTCGGTGATGCGGGCTGGCCCGGAGTCTCGCCCTTCTCGCAAGCGGCCAGTGCCTGCCTCACCCGTGCTCAGCTCCGAGAGGGTGTGGGATTTGCGGCGTCCGGCTCACTGCTCCCTCGCTGCCAGGAGGAGTCCCGCGGCCGTCCGCGCCCCACTCATACTCCATTCCTCCTCCCATCCTACCCCACCTCCCAGTTTTCTTTCCATTTGGGGGAGAGGTCAGGTGGCCTTATGGCTCGGAGCCGGCGCCGCGAGAAGGGAGCTGTCCCCAAAGCGCCCCGAAGCTCTGGGCTACGCGGCCGATCCATGGATTGGGGAAGAGTGTGGTTCCGGGTGCAGAGTGTGCGATTCGCCTATCCGGTTGGCTCCTGGGGACACGTGAGGGCTTTGTTGGTTCGTTGTCAAATTCTGAATCCGGATGCGGAGGAATTTGTCGCCGTCACTTCAGAGATCTAAGTATCCGTTTTCGTTTGTTAATACCCCCAACGTGTATCCTCTGCGGCCACGCTTTCGGATCTTTTTCTGACCCTCTTTCCTTCCAGGTTAGCCATCTTCATTCGTTCGTACAGTCAACAAACACGTTTATGGAGCATTATATAAAGTTCTGAGGCTACACAGCTAAATAAGACACTGACTTGTCCCTGCTCTATAGAAACTTCGTCTAGTGGGCTTTTCGCTTTTACCATGTAAATTTTTTGAGTTACTCTTATTTTCTCCACAGCATTTATCATAGCACTGATATCATTTATGTATTCATTTATTTATGCATTTTTTTGAGAGAGCCTGTCTTTTTAATAGCTCTATCCTCCCTCCAGATGCAGGTGCTCAATAAGTATTTATTGGCCAACTGTTAAAATTTGTAGAAGCTCAGACTACCTAATTACTGATTTCCCCCCTACCTCATTTCTCCACTAACTTAAGGTATTTTTCTTTAATTGCTCTTTTTTTCAAGTGGCACATGACAGAAACAGTTCCTTCTAGAAGTTTAAAGTAAACTAAATCTTAGGGGTTTTGTTTTTTTTTCCTGTGTTTGTGATGCTTTATCTTAATGCTTCTGTCTTTGGAGTGGAGCATTGTCCCTGTTTCTTGAAAAAGTTTTATTGAAATACTTTAAAGAGTATGAAACAAGTAACATCCCGATAACAATTTTTTTATTTTTAAATTTACCAACTTTTATAAGTTTTCATATTGCTTTTATTGGCTACATAATATTCAAATGTATCAGTGTACAAAAATCTGGACATGTAATTCTCTTGCTTTTCTATCTTTTCTAAGGCTTCCTGTTTGCCCTTTATGACAACTCCGGGTTATTTTTAGCCCGAGTATCAACTCAAGAAAAATGACAATATTTAAGTAGCATTTTTAAAATTTAGAATAAAAATAAGGATGTCATTGAGGAAATTGGCACTGTATTGTAACCTTTAAGATTTATAGCATGGATATAATTGATAAGTTAAGCCAAGAAAGTGGCTTTCTGATTTTATGTGCCATATAATATTTTAACTTTCACATATGCAGTATTTAATTTAATTCTCAAAGCTGCTGTTTTCAAAGGAAGAACTAAGACCCAAAGAATCCTTTGTGTGTTATATTCTCTGTCCAAATATTTATGTGACTACTTCATCATCATTTAGATATCAGTAAAAATGTCACTTCAGGGAGGCTTCACCTGACTCCCTGCTCCTAGTCAAGGTTAACATCCATTCCAGCCACCTTCTGTCTCATGCCCTGTTTTAGTTTCTTCTTCATATCTGTCACTACTGTTTGTGTTTGTTAGAGGTGAACTCCATGAGTTCCAGGATACTCTCTGTCTTGTTTCTGCTGGATTTCCCAGCTTCTAGATCAGTTTCTGGCACATAGTAGAGGCCTTTTTGTTGTTGAGTTTCTAAATTGTGTCTGACTCTTTGCAACCCCATGGACTGTAGCTCACCAGGCTCCTCTGTCCATGGGTTTTCCCAGTCAACAATGCTGGAGTGGGTTATCATCTTCTCCAAGGGATCTTCCCGATCCAAGGATGGAACCTGTGTCTCCTGCATTGCAGGTAGATTCTTTACCACTGAGCCACCTGAGAAGTCCTATAGTAGAAACCTAATAAATATTTAATAAAAAGCACCTTTCTGGAGAGGTGTGATTGCCTTAGAAACATCTCCCCCTCATTTTTCATGTTTTATATGAACTGAAAGATTTATTTGAAAGGAAATCTGAAATCAGAGATCATATATTGGAAGCTGGTTCACCCCAGGCAACATCTTGGTATAGAGATTGTTCATCATTCCACAGGGTAAAGTTCACATCCTTAATTGGCTTATGTGGTCTCTTATGACCTCTTCAGCCTTGGCCTCCACCTTTCTCACTTCAGTTTATACACTAGCCTTACTGAACTTCATTTAGTTCCTTAAGCTGGCCATGCGGTCATGCCTCCAGGTTTCCGCCAGTCTGTTCTCTTTCTGGACCTTTTTCCCATACTCCTTCTTTCTCCTGACTGACTCCTACTCAGCCTTTGTTTCTCAACATGGATATCCATAAAACCTCTTCCAGACTGAACTAGATACCCCTTGACATGTTTTCCTAGTACCCTTTGCCCACTTCCCTTATAGTAGCACTTATAGTAGCACTGTCGCACTGTTTCATAATTCCTTGTCTGTCTCCTCCATAGGTTACAAACCTTGAGACAGAGTCCATGCTGTCTTGTTCACCCTTCTACCCTTAAGACCTGGTACATATTAGACACAATAAATATTTGTTAAATAAAAGTGTAAATAAATGATCCAAGAAAGGAATCTTTTTCTAGTCAGTTCTTTAAATTATCCTGCTAATGGCCTTTTTTTTTTTTTTAATTCTGTAGCTAATTTTCAATTTAGGAGTTATCTTTTGTGAAAGCAACTGTTATCTCACCTCTGTTTTCAGCCTTCTCTACAGTTATAAGACTTATCAGTTCAAGTATACTCTTTTAAGTCTCAAGGTCAAGACTGCACAATTTCAAAAATATTCTCTTTTTTGAATAAATACAGTGCACATTCTTGTTTTATTTGCAAAATGTTTAAAATTGCTTTTCCCTTTTGCATGCTTTTTAGATCCTGTATAATCTTGCCAGAATTTGTATTAATCTTGGACTTCTTGAATTTTCCTGGTATTTTTTATATTAGCTGTGTAAAAGTCTTTTTAAACTTTGTCAATATGAAAGGAAGCCACAATGAAATACAAAGGAGCATATCTCTTTTCTCTTTTTTTCCCATTTCCCGCCCCCCTCATAAAGACATCAATTTCATTTGTTTTCTATTCTTGTCTAAAGTCCCATTTCAGAGTGATCTTGGTGAAATATTTTATTTTTTATTATCCATCTCACCATATATACTACCCTCTAAATGTCTAACTTCAACTGCAGTCATGACTTCAGAAATCATTTAAATATGGCCTCTAAACTATGAATTTAAATGTCTCCACTGGTGATGATTTAAAATAGCTAAAGGATCTCATAAGTAGTCTAGGGATATTTTGTCCTAATCTATTCACCCTCTTCCTTTTCTACTCGGTCTGAAATCATGGATCCAAGCTCCTTCATAGTCACTTGTTTCTTTGCCTGCATGTAAAGTCCACAATTGGATCACTGCTGTAGTTTGTGTACTGCTAACTCAGGAGCCAATACTTTGGCCACCTGATGCAAAGAACTGACTCATTGGAAAAGACCCTGATGCTGGGAAATATTGAAGGCAGGAGGAGAAGAGGACGACAAGCGGATGAGATGGTTGGATGACATCACCAACTCGATGGACATGAGTTTGAGTAAGCTCTGGGAGTTGGTGATGGACAGGGAAGACTGGTGTGCTGCAGTCCATGGGGTTGCAAAGAGTCGGACATGACTGAGTGACTGAACTGAACTGAACTCAGGAGCCTGAAGGCTTTCGTAGAAAATCATGTATGTGCAGATTGCTGATGCCTTGAGTTTATGGACACCCACCCTCAGGTCACTGATTCTTTTTTTTTTTTCTTGACTTTAATCAGCTCCTTGTTCCCTTCCTTTTATAATTTCTCTGAGTTTTTAATCACTCTTTTCAAAGCCTCTTTTTTCAGTTTCACTTCTCCTGCCCTTAGCAGATGACCTCGCCTCCTACTTGATCAACAAAAGTGAGGCCGAAAGGTGTGAGCTCCTTCTACATCTTAATCTAAGCAGTTATTTATATCCATGACCATTCCCAACTCCTTTCCTCCCATGTCAGAAGATAAGGTGCCCCTTACTCCTGTTTAAAGCCATGTTTTCCACATGTACCTTTTGATTGTAGAGCAGCTTATTGTGAAGTGATTGTAAACGCAAGCTTTGGAGTCACCCACACAGACTTCAGCTACATCTTGATTCTGACACCCAGTATAAATGAGTTAACTTGTGTTAAACCTCAGCTATCTCTGTAATGCTGCTGCTGCTGCGAGGTCACTTCAGTCGTGTCCGACTCTGTGCGACCTCATAGATGAAATCCCGTGAGGCTCCCCAATCCCTGGGATTCTCCAGGCAAGAACACTGGAGTGGGTTGCCATTTCCTTTTCCAATGCATGAAAGTGAAAAGGGAAAGTGAGGTCGCTAAGTCGTGTCCGACTCTTAGCGATGCTATGGACTGCAGCCTACCAGGCTCCTTTGTCCATGGGATTTTCCAGGCAAGAGTACTGGAGTGGGGTGCCATTGCCTTCTCCTATCTCTGTAATAAGGACAATCAAACCTACCTTGTCAAGTTTTTATGATTTAATGTAATTGCAAGGCTAAGCACTTAAGAGTTCCTGGAATATACTAAATGGTCAGTAAAAGATAGCTGTTGCTAAGAATAATAATAATAACTCACATCCAGTGTTTCTTCTCGTATTAGTTTATCTCTTTACTGCTTTCTTCCCCTTGGCCTATAAATTTTTCTCTTTACCCCACATTCTTCTTTAGGCTAACGGTCTAATGTTTTCTGTCTTTCTCATTCTTGGCTGTCCCTTGAGTTATCTGTGTTTATTGTCTCTACTGTGTTACCCGCCCTTGCACCCCCAACTCGGTGAAGTCTAGTTCCTAGTGCAATCACGTTAAATCATGGACGGAGGAGCCTGGCATATTGCTCTCTTCACTATTTCATCCTGAATAATCTCATACTCCCTGACAGTTTCAACTCTCAGGTATATCTCAGCCCTCCCTTCATAATCTTTTATGTCAACTTGGATGGCCCTCAAGCACTTAGCATATCTAAAAGTGAACCCGTCATCTTCTTGTCTCCCATCCACATTCCCAAAATTTTTTTCCTCCAGTAGTCTTTATATTAAAGTGGATGGCCTCCTTCTTCATCCTATATTCCAAACTAGTCATCCTTAATTCCTCCCTGCTGATTTTACCTTCGAAGTACTCAAATCCGTTGCCTCCTCTCCAACCACTGACGTTTTAATTCAGTTCAGTTCAGTTGCTCAGTCGTGTACGACTCTTTGCAACCCCACGAACTGCAGCACGTCAGGCCTCCCTGTCCACCACCAACTCCCAGAGTTTACCCAAACTCATGTCCATTGAGTCGGTGATGCCATTCATCTCATCCTCTGTCATCTCCTTCTCCTCCTGCCTTCAATCTTTCCTAACATCAGGGTTTTTTCAAATGAGTCAACTTTTCGCATCNATAAAATAAGGAACTATAATAATTTGGAAAATAAAATGTTTCCTTTTAGCCTTCTGGCTTTACTCCTGACACAGAGTGTCCCCATTAAATGGGTTCCAAAAAGGCCACAGCTATTAATACATGCTTGGTCCCCTAGATCCCAAGTACACAAGGCAAATAAAAGGAACAAGACTGTCTTCAACAAAAGCGAATCAGGCAAAGAGCAAGCGTATGTCTGAGACTACGAGCCATAGCGAGAGCACCTCAAAAACTCCTGACATACATTTAGAGATTTGCTCAGAGTAGATCTTAAGCATGCACGCACGTGCACGCACACACACACAATGATGTGAGGTTAAGGATGTGCTAACTTGACTGTGGGAATCTTTTCACAGTGTATGCATATGTAAATCATCATGTTATACATTTTAAATATATTGCGATCTTGTCAATTATATACCTCAGTAAAGCTGGAGGGGGGAAAAAAATTCCTGACCTACATGAAGTTGCTGGAGAGCCCCCCACCTGCTCCTTCTGAGGGTCTAGAGCCAGTGAGAAAGAGTAAATGAGACCAAGACAGGGTCCTGGTTCCCCACCCGTGCTCCTTTAACACCTAACACCATATGGACCTCACCTCACATACCATTTTATTGCACTTGGATGGAGCGATTTCTATTTAAAGGGGAGGGAAAATAGAAAACAAGTAAAAAGTCCTAATCAAAATCTCCCAGCAACAGGTTCCCTCACCGGCTACCCTTGCACTGTTCTACTTTCAAGGTTCATGCTCGGTATTCCCAGAGAGCAGGATCCCCCCCGGCCTCACTCACTAGCCAGGCCTGCAGGCAGCCTGCCCACCTCCATGTCCTTCTACCCTGGTAGATTGCAGGGGTAGGTTAACTGCACCCAAGGAAAAAACTCAAAGGACAGCCTCTTCCACTTTATCCTGCTGGCTGACCCCAAGGGTCTTGCTACGGTGCTGTCCCTAGACAGAAACCACTGGTTTCAGTCAAGTGCTGGGCACTAGCTGAAGACAGTTAGGAAAATAATAGTACCAAGTGGATGATCCGGGAGGGGAGAGCTGTGGAATGTTAGAAACACAAAATCAAGAGAAATTACACGAACACAGAGCAGAAAGCAGAAATGTGTAGAAGCATGTTCCAGAGGCCGTAAGCCCAAAGCCTTCTCTTACCAAGTAGATCTTCTCATGTACTGCTTCCAGGCATCACTGCCCGACTCTCTGCCACCACCAGTGTGCTTCTCTCCTCCTAGGGAAGAGCACAAATAGCCCATGACTCGTGAGCAGCACCGCTGTGTGGCTCCCACTCAGTATCATGGAAATGAAGACACCAGGGGACCAGAGCTACCTGACCAGCTACCTTACCTGTGGCCAGAGGAGCTCCTTTGCAAACAAATAAATAAGAGGCAGAGACCAAAGCAAACGCAAAACAGGGAACTACTGTGGAAAATAAACTTAAAGGAATTAACAAAAAATAGAAATCAAGCAGCAGAAGGCAATCTTAAAAAAACCTTACCATTAGACCAAGGTGTTGAGAGTAGAAACCTCTTGACAAGGGAAATATAATGTATTTTCCCACTTACGCTTATCTGTATATAATTTTCTAAAATATACATAAACTGATGTTATAATAAAATGTTTAAATGATATATTAATATTTTTAAAGATTATAAAAAGATAATGATGCCACAAAACAATAAAAGGTTACATTTAAAAGTATGCTATCAAAGTACACTTAATATTGTTTTTCGGTAAGAGCAGATGAGAAAAAACTTGAGAGAAGGATTAGAGGTTTGAAGAAATCTCTCAAAAAGACTAATGAGATAGATAAAGGGAAAAAAAAAAAGATAATTCTTCAAGAGATAACAGTCAAATAATAGGAGTTCTAGAAATTAAAACAGAAAAAAAAAAATCAAAGGGAAAAAAACTCAAACAGCACCAAAACAAAATAAAACTATCAAAAACTTTCCACAACTAAAACCTGTGAGTTACAATGCTAAAAGGCCAATTGCTAGCCCACTGACTGTGCAACAAGAATTTTACCAAGATCTCCACTGAGGCATATTACTGAAGAGTTTCAGAACATCAGACATGAATAACAGACCCCAAACCTTTGAAATGAGGGGAAAGATCAGAAATCAAAATGGATTGGGCTTTTCAGCTACAGTAATGGAAACCAGAAGACAAGTTATAACTTCAAAGTCTGAGAAAAGTTACAATCTGTGCAGAAAATACATAGCAGATCTGTTTACAATGCCGCTAGCATCTAGAAATTTACAGGCTAACCAGCTCCCCACACGGCCTCACTGGGCAAACAATGTAGTTTATGTTTAACACCGGTTTTCCTTCTGAGAGTCTGAAATCTGAGGGCATGTTACGCCTTACATGCCTGTGTGACCAACTTCCAATAAAAGCTTTGGGTACCAAGTCTCTATGCTTTCTGGAAGACAATGTTTCACACATGTTGTCCAACACAGTAAAAGAAAAAGGATTCTCCACATACCAAATGCACCTCCAATCTCAGCCCCACTTGTTGGAATGTTGACGTTTACAATGCCACAATCTGATCCTTTTGGTCTGCATATATAAAAAGGGAGGCACAGTGAAAGCAAAATATAGGAAAGTTTAAAAATATATATACACATATACACACACAAAAATGAATAAATAAATAAGCCGAAAAAAACTTCTAAGATTCTCAATGCTGAAGAACAGATTTTCACCTATGATGGTGTCATTTTCTTTTTCGTAAAGTCCATTCACCACACAAATCAGACTTATATACATTTTCAAAATAGACAAAGTTATACCCAAGCCAGCGAAAGATTCTGCCCATATCCTTGGTAAAGATGCTACTTGAAAGTCCCTGTTTGACTTCATTGTTCCATGCAAAGACCTCATCTTCATTCTGAAAGGACAGACATTGGAAGCTGTTAAATGACACAGTGTGGGGTCCAATCACCAATGGTAAACTCATTCCATAAAATTTACCAGGGTGATCGTAGGGGAACTAAGGAGTCAGCATCTTCCTGATACAGTGCTTTGTGGGATCTTCCCCTCAAATGAACTTTGAGAAAAACATATAAGGGGACTTGCTGGGCTGTCCAGCGGCTAAGACTCAGTGTTCCCAACACTGGGGATCTGGGCTCCATCCCTCATCAGGGAACTGGATCCCATATGCTGCAACTAAGAGTTTCCATATGAAGACTCAGCACAGCCAAATAAATATAAAACACACACACACACACACACACACACACACACACACACACACAAGTACATTCTTCCTTTCATGCCACTACATGCAAGATCTATTATTTACTAAGCTCTTACTATAGGCAACATAAACACATTGACCTGGGCATTGAACANCCCGGGCATTGTGCTGGGTGCTGAAATACAAAGATTGATAAGACAAACGTGACTCTTAACACTCACAGAACTTACAGTCTTTTTAAAAAGAATGTATTTAAATTAGACATTAAAAAACTGTGTGGCAAGTGCTTTGGTAAGGGAAATACAAGGTAGGATAAGATTATGTAAAAAGAGCAAGTTATCTGTATTTGGGAGGCCAGAGAAGGCCTTCTCGAGGTAATAATAGTTAAGATTTGTAGGATAAGTAAGGAGGGGACTGGAGAGAAGTTCCTGTCAAAAGATAACATCTGGAAAGGTCTTGGTATGAAAGAATGTTATATCTAAAGAAGCACAGGCAGTTCCATGTGGCAGAAAACATGAATTTGGTGGATAGGAGGGACACAGTAAGAGGAGGAAGAATCTGCTAAACCATACTCGAGAGTTCACACTTGCTCCTGAAGTGAGTTGGAAGGCGTAAAAGAATTTTATTCTGAAATAATGCCACTCGCAGCAACATGGATGGACCTAGAGATTATCATACTAAGTAAATCAGAGAGAAAGACGAATATGATATCACTTATATTTGGAATCTAAAGTATGACACGAACTTACTTATGAAATAGAAACAGACTCACAGACATAGAAAACACACTTATGGCTACCAAGGGGAAAAGGTGAGGGAGGGGTAAATTCAGTTTTCAATTAGCAGGTGCAAACTATTACATTTAAAATAAGCAACAAGTTCCTACTGCATAGCACAGTATTGGAAACCATATCCAATATCCTGTAACAAACCATAATGGAAAGGAATATGAAAAACAATAGGTGTGTGTGTGTGTATATATATATGTATATGTATAACTGAGTAAACCAGAAACACACAACCTTTTAAAGCAACTATAATTTTTAAAAAGAATTTTATTCTTTGATAACATTCCTAGCCAATACAAGAAGAGGAGTTGTGTCAGAGTATGTGTATGTGGAGAAGGTATTTACCAGTGAAAAATAAATGAGCTTTATCAACAGAGCTGTCATGTGGCTACTATCTTAATTTGTGCCCAACTTAAAACATGTTCTAAAACAAGAATAATTTCAAAAATTGAAGAGCATTTCAACATCTGGTCCACTGTTGAGGACTTTAAAAAGTAAGTGTTATATGAGTGGATGTCACCTTTAATCTCTAAAATAAGCTATTTAGCTAGGTAACCTTTCATCATAAAATAGTCTGTAAAAGGCATTTCTCAAAAGATTATGTATTGACATGCTGATCTTCTATCTTCTTCCCCAGATACTTTTCTTTGGATTTGGGTGGCTTTTTTTCATGCGACAGCTGTTTAAGGACTACGAGGTGAGAAGAGATCATTTTGATTATGCTACTATTATGTCAACTTATTGTTTTAAATGGGAAAAGAAAAATACCTCCATTAAAGAAAAAATCATGTTTGAGAAAAACAATTATCATATTATATCACTTATATGTGAAATCTAAAAAAATGATACAGGTGAACTTATTTACAACATAGAAGTTGACTCACAGACATAGAAAACAAACTCATGGTTACCATGGGGAAAGTGGAGGAAGGGGGAAAAGGGGTAAGTTGGGACTTTGGGTTTACAGATATACACTGCTACATATAAAATAGATAAGTAACAAGGGTCTACTGTAGAGCACAAGGAATTGTATTCAGTATCTTATAATAACCTGTAATGGAAAAAATCTGAAATGTGTGTGTGTGTGTATGAATCACTTTGCTATACACCTGAAACATTTTAAATCAGCTATACTTCAATTAAAAAACCATTTATGCTTGAACTTTCATGACCTGTGATAGTAAAAAAAAAATTTAAAAAGATAATCATGTTCACTCCCAAGATGGGAAGCTTTTGCTACTATAATATATAATTCTTAAGTTGGAGAATATAATTAAGCTTAGTTGATTTTTTTTTTAATGCTAGTCATATATAGCCCAGAAGCCAGGATCAAGAAATATCATGGTTTAGTCATATTAGTATACACACTAATAGCAAATAGTTCTTTGGGAGAGAATTTAACTTGTAATGTCTCATAAATGTACTCATTTATTTGGGTATCTGGCATTCAGTGTTAATTACCAGTCTGGCATCCTAAGTTAATTCTAAGGCTGGTCTGATTCATATCTTAGGGTTTGAATTCAGAAAGACAACAGCCTTCACTGGACATTTCCTGATTAATCTTCTTCATTTAGTAATAAGCTCAGTGGTCATGGACTATCTGGGGTCATTTCTAGTATGTTCTCCATTAAACTTCCCCAGGGAGTTTGAGTTGTTGTCTAAAAGAGCCCAGAATTCTAGACATTCTTTTCTCCTCACTACTGTAAGGCCTCCTAGGAGAGGTTCTAAAACTTTCAAGGTCTGTGCAGAATGTTGAAGAAACCCTTTTAGAACTAACCTGTATATCTAAATTTGTCATTTTTTGTCAGTGTACATCAGGAATTCTAAGTGCTACGTCTGACCTTGTCACTTCATCTTCTTGTGCTTTAAATTTTTCATCCACAAGAGGATGATGGTAATAGTGACTATGAATTAGAAGTACAACCTATTTTCATCTATTCTTTTAGCTCTGGACAGGTTACTGTCATGGTCCTGTTTCTAATAACTTGAGAATTTCTTCAAAATAAGTTTTCTGACTTGTAATCATCAACTCAATGTTTCACACAAGGAAATGACTTTTAGTCTCTATTTGACTTTTAACAGGTGCGTCAGTATGTGGTACAGGTGATCTTCTCTGTAACTTTCGCATTTTCTTGCACCATGTTTGAGCTCATCATCTTTGAAATCTTAGGAGTATTGAATAGCAGGTGAGTAAGAGTACTAATTAGGTCTCCTCTTAAAGAGACCTATGTCACTTTCTTTGTGGTGGAAGATTTACTGGGATCCCATAGCTGAAAAAAATCCACGTGTAGTTAGTTTATTCTCAGTAACTGTAATAATCATAGCAAATATGGTTTCCAGGAACCTAGAAACTGGCTTGACGAAGATTGTGAAATAGCAGGAAAACAAGTCTGAACATTAGTTCCAAAGTACTAATTGAGACTGGGCTGTGAGAACCTAGGTCCCAGGCTTTACTACAAGAAGTTTTATTTTTCTCAAGCTGCTCTCTGATTGAATCCCAGGAAGAGCTCTTTACATTATCTTGCTGATGGAGAAATCTCTACCTGAAAAGATCCAGATTCCTCAGAGCTAGTTAAGGGCTTCTATGAAGACTGAACTCCAGTTCTTACCAATCTAGTTAATATTGTTTATTTCATAGGCGTGTTCAAGTCTGATTGAACTGTTCTTTAAAGCATTTTTAAAAAGTAACTCCTGTCCTCCTCCAAAAAATAGATCTGTTATGAACAGTCTATCCAAAATATTTCTTGCTTGTTAAACTGCAAGCTTCCATTTTTTTAGGGGCCAATATTTGTGTTTAGAGTACATCAGCTATTCTGTATAGAATTTTGTTGTACTTTTTAAAATCACTACATGGAAAATTCTTAAGAATAAAGTGGCATTGGCTCTGTAGTCAGGAATCAATGCTGAGCTAAGCTGTGTAACTCATTATATATAGATCCCTGAGTCTTGAGACTTATAAACAGATTATATTCTCAAATTCCTATTTTGAGAATCAGAGTTGATGATTATAGTCTCTTGATGGATAAATTCAGAACTTGTAAAACAGGAATATGTTTTGACTTTGTGGTTTTTAAATTTGTTCTTTAATAATCCAAACCTTTCTTGGATGAGCTAAATATAGATCCTATGACTATCGAGACTAGGCAAGTGTTATTTTACATGCTAATTATTAAATTTTATGTAAGGATCCAGAAATAAACCAAAGCATATACAGTCAACTCTTTGACAAGGGAGCCAAGAATATGCAATGGAGAAAAGACTTCAGTATCTTTTCAGTATTGAAGAAAACATCTTCAATAAAAGATGGAGGGAAAATTAGATATTCACATGTAATAGAGTGAAACTTGACCCCCATCTTATATTACTCACAAAAATTAACTGGAAATGGACTCAGTTCAGTCGCTTAGTCCTGTCTGACTCTGCAACCCCGTGGACTGCAGCATGGACTGGTTTGATCTTCTTGCAGTCCGGGGGACTCTCAAGAGTCTTCTCCAATACCACAGTTCAAAAGCATCGATTCTTTGACACTCAGCTTTCTTTATAGTCCAACTCTCAGATCCATACATGACTACTGGAAAAACCACAGCCTTGACTAGATGGACCTTTCTTGGCAAAGTAATGTCTCTGCTTTTTAATATGCCATCTAGGTTGGTCCTTATTCCAAGGTGTAAGCGTCTTTTAATTTCATGGCTGCAGTCACCCTCTGCAGTGATTTTGGAGCCCTCCAAAATAAAGTCTCTCGCTGTTTCCACTGTTTCCCCATCTATTTCCCATGAAGTGATGGGACCAGATGCCATGATCTTAGTTTTCTGAATGTTGAGCTTTAAGTCAACTTTTCACTCTCCTCTTTGACTTTCATCAAGAGGCCCTTTAGTTCTCCTTCACTTTCTACCATAAGGGTGGTGTTATCTGCATATCTGAGATTATTGCTTTTTCTCTTGGCAGTCTTGATTCCAGCTTGTGCTTCATCCAGCCCACTGTTTCTCTTGATGTACTCTGCTTATAAGTTAAATAAGCAGGGTGATAATATACAGCCTTGATGTACTACTTTCCCTGTTTAGAATCAGTCTGTTGTTCCATGTCTAGTTCTAACTGTTGCTTCCTGACCTGCATACAGATTTCTCAAGAGGCAGGTCAGGTGGTCTGGTATTCCCATCTCTTTTAAGAATTTTCCACAGTTCGTGGTGATCCATACAGTCAAAGATTTTGGCATAGTCAATAAAGCAGGGATAGATGTTTTTCTGGAACTCTCTTTCTCTTTTGATAATCCAGCAGATTTTGGCAATTTGAACTCTGGTTCCTGTGCCTTTTCTAAATCCAGCTTGAACATCTGGAAGTTCACAGTTCACGTATTGTTGAAGCCTGGCTTACAGTATTTTGAGCATTACTTTACTAGTGTGTGAGATGAGTGCAATTGTGCGGTAGTTGGAGCATTCTTAGGCATTGCCTTTCTTTGGGATTAGAATGAAAACTGACCTTTTCCAGTCCCGTGGCCACTGCTGAGTTTTCCAAATTTGCTGGCATCTTGAGTGCAGCACTTTGACAGCATCATCTTTCAGGATTTGAAATAGCTCAACTGGAATTCCATCACCTCCACTAGGTTTGTTTGTAGTCGTGCTTCCTAAGGCCCACTTGACTTCGCAGTCCGGAATGTCTGGCTCTAGGCGACTGATCATACCATCATGATTATCTGGGTCATGAGGATCTTTCTTGTATAGTTCTTCTGTGTATTCTTGCCACCTCTTCTAAATATTTTCTGCTTCTGTTAGGTCCATATCATTTCTGTCCTTTATTGAGCCCATCTTTGCACGAAATGTTCCCCTGGTATTGCTAATTTTCTTGAAGAGATCTTGAAATGGATTAAAGACTTAAATGTAAAACTTGAAACCATGAAGCTCTTAGAAGAAAATATAGCAGAAAAACTCCTTGAAAATATTTTTTTTGGAAATCACATCTAAAGCACAAACAGCAACATCAAAAACAAACAGGTGGAACTATATCAAACTAAAAAGCTTCTGCACAGCAAAGTGAACCATCAACAAAATGAAAAGACCACCTATAGAAGGGAAAAGACATTTGCAAATCATGTATCTGATATGGAGTTAATATCCAAAGCATATAAAGAACTTAACAGCAAAAAAAACAAATAATCCAATTTTAAAACGGGCAAAGGACCTGAATAGACATTTTCCAAAGATTTATCAGGCCAATGGGTACGTGAAAAAATGCTCAACATTACTAGTTATTAGAGAGATGACACCTCGTATCTGTTAGAGTGGCTATCAGAAAGACAAAAGATAACAAATAGTGGTCTTGTAGAGAAAAAGGAACCTTTGTGCACTTGCTGGGATTGTAAATTGATACAGCTGCTATGGAAAACAATGTGGAGGCTCCTCAAAAAAATAAAAATAGAACTACCATATGATCCAGCAATTCCACCTGTGAAAGTATGTCCAAAGAAAATGAAAACGCTAACTCGAAAGAACTCATGTTCATTGCAGCATAATTTACAGTAGTCAAAACATGAAACAACCTCAGAGTCCATAGAGAGATGAATGGATAAAATATGAAATGTATATACAATGATGAATGATGAAATCCTTCCATTTGTGACAACATGGATGGACCTTGAAGGCATTATGCTAAGTGAAACAAATCAGACAGAGAAAGACAAATACTGTATGGTTCTACTTATATATGGAACCTAAAAGCAAAAACAAAATTAGGAACATCAAACTCTTAGAAAAAGAGATCAGATTAGTGGTTGCTAGAGGGAGTTTGGTTCAGTACTCTTGCCTGGAAAGTCCCATGGACGGAGGAGCCTGGTAGGCTGTAGTCCATGGGGTCTCTAGGAGTCGAACATGACTGAGCAACTTCACTTTCACTTTTCACTTTAATGCATTGGAGAAGGAAATGGCAACCCACTCCAGTGTTCTTGCCTGGAGAATCCCAGGGACAGGGGAGCCTGGTGGGCTGCCGTCTCTGGGGTCGCACAGAGTCAGAGACGACTGAAGTGCAGCAGCAGAGGGAGTTTGTAGGAGGGGAAATTGAAGGAAGGTGGCTAATTTGCTGTGTGATATGTGGGAAAGTTAAGAGTAAATCCTAAGAGTTCTCATCATGAGCATTTGAGAGTTTTTTTTTTTTTTTTACTGTATCTAACTGAGAGAATGATGTTAACCAAACCTTTTGTAATCATTTCACAATATATGTAAATTAAACCATCATTGTGGACGCCTAAAGCTTATTTAGTGGTCTGTGTCAGTTATTTCTCAATAAAACTAGAAAAAAATTTTTTTATTATCACAACCTGAAAGTTTTACTGCTATCTAACCAGAGGTCAGCAACCATTTCTAGAAAGAGCCAGAGAGTAAATACTTTAGGCTCTGTGGACCACACTATTTCTATTGTAACTGCTCAACCTTGCTATTGCAGAGCCAAAGCAGCCAGAGGCAATATGTAATCAAATGGGTGTGACTGTGTTCCAGTAAAACTTCATTTATAAAAACAGGTGACTGACTGGCCATGAGTAATGTCTAGGTAGTTTAGAAAGGACTTTGACTCAGTCTAAAACCAAAATTATTGTTTTTGGTAGCTGATGTCCCCCAACTTTTGACTCATTTATTGTTAATAATCCCATATAGTAAGATATGTCACTCAGTTACTTGGATTTATATTCCTCAAATAGCTTATCTTAAAGATTATGAATTGCATTGCTAAATCTGGTTCTTCTGTAGATCCTTTTTGGGGATTGGGTAGGCTTCAGTTATGCCTGTTTTTTCATACTGATAGTTGGTCCTACAATGTAACAGAATTATAGATTGTGATCATATATTATTAACTGTGCATTGACTATTCAGAATAGTTTTCAAAGGAAAATCTTTGACCTAAACAAGAGTATTCTTTTGGCTCATCTCTAAGCAGAAGTGCTGTAGCCTTCTATTCAAATATGTAATCTTGTTGGTATCCTTAATTTTCTCAAGAGACTGTCACTTTACCCTCAGCTCAAATTGCAGTTAAAATATATGGTTTGCTTTTAATGAGCAATATGGATTACACTTGTCATTTCAAACCCACTGCTTCCCAGTATCATTTAGAAACTTTGTTGAAATACTGAGTACAGTTGCCTGGAGGATGTGCATGTTGTTTCTCTAAATGCTCAACAGTGGGTAATCCAGATGAGCAAAAGCTGTCAGTTTATCTATACTAAATGGTATTGGCTCTCTGTAGGATAGGCTTTACTAAATAGCTCTGTGTTTTATGATTCCTGCCATATCCACTAAGGAGTAAAAAGTAAGAAATAGCCCACTGAAACTCACTGATGTTTCTCTTGAAAGGATGATGTGAAGAACATTGTTAATTGCTTTCATATTTTGTTCTTTAAGAAATCTTTGGAGAAATTTCAATATGATCATGGTAATAATTCAGTTATAATTAATAATAATTATGCTTCCTTTATAATTTGTTTTTCTTACATACACTATGATGTATCAAACTGATCGAATTTTCTATTTTACATTGACCATTAGAAAATGTAAAGGTAAATTTATGACCCACCTGTAGCAAGTTTCTAGAACTCTAAGGTGTGAATTTTCATAATAACCATCAGGCCTAGCCTGATATTCTGCCTACGTTTTGCCATTGTTTTTCCTTCCTTTCATAATACCTTATAGTTTTTTTCATCATCTTGTATTTAATATATACTCATAAGCCATTTAACTACTTAACCTTCTTTGAAACCAGGCCTAGTTTTAAGTAAGTTTAAAATCAATAAATACAAAGGACACCATCAAGGAAGTTTACAGATAACCCAGAAATGGGAGAAGTTTTGTAAACCATAAATCTGATATAGGACTTCTATCTCGAACATGTAAAGAACTCTAACAGCTCGATGATAAAAAAAAAACAACACAGTCAAAAATTAGACAAAGGAAAATAAATGGACAAAGTATCTGAGTAGGCATTTCTCCACATAAGATATGCAAATAGTGGAAAAGCTAAAAAGTGAAACAACCCAAATGTCCACCAACTAATGAATCGATAAACAAAATGTGGTATATCCATACAATGGTATGAATATTCAGTTCAGTTCAGTGTCTCAGTCATGTCCAACTCTTTGCGACCCCATGAATCACAAGACGCCAGGCCTCCCTGTCCATAACCATCTCCCAGAGTTCACTCAAACTCAAGTCCCTCGAGTCGGTGATGCCATCCAGCCATCTTATCGTTGTTGTCCCCTTTTCCTCCTGCCCCCAATCCCTCCCAGCATCAGTCTTTTCCATGCGAAGAGCTAATGCTCTTCGCATGAGGTGGCCAAAGTACTGGAGTTTCAGCTTCAGTATCACTCCTTCCAAAGAAATCCCAGGNGATCCAGTGGATGTTGGCAATTTGATCTCTGGTTCCTCTGCCTTTTCTAAAATCAGCTTGAACATCAAGGGAATGAGGACTGGACATTTTAGGGGTGTGGGGAGGAGAGAGAGAAGTCAGGCCAGTCATAAGGAAAGGAAAATGTTGGTTAACTAAGCTGGTCTCATTCGACATGAGCTGCACACAGTTCACAAGACATTAATAATTTTATGCTTTCTACTGAAGCTGTGACTTTGTTGAACATGATTGAATTTGATTCCATCCTTTTTGGAGACAAAGTCTTTGTCAAAAGGCACACCAATAACTTCAAATAAGGTATTAAATTAACTGTGTATTGTTTACTGCAAGTGTATTCCTGTAGTATAAATCTGCCTAATTTATGCAGCACGGTGAGAAAGGTTTATTGCCTTTATATACTATTTAGGGTTGAGAGTTACAATCTGTCACAATATCTCTTTGAGTCTAGATTCTGGCTAATTAATTCTTTTTGTGGTGATAAATTTTACTTTATGCTTTACTTGTATTATATTTTATCTCATAAAATAGAAATTTAATGAATATAATGGTAAATGGATATAATAAATATATATGAACAAATTATTTTATGATTTAATTTCATTTTATGATTCAAATTTGAGTCACAGTTTTTCTGATAAAATGTTAGCTCTTCTAATATTTATTTTTAATAAATATTATGAGATTGCCAAGTTGATTATGATTAAGTCTTGGTACGGTATTTAAGAACGTATCAGAATGGCTTCGTTTAAATACCAGATGCACCTCTTTGAGCTTAGGCAAGTTATTTAACTTTCCAAGGCTTCAATTTTCTTATTTACACAATTAACAATGGTACACTATATAGGGTTACTATGAGGATTAAATAAGATGTATATCGGCCTGCAATGCAGGAGTCTGTATGCAATGCAGGAGACTGGGCTTTGCTTCCTGGGCCTGGAAGATCCCCTGGAGAAGGAAGTGGCAACTCACTCCAGTATTCTTGCCTGGAAAATCCCATGGACAGAGGAGCCTGGCGGGCTATAGTCCATGGGGTGGCAAGAGTCAGACACAATTTAGCGACTAAAGCACCACAGAGCACTGCCTGCTGATAATGTATTTCTTATAAGTACTGACTATTTCTNACTCCAGTATTCTTGCCTGGAAAATCCCATGGACAGAGGAGCCTGGCGGGCTATAGTCCATGGGGTGGCAAGAGTCAGACACGATTTAGCGACTAAAGCACCACAGAGCACTGCCTGCTGATAATGTATTTCTTATAAGTACTGACTATTTCTATTATTATTCTGAAGGTGTTGATAATGATAACTTTATTTTAACTCCCATAGGATCTAGTGACTGTATAAACTATTGGACTCCTTTGAGTCACATTTTTTCCAGTTGTGTGGTTTTACTAGTATGTCTCTTAGTTTCCTTAGCTGTAAAGTCCTATGAATACATTCTGAATATCCACAAGCCTTTAACAAAATGCTAAGTGAAAAGGAGAAATTACCTCTGAAAACGTAACAAATATGTTTTGACTTTTGCTGTTTTTTTCTAGACTAAGAAACATGATTGGGAAATAATTAAAATCTTTGGAGTAAAAGTAATAAAAATGTAAACTCTAAGTATGTGTGAAGAAATTGTTGTTAGCAATGTTTTTTGCAAGTTGTTCTAATTTGTTAAGAATCTAGACATTCAGAATTAACTAAATAATACCTTGAAATGATTTAGTTCAACCAAATACTCACTGCCATTTTTATTATAGAAAGAACTCTGTCCATAGAATTCTTTGTCTGTGGAATTCTCCAGGCCAGAATACTGGAGTTGGGTTGCCATTTCCTTCTTTAGGGGATCTTCCTGACCCAAGCATTGAATCTGGGTCTCTTGCATTGCAGGCAGATTCTTTAGTATCTGAGCAACCAGGGGAGCCCCATAGAAAAAACTACCCATATATTAATACAAAAAACTTTCATTGGGAGCTAGGTTGAGAAGTGGCTTTTTAAACAAAGTCAGTCTTCACATTGAAGAGCAAAGCTTCCATCAGCAGAGTCAGTAAGCTTAACGGGTGTATGTTTGAACTCTGGAGCCACATTTCATAGGTTAAGTTCNAGTGATTTTGCAGCCCAAAAAAATAAAGTCTGACACTGTTTCCACTGTTTCCCCATCTATTTCCCATGACATGATGGGACCAGATGTGGTATGAATATTATTAGCCATAAAAAGGAGTGAAACATTGATAGATGCTGCACATGGATGAACCTTGAAAACTTAATGCTAAGTTAAAGAAGTCAGTCACAAAAGATCATATATTACATGATTCCATGTACATGAAATGTCCAGAATGTGCAAGTCCATAGAGACAGAGTATATTGGCACTTTCCTAGGACTGGTGGTGGTGGTGGTGGTGGTTTAGTTGCTAAGTTGTGTCCGATTCTTGCAACCCCCTGGCAGGAGTCCAGCTAGGCTCCTCTGTCCATGGGATTCTCCAGGCAAGAATACTGGAGTGGGTTGCCATTTCCTTCTCCAGGGTATCTTCCTGACCCAGGAATCAAACCCAGGTTTCCTGCATTGCAGGCAGATTCTTTACTGACTGAGCTATACAGAAAGCTCTTCTTCCTAGGACTGGGGAGGTTGAAAGGAAAGGGGAGTGATTGCTAATGGGTACTGGGTTTCATTGTGGACTGATGAAAATGTTCTAAAATTGATTATAGTAATGGTTGCACAATGTGAATATACTGAAAACCCTTATATTGTACACTTTAAGTATGTGAATTATGTCTCAGGAAATGGTTATAAAAAGTCCTAAAAATCAATAAATAAAATATAAGCAGTAGTGAAAGTAATCATGCAGATCAGATGTTTAGTTATACTGAGGTTACACAAGAAGTATCTATGTGTCTTTATAATGCATATTATTAACATTTATTTTCTTTTAACTCTTATATTGAAATATGACTCCCAATGTTAAGTGATACAATAGTCATCTACCAGTAATATATATTGATATATGTTATTATATATTGCCTATGAATATAACCAGAGCATTAACAGTCTCAATTAAGAAAATGAAATTCTTAGGAGGTTACAATGGCCATATATACCTTTTAGAACTTTATAATAAATTTTTTAATCTCTATAAATGAGTAGATAGTAACAGCCTAGTTGACTGATGAGATGAAATATGTTCAGTATTGAGTTCAAAGAGCAAGAGAGCCTTTGGAAGACTAAAGAGAGGGAAAATAGCTGCCCTTTTCCCCTCCTAGTGATAATTCTTTGACGTTTGTTTCAGCTCCCGTTATTTTCACTGGAAAATGAACCTGTGTGTAATTTTGTTGATTCTGGTTTTCATGGTGCCTTTTTACATTGGCTATTTTATTGTGAGCAACATCCGACTACGTGAGTATTTTACCCTCATATCAGCACATGATTAAGATGAGTGTTCTTAGGGTTTGAGGCTGCAGAGAGCTTCATTTCTATATTACTTTCAGTGGCTACTGTTATTTGGGAGCACCTCATGCACAGCATCTTTAAAAGGTTAGCACAAAATAAATATTAAATGAATGATTAGGTTATTTGTCCTGCTACAACTTTATTTCTCTTTCTACTAGAATGTCTTTCCTTTCATTTTTCCAATTCAGGGTACTATTTGTAATTTTTGATTTGTACTGGGGATTGTTATTAGTACTTTATCAGAAAATGACTTTTTCCCCCTCTTCAACTGTCATTTTAAAAGACTTATTCATTCTTAAAAAAAAAGATTCCCCTAATTCAACTAGATTTCTCTTATAATGGTAAGAAGTTTAGAAAACAACTTCTAAAACTTACGTTGTTCCACCATTCATTTACCAAGTGAGCAAGGCAGCCAAGTATTAATTAGGATGATCCCGTAAACTTAACTAAAGAAAACTGTTTTATATATACTTATTTCACCTTGTCTCCTCTTTCTTAGTACATAAACAGCGACTGCTTTTTTCCTGTCTCTTATGGTTGACCTTTATGTATTTCTTCTGGAAACTAGGAGATCCATTTCCCATTCTCAGCCCTAAACATGGTGAGTGTATGTGGTGGGGAGAGAAAAAGGGTTGTTTATCATTTTCTACTTTGAAAAAAATCAATTTTTTAAAACTACTTATTATGGGAAACACAGCAAGTTATTTCTCTAAAAATTTGTCTGGTTTTGAACTGAATTTTTCTTTCATCCTAGGAGGTATCAGATGCTGGTTTGGGAACAGACTTCTGTCATTTTAGAGCAGGAGTTTTGACTTTAGGTTAGTGAATGAACTTTAAGGGAATAATGGATTGAGAAAGGTATCCTTAACTTTAGCCCCCTGGTATTTTATGCAGAATGATGGGAATGTATATGTATATTTGGAAGTGAAGTATCCATAAGCTCTTATGAGATTCCCAAAGTGGTCTGTGACCCAGAAGGTAATGGTCAGTGCTCAAGTGATAATGAAGATCATCTCTAGGGAGTGTATGTATTCTGGGAAAGAGCAATGACATAAAACTCTATTAGTAGATGAAAAGCTTTTTAGGAGTTAGTGTCTCTCCACACAAAAAAGTTCATTTTAAATACAACAACCGGTCGTGGACAGACCCCTGCTTTCTGTGCTCATCAATGGGCAAAATCCCTCAACAAGCAAGTTCTTCTGGAACTACTTCAGAAATAAATACTCCTCCAGAATATTGGTGTGTGTGTGTGTGTATGTTAGATTAGAGCACCTACCTGTAATGGATCTACTGGGACTTTCATATACTGAAGCTTTTTTTTTTAATACACATCTTTTCATTTTACTGTCCTGCTGTACCTATTGGAGAAGGCAATGGCAACCCACTCCAGTACTCTTGCCTGGAAAATCCCAGGGACGGAGGAGCCTGGTGGGCTGCAGTCCATGGGGTTGTTAAGAGTCGGACACGACTGAGTGACTTCACTTTCACTTTTCACTTTCATGCATTGGAGAAGGAAATGGCAACCCACTCCAGTGTTCTTGCCTGGAGAATCCCAGGGACAGGGGAGCCTGGTGGGCTGCCGTCGATGGGGTTGCACAGAGTTGGACACGACTGAAGTGACTTAGCAGCAACAGCAGCTGTACCTGTGATTTAGCAGCAACAGCAGCTGTACCTATCAAGGTTCTTATAGCAGAAAACAGATTCTACTCTGTTTAAAGCAGGAAGTGGTTTATTACAGTGTATTGGGAGTTTTCAGAAATTCTGGTAAAGCAGGGTATCAAACTTGAGTGTTGCATAGTAAAGAGAAACACCCAACCACATAGTACTCAAACTAGGAGGAAAAAGAAAACCATAAAAGTTGTCACCTGCCACTTAGGACCTATGATCGGGAACCAGACAATAGAAATGGCTCCAGCTGCTCCAGTTCCCAAATGCTGTCATCACTCCCACATTATTCACGTCTGTGTTTGAGGTCTTACATGGGCAAGTGAATATGAGGCAACCCAGGTGACATTCAGAATCTTAGCTTCAAGGAAATCTGGAAAAGAGCTTTTGGCTTTCCAGATTCTATAGGAAAAGAAGTCATGCTAGAAAGGCACTGAAATGAGTGGTGCCTAAGCCAGTATCTTGAATCTGCCATACCTCCCAGGTGCCCTTTCATGTCTAGTCATTGCCTAGAGCAGGGATCTGGGGGAGAGAGGTTTTAAGACTCTTCTCCAGGAGTGTCAGAGGAAGTGTGCAGTTTTTAAAAGCATGTGCAATATCATAAATAACTGTGTATTTTTTAAATAAAAATCGTCATTTTGAAATTTCACGTAACATCAAAAAGTCCGCAAAAGGTAAGAAACACCAGCATACCAAAATTCTTCATATTCTTATCGTGTCATATAAGACTTCCCACGTCCTGACTGTTCTCTTTCTCTATCTGTCCTCCAGTCCTGCCAAATTACTTAAAGTTTCTAGAACTGTTCTATCAGCCTGGATAGTTCTTCACTTCTGTTCTGCCTGGAAAATACCTATTTATTCTTCCAGTATTCAACTCTTGTCAAGTCCTCTAAGAAGACTTTCCTGGCCATCATTAGGAGATGTCAGTTTCTCCTACCTCAGTGCACTTATATCACCTTTAAAACTTGTGATTACTTGTTTCCTTATCCAACTTCCTCATTAACCTGTGCACTTCCTGAGGTCAGAAACTACATCTTATTTATCATTATATCCTTAGTGCCTGTCATGGAACCTAGCACATAATAAGTGTTTAATACATATCTATTGAATTAGTGAATGAAAAGAAAATTGGTTCTCCAAGGTGGTAGATGAGTTCAAGAATCTAACACTCTGGGGTAGGAACTTAAGATTTGCTAATGTGATCAGCATGCCCATGTCATTGTATGGAAAAATTTGGGGTAGAGAGGCCCTGATGATGTACTTCTCATATAAACTGTTTCAAATGAATGCCCAGAGAGGGATTTGTCTGTGATACTAGAAATGAGGGACACTAGCGGTAAGAGGACCCCAGGGCTGCTAACAGTGATAGTGCAAGCTCACGTGTAGTTCAGAGGTGTGACAGATGCCTTTTTCCAGCCTTCTGGAGAGCAGTCAACTCACGTGACCAGTGCAGCCAGACAGTGCCTGAGAGGAGATAAAGACTATCACATCTGTTGTAACTTCGTCCATCCCTTTTTAAAATTCTGTGGGGATATCCTGAAGAATACACCCAGAAGAAGACCTAAGGAATAGTTTCAGTGTTAGTCTTTCCTTTGTGCTCCAGTAAATAAGCATTTTGGTTTTATTTCGGAATGTTCAAGTATCTTATTAATTTGACCCTGTAAGAGAAATAAGGAGGAAGAAAAGTTTAGGTAAAGCTGAGAAGCAGCGAGGCTTAAGCTGCCTTTTTAGAGCTTTCCCCACACTGGCCCAACAACCAGTGTGGTTTGTTGCTATGGAGACCATGGAAAAAACTATAAGATGCAGTCATTACTTATGTGAAAAAATGTCTGTAGAAGTATTCCTTGTGCAGTGCCTGCACCTAGGAAGGTTGGAAGACATTCCATGGTAGGAAAGAGTAAGAGAAACTAAGAAGTCATATGAAGCTAGAAGGAATCTGTGTGAGCAAATAGCAGCAAATCACTTAATCCATCTGACTTTCCATTTATGAACTAGAAAGTAAGAGTTATGGTGGTTAACCTTTACTTCATAGAAATACTGAGATTAAGTAGATAGTATTAAAAGTACTTTAAGCCAGAAAAAGATACTTAAAGGGACAGTACCTTAAAGAATAAAAGAGAGGGTACATTTTTCCAGTTTTTTATATAACCTATATTAATCCCTTAGGGTTTTGTTTTTTTTTTTAGTGTAACTTGGTGATAATTATGTATCACAGTGAACAAACATTTGTTGAACACCTTTCATTTGCCAGGCAGTAAGTAAAGATCAATAAAACATGATTCCTTCCTGTAAAAAGGAAACAAATTCAAGAGATATGTGAAGAGTACCTTCAACAGAATTTGGATTTATTCATTCACTTAACATTTTACAAATATTTGTTGAGCGCCTAGTTTATATTAACTACTAGAGATACAACCATGATCAAAAACTATCATAGAAAATAATGCAGATAAGGATATCAAATTTATTGCAAGCCCTTAGCACCAACCTTTCTGAGGACGTGATATTCAAGCTGAGATTTAAAAGACAAAACCAAAGGTATATTCAGCAGGAAGTCACAAGAGACATCATGTAAAGCGCTGAAGTGTATTCAAGACCGAGTAAGAGACTGAACAGAAACTAATGGTATAGATTTTTTAATTGGGTGACCAGATAGTTGATGATGTCATTTGCTAAGTAATACAGAAAAAGGAAGATAATTTTAGTTTAGGATATGTAGAAATTGTGTTGCCTGTGCACATCTAAGTGATATTCAGTAGGTAATTAGATACACAAATCAGGAACTTAAAAGTACAGATTTATCTGTCCTCTTGGAGATAATTCCAGGAATCTAAAAAATTAGATAGCATCAGCTAAATGCTATTAGGTGAAACTAGGGAAACAGGCAAGGTCACCCAAGGAAAATGTATAGACTGAAATGAAAGAGGGAATTCTGGTCCATGGAGAGCAAAAACAGACCAAGAAAAAGCAAGTAGAGAAGGAAAACAGTGTCATAAATGATCAAATAAAATAAGGATTGGAAAATGTTGAATTTTGCAATCAGAAGAAAATTCCTGACCATATTATGATAATGGCTAAGAGTCCAGGCTCTGGAGCTAGGCTGTTTGGGTTTAAATCCTGACTCTGCCACCTATTAGCTATGTTAGCTTGACTAAATTACTTAACTACTCTGTGCCTCCATTTCATCATCTATAAAATGAGATCTTCAGTAATATCCACCTGAGTTGTTATGAGAATTAAGTGAATTAATACAAGTAGAATACTTAAAAGAGTATGTAGTATATAATAGGTGCTTGGTGAATATTACCTATTATATTGCCATTGTGATTTTTCTTGGAAGCACTTTCATTCAGTGTAGAACAGTGGGATGAAAGCTGAATTGCAGCCAGTTGAAGAATAAATGGACATGAAAGAAGCTCCTCCATTTAAGGGGTAAATAGAGAGGGTTAGTAACTAGATGTACACTCAAGGCCAAGGACAGACTTTTTCTTAGGAAAGAAACTTGAAACTGAAAGGAAAAAAAATCAGCAAAGAAGGAAAGATTGAAGATAAAAGAGAGGGAGAATGTTTGAAGGTAGTTGATGTCTAGTAAGTTCTTCCTTACATGATAAGCACATTAGCTAAAAAGAACAAAGATTGGAAAAATGGGTTAAAGTATATCTGCTAAGGGATAGAGGGAGAGATGGCTGACCAAGGGCAAGAAAAGGATTCCTTAGTAGCGAATGGTTTCTGTTAAGACTGGAGACCATACATTTATAATAGCATCAATGTCAGCATGTTTTGTAGTAGTTTTGGGCAGCTCAGGCATGGGCACTGGGAAGGCAGAGTGTCAGGTTGATCTAGGGTTAGGAGTTTGCAGGATTGATGCTTTAGGAGGAGAGCAGGGGCTGAGGGTCCTGACAAGAAAAGTTAAACAGGCTTGGAGTCCAGGTTCAGCAAAGAAGGAATTGGAAGGTCGAGGATGCAAAAGACTAGAAACCAGAGGTCACAATGAGCTCTAAAATGGGGTAGTGGAAATACAGGCACAAGAGGACTTAAATATTGGAAGTACAGCTTCAGAGCCCGTAGAATTCCTGAGTGGTCCCTCTGGTGTTAGGCCACAGGAGTGGATGGCTGAAGTCGACTATCCTAGAAATAAGAAGTGGGACCAAATTTGAACTAGTTTTTTCCTGTGACACCAGACTTCCTGAGTTACTCTTAGCTTTGCTTTCTTTTACTTATTCCAAAAACATCAAAAATAGCATTTAACTACCATGCTGATTTTCAGCATTCTCAAAGAATAGGAAACAATTGATAATTGGAATAAAATTGAGTATCTAAAACTCAGATACTTACTCATTCTATAAATTCAGCCCATTTATTAGATGCATTATGTTGCTTATTGGTGGCAAAAATGAATAAGACATAGCTAAAGAACTGATGACATTAGGGGAAAATATGTAGACTGAAGGTAACTATAGTGGAAAGTATTATCTCCTATTTATACTTTTCCAGCAAAAGCAAAAAAGACTTGCTTTCCTAAAAGTACTACTTTGTTAGAGTTCACGTTACCTTGAGTAAATAGTCAGCAAATGTTATTTATTGTTATTTTACCATTACCCAAGAATAGAGATGATTCTGGAAGCATTTGGGATAAGAAGAAAATCAATAGACTTTTATATTTATTAGAGAAAAATCCACCTATTAGTAATTAATTTAGCTTATGTAAGTTAGCTAAAAGTAATTGTTGTTGTTTTCAGTGATGTTTCCTTTTGCTGTGAGATGAAAGCCGGTTTATCTGTATCACCTGGCATTAATGTGCTTTCATATTTTTAGGGATCTTATCCATAGAACAACTCATCAGCCGGGTAGGTGTGATTGGGGTGACTCTCATGGCTCTTCTTTCTGGATTTGGTGCTGTCAACTGTCCGTATACTTACATGTCCTACTTCCTCAGGTAATGAGAATTTTGTTTTTCTTCTCTTCTCATTACTTCTTAAATACATATGTAACATCATGCCCTCATCATCAATACTTAAATATTAGATCTGTGATACTGCCTTTTTATTCTTCTCTGTTCTTTTGGATATTGGCCTAGGAATCTTTCTAAATGAGTCTAATTGCTTATATATTGCTTGCCCTTGTTATTTATCCTACACTTATTTTTTAAATGGCAATTTCAATCTGATCTTCTCCAACCCCTTTCACTCCCACTTTTTACTAGTGGACAGCAATGTGAGCCAGTCCCAACTTCAGCAAATTGGTTCCTCCCAAAAGTAAAACAGTAGACGACAACGCCAAGTTAAAAGTGTAGATACACATATATCCTAAATGTCACTGGATCAAGTCTAAGGAAATCTATAAGATAGCTAGTTAAGTTCTGCTCCCCTGAGGCCCTAGGAGTATTGGCTATTAAAAAGTGACAATAAAAGCATTTTTTTGCTTATTATACTTATAAGCAAAAGTACAGTTCCTTAAATTACTGGGTAATGATTGAGGTTCCTGTGTTTCTCCAGCTGCCCTGTATTATGCCCAAAGATGGAACCCCAAACTCTGCTAACAGCTTATGATTATTATAGGAATGTGACTGACACAGATATTCTAGCCCTGGAACGGAGACTGCTCCAAACTATGGATATGATCATAAGCAAAAAAAAAAGGTAAGCTATCAGCACATTAAAAACTTGTGCTGTTCAAATTTCTCAACAAGGAAATTTGACATGACTGATGTTAACAGGGAATTTCATCTAATTTTTTTTAAGTTAGGGAACCATCAGAGACTTTAGTGTCTAATCTTGTGTGAAGGAAAATTTTCAAGTCAACCTTACTTCCTAACTTCAAATATAAATTCTCTTAGATAAGTTTTAGAATATCTTTTATATTTGAAGATATTCTGCATTGAGTGTTTTAACAGTCTATTGTCCTGCATTTTTATAAACTTTTTCATACTTTGTTTCAACCTCCTTTTCTCCAACTACTTTATAAAATCCTTCAGGTCTTCCAACTATTGTTGTTGTTTTTATTATTTAAAAAGTACTTTAAAAATGTTTGTTTTCAAAGTGGCATTTCTAGAAATTTGTGTCTCAGTGGGTAAAAGCACAGATGCTAGATTCAGACTGTCTGGCTCTGAATCTTTGGCCTAGAACTCAGTGTGACTTTAAGGTAGTTCCTTTATTTCCTTATGTCTTGATTTACTTATCTATAAAATGGAAATAATAATAATGAGTTGACTGACATGCGTACTTCTTAGAATAGTGAACTATAAATAGCTAAGGGAAACTATTCATTAATAATCTCAGCAGGACAATCATTTGGTTTTAATATTTTGCCTTTATTCATTCATATGAATGAATCATTCACTTAGAAAGCCTAGTTTATGTTGGGTACTGTACTAAATGCTGAATAGTACATGGAGAGAGAATGATGAGCAAGGTAATCAATTCCTACCTTCATGAAACTTATTAGTCTACTGTTTTTATTAGAGTTAATATTACTCATATAGAAATGATATCATGGAAGTTTTAAGTTGATGAGTGTTTTTCCATTTCATGTGTCTTCTTTCAACACTTTCCTATAGTAAGATACATAATCAAGTCAGAAGACTTAATGTAAGAGAGAACAGTAGATATTGGAATGATAAAGAGGTCCAGATTCACCAACTAATTCTTTATCTCTATTTGTATACATCTTCACTAGGGGACTGGAAGTAGATACACATGTGTATATATTTATTTACTTATATATGTTTCATTCACATTCAAACTATACAGTTTATTTTACATGAATGAATATGAATGTTGATTTTTAGAATATAACAGTAAGAGCAGTGTTATTCAGTATTAAAACATACTGTTTTATATAGAAACATACTGTTTGGATTCCCAGGATTATTCTCCCTTTTACTATATTTACTTTATTCATGTAGAGAGATGAATATAAAGTCATGACCTACATCAAATGCAGATGTGTACTTTTAAGCCATTTCATCACTAATCTTTCTTAGGATTTGGCTCTGATCTATACATGAACCCCTATAGACCTTGGTAAGTCAGGATCTGGGATGCCTTGTGGTCCTGCAGCATGTCTTCATAATTTGAGTGGCTCTCAGAAGAATCAGCCTCCCAATTTGACCTAATTATCACAATTCTCTACCTGGTAGAGCTAACAGTTCAAGTACAGCTAGATAAACTGCTTGCCAGACAGTTCAAGTACAGCTAGATAAGCTGCTTGCTAAAACAAAAAAATAACAGTCCTCAGAAAAATAAAACAGATTACAAAATCAGTGAAACATAATATCTACAAAGTCAAGTCTTCAGTCAAAGCTTGCTGGGCATACAAAGAAACAACTGTGCAACCCATATTCAAGATAAAAAGCAACTAATAGACACTTAACTCCAGGTTGGCACAGATAACAGCTTTAACAAACAGACTTGAAAACAGCTAATTTAAAAAATGAAAAAATATACAATATTAATTAGTGAACAGAAAAGGAGTCTCAAAAGAGAAATAGAAACTATATTTTTTAAAAGAAGCAAAAGAAAATTCAAAAGCTGAAAACAATAGTAACTAAAATGAAAATTTTACTAGGTAGGCTTAGCAGAGTTGAGATGGCAGAAGAATCGATTAGTGAACTTGAAAGTAGGTCAATAGAAATTATTCAGTCTGAAGAATAGAGAAATAAAAGATGAAAGAAAAATGAATGAAAATCTCAGGATGAAGCACTATCAAGCAGTCCAAAAAGTACCTGTAGTTGGAGTCCTTTAGGACTAAGGAGCAAAAAAAAGTACTTAAATAATGGCCAAAAGCCTCTTAAATTTGGTGGAAAACATTAATTTACAGATCTAAAAGGCTTAAGTCAAACACAAGTTTGACTAGTTTTATATAGTCAGATTGCTAAAAGACAAAGGTAAATAAAAAATGATGAATAGATATAGTTGTTTGTTGTTCAGTCACTAAGTCGTGACTTTGCAACCCCATAGACTGCAGTATGCCCGACTTTCTTGTCCTTCACTGTCTCCTGGAGTTTGCTCAAACTCATGTCCATTGAGTCAGTGATGCCATCCAACCATTTCATACTCTGTCATCCCCTTCTCCTGCCTTCAATCTTTCTCAGCATCAGCGTCTTTTCTAATGAGTCTGTTCTTGGCATCAGGTGGCCAAATTATTGGCGTTTCAGCTTCAGCATCAGTCCTTCCAATGAATATTTAGTACTGATTTCTTTTAGTATTGACTGATTTGATCTCCTTGCAGTTCAAGGGACTCTCAAGAGTCTTTTCCAGCACAATTCAAAAGCAACAATTCTTTGACCCTCAACCTTCTTTCTGATCCGATTCTCACATCTGTACATGACTGCTGGAAAAGCCATAACTTTGAATAATATATGGACCTTTGTCAGCAAAGTGATGTCTTTGCTTTTTAATATGCTGTCTAGTTTTGTCATAGCTTTCCTTCCAAAAAGCAAGCATCTTTTAGTTTCATGGCTGCAGTCAGTCTGCAGTGATTTTGGAGCCCAAGAAAATAAAATATGTCACTGTTTCCACTTTTCCCCCAACTGCTTGCCATGAAGTAATAAAGCTAGGGGAACCATGAAGAAAGTAATACAACTTGGAAACTACATTCCATTCACTCAGTATCCAGGTAAAGGTCATTTTAACAGGAAACAGTTAAGTCAGTGTGGCTGATACACTTAATATTCTTTTTTTTTTAATGCTTTTTTAAAATTTATGTTTATTTTTAAATTTTTATTTATTTATTTTTGGTTGCACTGGGTCTTTGGTTGCTCTGCGCAGGCTTACTCTAGTTGCAGCGAGCAGGAGCCACTCTTTGTTGTGGTGCAAAGGCTTCTCATTGCAGTGGCTTCTCTTGTGGAGCATGGGCTGGCTCTAGGGCACACGGGCTCTAGTAGTTGTGGCACATGGACTTAGTTGCCCCAAGCATATGAAATCTCCCCAGACCAGTCCCATGTCCCCTGCATTGTCAAGCAGATTTTAAGACCACCAGGGCAGTCTTCTTTACTGTTGCTATTTTATCCAGTGGCTTACTTCAGCCTACAGAAATACCGTTTGGTATTTGATACCATTGGTACCATTTGCATTGGTCCTAACCATGAACACCAATGCTGCTTCTTTATCCTTACCACTCCTATTTCTTGTCACCCTTTTGAGGTTAACGTTGAGTTAAATTCTTCTTTAGTTCTACAAATCTACTTTTATTAAACTCATCCTGTGTTTGTTTTTTAAAGCTCATAGACCTTGGCCTATAGTACCCTTCAAGTAATCATTTATGAACAAATGGTCTATTTTTCCTCACAAGGACCCTGTTCTTAATATCTGTGTGATAGGCTGGAACATGCCAGCAGCCACCACTGACGTGGTAGGCCCTTCCATAAACTGATAGGAAGGACAAATGTCCCAGTGATTTATTCAGGAAGAGATTGACATTAGAGAGAGAATGGTGCTTTAGAAGAGGCCAGGTTTGTGTGATTTTCTGATTTTTTTTTTCTCTTGTCAGCTTCTGAAAAGGAAAGAAAGAAACATTTATTGAATTCCTACCCTGTACCCGATCCTTTATCTAGGCATGTTAGCTATTATTTTATTTTGTTCTTAAATGATAATGGTAATAAGTAAATATATTGTTTCATTGATCTTCATAATCATCCAGAGATGAGGACATGAGAACTCTAAAGCCTTACAAGTGGCAGATCCAGTCTTCAGATTTATTGCCAACTCCAATTCTGTGCTCCTTCACCTATTCCACATTCCTTCTGGGAGTGTATAGTTTTCCCTCAGTTGTAAGCAGTAGAAAAGTGGGACTCCAGAATTCAGTCCTTCCCTGAACAACTCAGCAAATGAAAGGAGCAGCTATGAGACGACAAGAATGGACTTTGAGGGTCCGTGCTCCTTTGCTGAGGTTTTACATTTTTTTTTTAATAGTAGGCCCTTGTTCAGTTCAGTTCAGTTCAGTTGCTCAGTCGTGTCCGAATCTTTACAACCCCATGAATCACAGCACACCAGGCCTCCCTGGCCATCACTAACTCTCAGAGTTCACTCAGACTCATGTCCATCGAGTCTGTGATGCCATCCAGCCATCTCATCCTCAGTCGTCCCCTTCTCCTCCTGCCCCCAATCCTTCCCAGCATCAGAGTCTTTTCCAATGAGTCAGCTCTTCGCATGAGGTGGCCAAAGTACTGGAGTTTCAGCTTTNCTGAGCGACTGAACTGAACTGAACTGAACTGATACATTTGATAGCATGCAATATTATCCCAACTTTGCCAAAGTACAAGAGGAATATTGTTCTTCAAAAAGAAAGGCTTTCTATTTGTCTTTTTTTGTGTGTGTTCTCTGCTTAAATTTGCCTCATCGCCAATCTACAATACTAACTGTATCAGATTTGGAAATTAAAGTTTTATTTATTTTGTACTCACCACATGTGAATAACTTTAATACTCAAATTTATTTTAAACTATCAATTGCATTCTTTTTATATAATATGTTTTACCATTGACAGGTATATAAGGACATCTCTGCAATATTAAGCCCTATCAAAAAGTTTTTGTTGAACATTTACATTTATTGTTTTTAAACATGTTACTGAAACACTCAGTTTAGTTCAGGCATTCAGTCATGTCTGAATCTTTACACCCCATGGACTGCAGCCTACCAGGCTCTGCTGTTCATTACCAACACTGGAAGCTTGCTCAAACTCATGTCCATCAAGTTGGTGGTGCCATCCAACCCTCTCATCCTCTGTCATCCCCTTCTCCTCCTACCTTCAGTCTTTCCCAGCATCAGGGTCTTTTCTAAAGAGTCAGTTCTGCACATCAGGTGGCCAAGGTACTGGAGTTTCAGCTTCAAAATCAGGCCTTCCAATGAATATTCAGGACTGATTTTCTTTAGGATTCACTGGTTTGATCTCCTTGCACTCCAACAGACTATTAAGAGTCTTCTCCAACACCACAGTTCAAAAGCACCGATTCTTTATGGTTCAGTTCTCACATCCATATATGACTACTGAAAAAACCATAGCTTTGATTAGACGGACATTTGTTGGCAGAGTAATGTTTCTTCTTTTTAATAAGCTGTCTAGCTTTGTCATAACTTTTCTTCCAAGGAGCAAGTATCTTTTAATTTCATGGCTGCGGTCACCATCTGCAGTGATTTTGGAGCCCAAGAAAATAAAGTTGGTCACTGTTTCCATTGCTTCCCCATCTATTTGCCATGAAGTGATGGGGCCCGATGCNGCAAGTATCTTTTAATTTCATGGCTGCGGTCACCATCTGCAGTGATTTTGGAGCCCAAGAAAATAAAGTTGGTCACTGTTTCCATTGCTTCCCCATCTATTTGCCATGAAGTGATGGGGCCCGATGCCATGATCTTTGTTTTTTGAATGCTGTTTTAAGCCAACATTTTCACTCTCCTCTTTCACTTTCATCAAGATGCTTTTTATTTCTTCTTTAGAAAGCCAGAAAGGCATAAGGGTGGTGTCATCTGCCTATCTGAGGTTACTGGTATTTCTCCCAGGAATCTTGATTCCAGCTTGTACTTCATCCAGAGGAGCATTTGTCATGTATACTCTGCGTATAAGTTAAATAAGCAGGCTGTCAATATCCAGTCTTGATGTATTCCTTTCCCAATTTTGAACCACTGAGCTATTGAAAAAGAAGTACTGAATTATTTTTCTCCCCCTTTTTCCTTGAAGAAATTACTTCACAAATATCTAAAAATACTTTGATATTTAGTCAGAAAAAATAGATGTGTATGTGGAAGAAAAAGAGGTAGTAAGATATAAATATACTAAAAATTGCAGCGATTCATGGGGTCACAAAGAGTGAGACACAACTGAGGGACTGAACTGAACAATTAGAAACTAAAGCCTATAAATAACCAAATGAATAAATGGACAGTTTAAGCACATCAGCTGACTTTTGCTCAATATTTCAAATACTGTAATAAATCTTTATCTGATAAATATTCCACTGAGCTACTGCATTGCATCTTAGAGAATCAATTTCTCTGAAAAAGTAAGGGGTGCTGACTTAACAACTCACTCGCTAAATTATGTCTGACTATTTGTAACCCATGGGCTGTAGCCCTCCAGGATCCTTTGTCCTTGGGA
Organism: Neotragus pygmaeus; assembly: GCA_006410875.1. NCBI lineage: Eukaryota > Metazoa > Chordata > Mammalia > Artiodactyla > Bovidae > Neotragus > Neotragus pygmaeus. The sequence continues at coordinate 782,424 of SJYV01045336.1, forward strand.
TTTTCTGGGCAAGAACACTGGAGTGGGTTGTGATTTCCTCCTTCAGGAGATCTTTCTGACCCAGGGATGAAGCCTACATCTTAACATCTTCTACATTGGAAGACACAGTCTTTATCCCTGAGCCACTTGGGAACCCCATAAAAAGTGAAATAGCCACTTGGAAACCAAATTTAGTTTGGTCTAGATATTTTTGTTTTGGTTTTAATACTTGAAAAATTACAAGATTGGTGTAATTGTGATTAAACTATTTTTATTCTAAAGAACTTAACAAAAGCTGTGAATTCTTGATTTTAACACTCAGGTTGACTGATTATTTAGATTAAGTCAGTAATCCCCATGAGGAAAATCGTGGAGAGCTCCTGACCTTTCCTGTATATCAGACAACTCAGGAACTCTTGATTCTCCAAAATACACTGGAAAAGAAATAGTGTAAAGGCGTCACACTCCTGGAGGCAAGATTGCTAATTAAGTTCTCAATTTGAGATACGTTTACTTCCTACTGGGATGATAAGGTCATTTCCTACTGAGTGAAATCTATAGAATAAACATGTGAATATAACTTGATTCCAAGGAACTTTGGTAACTTGATATTTCTATAGAAAAAAGGTTTTTTCAACCCCTACTTAATTGCTATTTCAACTCTATTTTTGTTCAAGAACCTTAAACACCACCATCTAAACTAAAAGAAAAGAGAAAAGAACTATCAAAATGCCTGGTTTTCTCGGAATGTTGGATTTGTCATGATATAGCACACATGTGTTTTGCATTAAAGCCCCGACTGTCACTGTGTTACAGCTGGGACAGATTTTGTGTAGACACAGTTAAGGATTACTGATTTACCTTAAAGTGTATTAAGTTCCTCTTTTCCTCTAGACAAGATTTCTTTTCCAAGATAGGATTCAGAGAAGGTGGGATTATGGTTTTGCTAGGCTGTGGGATTAGCAGCTAAAACAAGAAGAAACAGATGATTTTGCACAACATGCAAAATGGAGTTTTCCTGGGGATGGATATACTTGTGGAGAATTACATGAATATTTGGTGCTGACTTGTTGAGCTCCCAGAAAGATGAATTTACAGTCTTAGCACAGTGCCTATGCTCTGTCTTAATGGATTTCAAAGAAGAAAATAAATTTTGAGGCAGGAAGCATTTTAGGAGGTGACTAGATTGTAACATGTATATGATCTACAATGTGGTAAAAAAAAAAAAAAAAGATACAGAGTACAAAAAGGGGAAGGAAAGCAGAGAAAACACTTTTTCCCTGGTGACTCATTTATAATCAATGACCAGGTATACGCTAAATTTTTGACACAATTATAAAGCAAAATTTGACAGTGCTTCATATTTTTATTAGGCCCAGGATAAATAAGTTTGGTATAAGCATTTACTCTAAAAGCTCTTTGCTACATGCATTTTGGGGATGTGAGTTTTATTCCAAACTTTTGATCTGTCAGTGCACTCTAGAATAGTGACCATCTAATAGGGTTGTTATTAAGACTTAAATTAATAACTATAAATGCAATTAGCCTAAACCTGTCTATAGCAGACTTCAAATAAGTTCTGTCCCTTCCTCCATTATCTTAACGATGTCTGTAAACACAAATGCAGACAGAGGGATTCTCCTTATGTATAGAAATGTTAGAATTTGAGGGAGAGAGCAATTGGCTAATAGTGGTTCTTAAACATTTAAATAAACTTTATATATTTAGAGATCCTTAAAGTGAAAAAAACTAAACTAAAATTAAGCTGAATTCCTTCTTAGCTGTTGTGAGAATACACAGAAAATACAATAATTTTGAAGAAAGCTAAGCGCCTACTCTCCCTCAACTTCTGCAGGCTATTTTGGAAAGGAAAATCATATTATCTGTGTGAACTACAAATTGGGACCTACCAAGAACGTTGTCCTGACTGAACAGCAAAGGCATTTGCCATCTTCCTCTACAGAGACTGAACCCCATGCTGCTATAGCTATTGACCTTCAACACCTCCTGAGGGAGTTCAGGGTGAAGTGAGGCACTCTGTGCTCCAGGGAATCTGGTGGGACAGGTCTTTAGATAGTTGGATGTTTTCTGGAACAGATTTTATGGTCTCAATCCTTGCATCTCCTCAATATCTAGAGAAACACTAAATCCCTTCATGGTGACACCAGATCTTCATGACTAACAAAAAGCCTTTGTAAAATGAGTGCTTCATGGTTTTGAACTCCCCTTTCCAAACTTTATATATTGACTTTCCCTCACTGCCGCTTTGGAGCAGTCTCTCAGAGCTATCTGAGATGCTGCCTCCCGGCTGCAGTCCNTCTCTGCTTTTGAATATGCTATCTAGGTTGGTCATAACTTTTCTTTGAAGGAGTAAGCGTCTTTTAATTAGCTGTGTGTCCATGTCCATCCCAAACTCCCTACCTATTCCTTTCCCTTATCCTTACCTCCCACCATTCCCCACCCCCAGCAACCATAAATTCATTCTCTAAGTCTTTACATTTTCTTTTATTTCAGGATGGCAATGACACGGAGGACTATGTTCCAGAAGGGGGAGGTGCATAACAAACCATCAGGTTTCTGGGGGATGATAAAGAGCGTTACCACTTCAGCACCAGGAAGTGAAAGTATCCTTTATCCATTGACTTGTTTCTTTGTCTCAACTCTGGACCAAGGGCAGAAGAAAAATTAGTGTTGGGACAGGGACATTCTCTTCTAAGATACCAGACTGCGTCAGAGTTCAACTGGCCAGAACTGGGCTTAGGAAATAGAAAGCCATAGATAAGCCTAAAATAATAAAACCATTGTCTTTGAGCTGAAGGGATCCAAACAAGTCAGTCTTTCCATTTTACAGATGAGAAAATAGACCCAGAGAAGTTAAGTCACACAGTGGCTTGTGGCAAAGGTAAAACCAGAACTGTGATCTCCTTAGTTCTTTCCACTACACTATTATATTTCCCAACTCCAAAAAACCACCACAAAACAGTGGCTCCCTAAAATGACTGGTTTGAATATGGATTGTAAGGGCCCATTTCTAAAACAGTCAGTTTTAGAAACAAATTTTAAGCAGCTCTTTACTTCCAGTAACTTTTTGGTTTAAAGAATCAAGGAGATTGTGTTAAAGAATTTGTCTTGGCCCAGCTGGTTGCAGTGTTAAACTAATTCCCAAATTGAGTAACCACATCTCTTTGTGGCTACCAGGCTGTCAAGCCAAAATTTGGTGTGAGGGACTAGAGGTAAGATAGCTTATGCGTATTCCTCCCGTCTCTGGCCTGAGGAAGAACAGATTCCCTTTTGCCTTAGTTGGAGGAAAAAAATGTAACCTGTTCTTGCTATAAATTATGACATACCTTTCTGGTGTGAAATGCAGGTAGGAATTAGAACAAACAAAATGGGATGACCACAGGAGAGAGGTGGGGAAAAAAGGTGACTTTAAATTTATTTAAACATTTATTTCATGTCTCCTATTCCAGACAGAGTGCTAAACTGATGAGCAGAAGATAGCCTCTCTTCTCAAGGAACTTATTGCCTAATCATGGGGGAGCCAGACCTGTAACTGAACCGTGGTATTCAGTGGCCTGAACTGTGCCAGCAGCAGCCACTACTGAGAAGGGAGCTAAAGGGCACTTGCTGATTTGGGTAATAGAGGGAAAAATCACAGAGAGGAGGGAGGATTTGGATTAAAACCAATTAAACTTCTGTTTCAGAAAAGGCTATCTTTACTATTTTTATTACTTAAAAATTCATAAAAGCCAAACTTTAAGCCATCTTAGCAACACTCAGTTCAATTCAGTCGCTCAGTCATGTCCGACTCTGCGACCCCGTGAATCGCAGCACGCCAGGCCTCCCTGTCCATCACCAACTCCCGGAGTTCACTCAGACTCAGGTCCATGGAGTCAGTGATGCCATCCAGCCATCTCATCCTCAGTCGTCCCCTTCTCCTCCTGCCCCCAATCCTTCCCAGCATCAGAGTCTTTTCCAATGAGTCAACTCTTCGCATGAGGTGGCCAAAGTACTGGAGTTTCAGCTTTAGCATCATTCCTTCCAAAGAAATCCCAAGGCTGATCTCCTTCAGAATGGACTGGTTGGATCTCCTTGCAGTCCAAGGGACTCTCAAGAGTCTTCTCTAACACCACAGTTCAAAAGTATCAATTCTTCGGCGCTCAGCCTTTTTCACAGTCCAATTCTCACATCCATACATGACCACAGGAAAAACCATAGCCACACTAAGCCAAGTCAAAAAAGTATCAGGGTTATTTAACCTCTCTGAGTCCTTTCCTAGATGGAGAGGATAATCACACATCCTCACTGAGTTCTTGGAAGGTGGCATACAGTAATGGAAAGAGCAGACCTTGGAGTAAGGCAGCTCTGACTTTGCTTCCATGCCTATTAGCTGTGTGACTTTGAGCAAGATATTTGACTCTCTGAGCTTTACTTTCCTTATCTGCAAAATGGATAAGGACACCTATCTCATGGGATTGTTGTGAATGATAGAAGATAAGATCTGTAAAGAACTGAAGAAGGTAATGTCTATAAATCCCAGCCTGTATTAGAATTCGGTAAACATTAGATCCATTTTCCTAGCATCGTATTTGTTCAAGATAATTCAAGAGAAAACTTGGCTGTATATTTTAGGTGTTTTTCTTACTGTGTAACCTTTTGAGATTTCAAAAATGACATTTGACTTAAGCTAACTAGGTAAAGCAAAAATAAACAGAACCACCTACCCGAGCCACTTTTAAGCTAGTGTAAAACTGAGTGGTAGGTATTTGGTTGTGGTGCTCTTAATGGTAAAGCTTTTATACACCTGTGTCTGAGATTGGAAAAATAGTTCTGAAATAGTACTGCTGGCTATGAAGCAGGAAACTGAAAATATGGGCAGTTCCTAGGACCCGCTATAGAAGAAACCAAAAGCATGTGCTTTCTTCATTGCTATTCCTTGAAATTTCTGTGTGATTTAAACCTTGATGCCCATTTTGTGCCAGATCTTACTCTTATTCAACAGGAAGTGGATGCTTTGGAAGAACTAAGCAGGCAGCTTTTTCTGGAAACAGCTGATCTATATGCTACCAAGGTACAGAGCAAGGAAACTGAAGTGTGGTTTCTACCAATGTGATTGAAGAGAGAGCAAGACTAAATAAGCTTTGTAGCATCCTCTATGGCCAAGCCATGTAAGAGGCACCTCAGTAGCTTCAGTATCAGTCATGAAGCATTGATACCTGGATTCTTTGTAACATTGCTCCTACCAGCAGCAAAACCCTTAATGGAACACTCTCAAAAATGGAAATTATTGGAATAGTCAGAAGAAGTTTTTAATCATCTAGAAAGTTTGCACACACCACTTCCTACTGATGGCCAAGATCAAGAAGGTGGTTCCTATGGTAGCTCCTGTGATTGTTTTTTATTCTCTTGCAAGTTAGTAATATTGTAAGAGCAGTAAGACATCCACCTGCCATGGTTTATTGTTATTGTTTATTCCCTGAGTCATATCTGACTCCTTTGTGATCCCATAGACTATAGGCCGCCAGGCTCCTCTGTCCATGGGATCTCCCAGGCAAGAATACTGGACCGGATTACCATTTCCTTCTCCAGGGTATCTTCCTGACCCAGAGATCGAACCCAAGTCTCCTGCACTGGCAGGTGGATTCTGTACCACTGGGCCACTAGGGAAGCCCTTGCTGTGGTCTAGCTCCGTTTTAAAGGAGCCAGATTAAGAAGGAACCTAACTACAAAAAGAAACTTTCCTACGTACACCTAAAATGCAATATAATATAAACATGCAAAATCTATTATTTAAGGTTGTTCGAACTATTTTAATCCTTTTTGAGGATCACTTCACAGGAATAGCTGCGTAGGATAGAGATAAATATAGGCTTTGGAGACAGGTAGACCTGAGCCTAACTTCCCTTACTCACTAGCTGTGTGTCCTTAAGCAAGTTATTTAACCTTTCTAAGCCTTCATTTTCTCATCTGCAAAATTAAAAAGGACATACCTCATAAGAGTTGTTATGAAGATTAAAGTAGATACAGCATGTAAGGTGTTTACCCTAATTTTTGGTTTAAAGTAATCATTCAGTAAATTTTCCCACTACTACTATTATTGTTATTTTAATATTATTATTGTATGTGGTTTTAATCCTTAGCCTGAACAGTGATTCATAGAGGCAGAAATATCTTTGTAGAATGTAAATATACATTTTGCTAAGACTAACCGTGTTTTGTGTTTGTTCTCCCTCAGGAGAGAATAGAATACTCCAAAACTTTCAAAGGGAAATACTTCAATTTTCTGGGTTACTTCTTCTCTATTTACTGTGTTTGGAAAATTTTCATGGTAAGTATATTTTTTTAATTGCCGAGGTTTAGATAATTTGCTCTAGTAATGACAGAGAGAAAATTGGATTTGGTTGAGGCCGTGAACTAAGTTCCAAATCCTGCATCAACAGAGCATGTCATCTTTCACGTATCTGAGCCTCTTCCCCCTCTTCTTTTTGGGTCACCTAGAAAAGGCAGGTTGCATTTTTCTTCTGTCAGAAATCATTAGTAAGTTCTTAGGTTGTGAAATATATGAAGTGACTATAGAAGTTTCGTGTTTTACACCCTACTCTTCATATTATTCATGAGTACATGACTGTATGTAACACGACTCCAGCCTTCAGCTCAGAATAGAAACCACCTGTCCTTTTTAATAATCTGAATATACCAAAAAAAGTAAATTCTAAAACATATTCCTACAGATAAATTCATCTTCTGTGCTTCCAGCTTTTACTCTTTTGTGGCTTGCCCTCCCACTCTATTCTTTATGTGCATTTTATGCACTGCTTTATTTGTCTTTACTTGTGACCCATCTGCAGGTATTAATGGATTTCAGTGTGATTATAAAAAAGGCTGATTTGACTTTCTGGTTTGATGACTTTCCCACTGAGGCTATGCTTGCACAAAGAGAAGCTTTGTCAGCTTGTTAGTTAATTTTGATCAGTGTAGATGAATGGAGGATTCTAGATTTAACAGATCTAGATGTTATAAAAAATTGATGTTAATACCCATGCAGATGACATTTTTAAATCTTGACTTTTTCAGTGGGAGAGGATAAATGAAGATAGTGTATTCAGTTATCAAGTATTCATATTATTAAGCTACTAAAGGTTTGCCCTGAGATGCAGTCTTTAGGAGAGTGTAACATTTTTTAACAGCTTTATTGAGATATAATTGACATTCAGTAACCTGTACATATTTAACATATACAATTTGTTAAGTTTTTATATATACATATACCTGTGCAATGGCCATCACCCAATCAACATAGAGAACATATCCATCCATCACTTCCAGATGTTTACACAGACCCCTTTGTCTCTCTATACTTGTAGTATTTCCACTGTATGGATGCACCACAATTTGTTTTATCTGTTCACCTGCTGATCAGTATTTGTTTGTTTCCCATTTGGGAATATTAGAAATAAAGTTGCTGTGAATATTTGTCTACAAGTCTGTGTTTGGACATGTGTTCTCTTTTCTCTTGGGAGAAAGCATTTGCTTGTAGAATGGCTGGATCATATGGCAGACATGTTTAACTTTTGAAGAAATGGCCAAACTTTTCCAAAGAGGTTGTACCATTTTACATTCTTACCTGCAGTATTTGAGAGTTTCAATTATTCCACATCCTTGCTAACACTGTGTAGTCAGTCTTTTAAATCTTAGATGTTTTAATAGATATGAGGTGGTACTAAATCATTTTAATTTGCATTTTCCTAATGCCTAAGGACGTTGAACAACTTTTATGTGCTTTTTTTGCCACCTGTGTATCCTCTCTGGTGATTATCTATTCAGATTTTTTGCCAGTTTTTTAATTGTGCTCAGTCGTTCAGTCATGTCCGACTCTTTGCAGGGCATGGACTATAGACCGTCAGGCTCCTCTGTCCATAGAATTTTCCAGGCAAGAGTACTGGATTGGGATGCCATTTCCTCCTCCAGGGGATCTTCCCAACCCAGGGATTGAACCTATCTCTTACATCTCCTGCACTGGCCTGCTGATTCTTTACCATTGGGCCACCTGGGAAGCCCATTTTTTAAACAGGTTGATTATTTTCTTTTTGTTGGGCTTGAGAGTTTTTCAATATATTCTGGTAACCTTTTATCAAATATGTAATTTTAAAATATTTTATCCCATCAGTGACTTGGCTTTTCATTCTGTTAGCAGTATCCTTCAAAAATCAAAAGGTCTTAATTTCGATGGTGTCCAATTTATCCTTTTTTTATTATAGATTATGCTTTTGTGTTGTATCTAAGAAATCTTTGTCTAACCTGGGGTCACAAAGATTTTTTTTCATATGTTTTCTTAATATGAAAAATATAAAATAGAAATTTTATAGTTTTAGGTTTTACATTTAGGTCTGTGATCCATCTTAAGTTTAATTTCTAATATGATATTGGAGTATGAATCCAAGTTCACTTTTTTCACATAGATATCCAGGTGTTCTAGCACCCTTTGTTGAGAAGAGTATCCTTTCTCCATTGAGGCAATTTTGCAATTTTGTCAAAAACTAATTGACCTTATGTATATGGCTCTGTTTCTGTTCCCTTTTTTTCTATTGAGATTTATATGTATCTTACCACACTGTCTTGATCAATATGTCTTCCAATCCATGAACATGGTACAACTCTTCATTTATTTAGATTTTCTTAGTTTTTCTCAGCAGTGTTTTATAGTTTCTGGTGTACAGATCTTTCTCATCTTTCATCAGATTTATCTAAGTATTTAATTTTTAGATGCTATTATAAATGATAATTTTCATTTTCAAGTGTTAATAGTATATAGATATACAATTGATCTTTATATATTGATTTTGTATTCTGTTACCTTGCTAAACTCTCTTTTTGTTTTCCTACATAGACAATTCCATCCTATCTTCTCCTCCTCTTCAAGCCTTACTGCACTGACCAAATCCTCCAGTAACAGAATTAAGTAAAGCAGTCACCCTGATCTTGTTCCTGATCTTAGGGAGAAAGCGTCCAGTCTTACACCATTAAGTATGGTGTTAGCTGTTGGTTTTTCCTAGATTCCTTTATCAGATTGAGGAATTTTCTTTTATTAATAGTTTCTTAAGTGTTTTTAATCATGAAAGCATGTTTGATTTTGTCACTTCTGCATCTATGGAGATGATCATATGGTTTTTCTTTTTTAGTCTGCTAATACAGTAAAATTAATTTTTGAACATTAAACTGACCTCACATTCCTAGAGTAAACCTTACTTGGCCAGGTGTATTATCCTTTTAATGTTTTGTTAGATTTAATTTAGTGATGTTTTGTTGAAGAGTTTTTGCATCTGTATTTATGAAGAATGTCAGAGTATAGTTTTCTTGTTAATGTCTTTGGTTTAGGAGTCTAACCTTAAAGAATAAGTTGAGAAGTATTTCTTTCTCTTCCAATTAGTAGAAGGGTTTGCATGGAATATTAATATATTAATAAATTAATGAATGTGGTATATAATTCTATAATTGAATGTTAATATATAAATATATTAATAACTTTATTAAATGGAATCATGTGATGTGATCTTTTGTGGTTGGCTTCCTGACATAATGTTTTCAAGGTTTATCTATATTGTAGTCTCTAACTATAAATACTTCATTCCTTTTTATGATCAAATACTATTTATTCCATTATATGGCTATGCCACATTAATTTAAATTATCCACTCATTAGTTGATGAACATTTGAGTTGTTTGATTGTGACAGTTTGGGCCACTGTAAGTAATGCTGTTGAGCATTCATGTATAAGTTTGTTTGGGGGCTGTGCTGGGTCTTCGTTGCTGTGCAGGCTTTTCTCTAGTTGCCGCGAGCAGGGGCTGCGCCGTTGTTGCAGTGCACAGTCTTCTCGTGGTGGTGGCTTCACTTGTTGCAGAGCACAGGCTCGAGGATGTGTGGGCTCAGTAGTTGCAGCACATGGACTTAGCTGCCCTGCGGCATTTGGGACCTTCCTGGACTAGGGATCAAAGCTGTGTTTCCTGCATTGGCGGGTGGATTCTCTACCTCTAAGCCATCAGGGAAACCCCATGTATAAGTTTTTATGTGGACATGTGTTTCATTTCTCTTAGGTATATATCTGTAGAAGTAGAATTGCTGGATTATATGCTTACTATATGTTGAACCTTCTAATACACTGCCTAACTACCAAGCTGTTTTCCAAAGCATCTGCACCATTTATATTCCTGCCAGCAATGTGTGACGGTTGCAATTTCTCCACATCCTCTCCAACACTTATTATCTATCTTTTTAATTATAGTCATTTTGTTGTTTTTCAGTCGCTGAGTCGTTTCCAACTCTTTGCAACCCCATGGACTGCATGTAGCACGCCAGGCTTCCCTGTCCTTCACTATCTCCAGTGTTGGTTCAAACTCATGTCCATTGAGTTGATGATGCCATGCAACCATCGTACCCTCTGTTGCCCACTTCTCTTCCTGCCCTCAGCCTTTCCCAGCATAAGGGTCTTTTCCAATAAGTGAGCTCTTCACATCAGATGGCCAGAGTATTTGAACTTCAACTTCAGCATCATTATCCCAATAAATATTCAGGGTTTATTTCCTTTAGGATAGATTGGTTTGATCTCCTTGCTGTCCAAGGGACTCTCAGGAGTCTTCTCCAACAGCACAATTCAAAAGCATCAATTCTTCAGTGCCCAGCCTTCTTTATGGTCCAGCTCTCACATCCATACATGACTACTGGAAAAACCATAGCTTTGATTAGACGGACCTTTGTCAGCAAAGTAATGTCTCTGCTTTTTAATACTCTGTCTAGGGTTGTCATATCTTTTCTTCCAAGGAGCAAGCGTCTCTGAATTTCATGGCGGCAGTCACTGTCTACAGTGATTTTGGAGCCCCCCAAAATAAAATCTGGTACCGTTTCCATTGTTTCCCCATCTATTTGCCATAAAGTGATGGGACCAGGTGCCATCCATGATTTTAGTTTTTGAATGTGAGTTTTAAGCCAGCTTTTTTACTGTCCTCTTTCACCTTCATCAAGAAGGTCTTTAGTTCCTCTTCACTTTCTGCCATAAGTGTCATCTGCATATCTGAGGTTATTGATATTTCTCCCAGCATCTTGATTCCAGCTTGTGCTTCATCCAGCCCAGCGTTTCTCATGATGTACTCTGCATAGAAGTTAAATAAGCAGGGTGACAATATACAGGCTTGACATACTCCTTTCCCAATTTGGAACCAGTTCGTTGTTCCATGTCCTGTTCTAACGGTTGCTTCTTGACCTACATACAGGTTTCTCCTTACAGGAGGCAGGTCAGGTAGTCTGGTATTCCCATCTCTTGAAGAATTTTCCAATTTCTTATGATCCATACAGTCAAAGGTTTTAGCATGATCAATGAAGCAGAAGGTGATGTTTTTCTGGAATTCCCTTGCTTTTTCTGTGACTCAATGGATGTTAGCAATTTGATCTCTGATTCTTCTGACTTTTCTAACCCCAGCTTGTACATCTAGAATTTCTTGGTTCATGTACTATTCATGAACTAGGTTCATGAAACCTAGCTTGAAGTATTTTTAGCATTACCTTGCTAGTATATGAAATAAGTGCCTGTGTGATAGTCTGAGCATTCTTTGGCATTGGCTTTCTTTGGGATTGTAATGAAACTGACCTTTTCCAGTCCTGTGGTGACTGCTGAGTTTTCCAAATTTGCTGGCATATTGAATGCAGCACTTTAACAGCATTATCTTTTAGGATTTGAAATAACTCAGCTAGAATTCCATCACCTCCACTAGCTTTGTTTGTAGTGATGCTTCCTAAGGCCCACTTGACTTCCTCCTCCAGGATGTCTGGCTCTAGGTGAGTGACCACACCATAGTGGTTATCCAGGTCATTAAGATCTTCCTTGTATAGTTCTTCTGTGTATTCTTGCCACCTTTAGTTAATATCTTCTACTTCTGTTAGGTCCATGCCATTTCTGTTTTTTATCGTGCCTATCTTTGCATGAAATGTCCCTTTGGTGTCTCTGATTTTCTTGAAGAGATCTCTAGTATTTCCCATTCTATTGTTTTCCTGTTTCTTTGCATTGTTCACTTAAGAAGGCTTTCTTATCTCTCCTTGCTATTCTTTGGAATTCGGCCTTCAATTGGGTATATCTTTCAATATTTTGGTGGATGTGAATTTATATCTCTCATTCTTTTTTTTCCTGATCAATCTAGATAGAAGTTTATCAGTTTTATTGAACTTTTCAAAGAACCAGCATCTGGGTTAATTGATTTTCTCTATTTTTCTGGTTTCTACTTCATTGATTTCTGCTCTGATCTTTATTATTCTTCTGCTGCTGCTTTTTTGGTTGTCTTCTTTTTCTGATTTCTTAAAGAGGAAGCTAAGATCATTGACTTGAAACTTTATTTAAATATAGGCATTTTAATGCTACAAATTTCTTACTAAGCACTATTTTATTTGAATCTCACACATGCAACTTTTTTGATACATTTATATTTATTTTCTTTCAGTTCAAAATACTTTCTGATTTACTTTTTGATTTCTTCTTTAACTCATCAGTAATTTAGAAGTACATTATAAAACATTTGGGCATCTTCTGAATATCTTTCTGTAAATACTTTCTAATTTAATTTCATGTGGTCTGAGAACATATTTTGTATGATTTGAATCTTTTTAAGTCTCTTGAGGCTTGTTTTCTGGCCCAGAATATGTGGAAAGTGTATTCTACTCTGGTTGGGTGGAATAGCCTACAGGTCTCACTTAGGTCAAGTTGATTGATAATATCATTAAGTTTTTCTATACTCTTACTGATTTTCTGATGCCTGATTATTGAGAGAGGGGTGTTGAAATTTCCACCTATTGTTGTGGATTTGCCTTTTATTAATTTTATCATTTTTTTTTCTTCGTGTATGTCATGTAGGTTCACTATGTACACCTTGATGAAATGATTCTTTTATTATTAGGAAATGACCCTTTTAGTCTCTGGCAACATTATTTTGCTATGAAGTCTGCTTTGTCTGATATTAATATAGACATTCCAGCTTTCTTTTTATTATCATTAGCATAATAAATCTTTTTCCATGCTTGTATTTTTAACCTATTTGTATCTTTATATTTAAAGTGGGCTTCTTGGGGACTTCCCTGATAGTCCAGTGGTTAAGAATCCACACTCCTAATGCAGGGGGCCCAGGTTCAACCCCTGGTCGGGGAACTAGATCCCGCATGCCGCAACTAAGACCAGCACAGCCAAATAAAGAAAAAATAAATAAATAAATAAATAAAGTGGGCTTCTTGTAAACAGCCTGCTTTTATATCTAATCTAATGGTCTCTGCCATTTATTTGTCATATTTGGACCAGGAGTCAGCCCTCGGCAGCCCCTGGCCAAATCCAGCCACCACCTGCTTTTATTTAAAAAGTTTGACTGGAACACAGCCAAGTCCATTTATCTACACAGTCATATGACCGTGGCAGTTTGCCAACCTCTGGTTTAGACCATTTATATGTTTTTTAAACTTTTTTATTTTGTACTGGAGTATAGCCAGTTAACAATGTTGTGATAATTTCAGGTGAACAGCAAAGGGACTCAGCCATACATATACATATGTTCATTCTCTCCAAACTCACCTTCCATCCAGGCCACATAATACTGAGTTTCATGTGCTATACAGTAGTAAACCATTTATAGTCAATGTGTTATTGTTATGGTTGAGCAACCCTGTTGCTGAATGTTTTTATTTGTTTTGTGTTCTTTTTTCCTTTTGTTTTTCTTCTTTTGGACTAATCAATTATTTTTCATAATTCCATTTGATCTTTGTTGGTTCGTCAGCTATAATAACTCTCTTTGTTGTTTTAGTGATTGCTATTAGAGCTTTCAGAAAATAACCAAAGGGAATGACCCTGGAATCACTTGATTCTCTTACCTTGTGTTTTACCAGAATGTTACCTTTCTGGATCCTAATAAATTGAGGTGTATATGTCATAGCCTTATCTCCCTTTACACTCTACAGAAAAGAAAGATAGCGTAGATAGGGACTTCTGTTTGCCAATGTATGAATAGCCAAAATAGATTTTTTTTTTTTTNAGCTTCTTCAGACACCACCAATCTATAACTGCGTGTATATCACATTAAGCATCTACTTGAAATCTTAGGAAACTGTGACAATCCTATTTTCATTGTGAAAGCACTTCTTTCCTTTAATTGTACTTTGAAATATTATCCATGTAGACTGGAAACTTCACAGAAAGGCTTATTATTAGTTATCTAAATCTAGTCTAAACAGTCTAAATTCTGGGTCTGGATGATTAGCATTCTGAAGCACAGAGAGGTTATCAATCCAGTTGAAAATCACACAGCTGATGAGCAGTAGATCGAGGCTCCAATCCTGGAGCTTCCCACATACTCTACTACAGAATGTATGTATCTTCCCACATACTCTACTGCAGAATAGCTCCAAGTGACCTCCAGAGACAGAGAGCTCTGTCAGTCCCAATTTTATCATTTATTAGTTCCGTACACCTGGGCAAGTCATTTACCATCTCTCATTTTCATCATTTATACATCTGAGATTATGACTGCAACTATCTCTAGGATTACTGCATGCATGAAATGTGCCATGGCTTGACACACTTGGACCCTATTATTAGATTGTACTGCTCCTGTCTCACATAGAGAAGTGAGTATATCTGCCATTCAAAATGTGATAATGGTATCCACACAGCTGCCCAGAGATTAGNATTTTTTTTTTTTTCAAAATAGATTTCTTATGTATGATTTAGATTAAAAGTAGAATTGCACTTTTAGGAATATCCACCTGTAAGAAACACTTGGTGATTCATTATTTTGAATCATTTTTTGAAACTGATTTTTGCGATGCTCTAATGTAAAGGTCTGTGTCTCTGTAGGCAACCATCAATATCGTTTTTGACCGAGTTGGGAAAACTGATCCAGTCACAAGAGGCATTGAAATCACTGTGAATTATCTGGGGATCCAATTTGATGTAAGAATTGTATCAAAATCTTTGTTTATGTTTAGATTCTACGTCCTTAATCTAGGTACTTGTTTCTGCTTTCATTCTTCTCCCTCTCCTATGTTTTGGCATATTCACATGGCAGATTCGTAAAGGGCCTAAAACCATAACTAATGACTGGCAATTATTATTTTCATTGGTAGTGATCATTTCTACAGTTCCTTCTCAGTCACAGCTACCACTCTCCAGCTTCTCCCTACCAAATATTCAAATATTTCTGTCTGTGATACTTGATGTTATCTTCAAACATATAACTCACCTTTGATTCCTCTGGTAGAAGATTAACTACTAATTAGTGCTTTTGTGTTAGAACTAAAATGATTTCTGCTATAAAAAATTATCTGTATCAGTTCATATGGGCTTTGAGCTAAAAATGGTTAACTGTCACCTGTGCACAAATATTTTTTTAATCTTATTTCTACCTGTTTTATAATTGGACAGTCTTGTCCCAATTTAAGTTTAATGCCTTTATTTGTAGAATAGTGTATTTTCCAGGTATTTATATGGCCAGTGATTCTAGCTGATTAGCACTTTGGTACTAAAACCAATGTCACATTCTTAGTCCTTATGAGTGCCATTTAGTTGTTCTGTGATCCTGGCCATAGTTCGTATGATAACCCTCAGCTGGACATGCCCCTGGTAGCTGGATAAAATGAAAATACACCAGAGCAAATTGAGCTCCAGTCCTTGAGAAACAACTCAAGGCACACATTTCTTAGATGATAAATCAACAGTATATCCTTTTTCATGTGAAGGAACATGGTTTCTTTCCTTCATGTAGTATATAAATTATATGGTAAAGCATGCTTCACTCATATTTCATATGTATTTTCCTTAAAAAATTTTTTTACTGGGGTGAATTTTTAGAAATGCCCTTCCTTGTTAGTGTTTTCTAGGGCTAGTTGCTGTGTATGCATATGTGTTCCTTCTGTAACTCATCTACACATCACTCCACATTTCATAAATCTGAATAACATCTCTCAGATGTTG
This sequence comes from Neotragus pygmaeus, assembly GCA_006410875.1. NCBI lineage: Eukaryota > Metazoa > Chordata > Mammalia > Artiodactyla > Bovidae > Neotragus > Neotragus pygmaeus. Next base: position 798,395 of record SJYV01045336.1, read on the forward strand.
GCAATACAGCTCCCCTCTGATGCTTTTCAGCCTTGAATCAAGCACAGGGTATCACAGCTGCCTCTCTCTGTGAAGCAGTCCAAGAGAAGAAAAAGGCATCATCCTGTGATTCAAATAAAGGTCAAATACTGCCTAGACCGTAGCTGAGAATGTCTACATACTCTATTATTATTTAAGTTTTGGGTGATCAGAGAACTGTCATTCACAAATATTAAAAATTATCAGGCTGCTATTTAGTTTCCTTTTAATTCATACTTTTTACTTGAAGCTACGTTACTGGCTTTGTCTTTCTTCTGATTTATTAGTATTATTTTCATCACTTCACTGCACTTGCTGTCTTCTGTCCTTAAGTTTTAGGTCTGCTAATTAAGATACCCATGAAGTCTTCCTATACATGTTTTTATTGCCACTTACTTGCTAATGAAGTTCCCTCTCACAGTCGCATAAGTGATAATAATGTATCATCTTAGCTTTCCCATCTCTCTGAACAGAGATTGAACAAATATTTTTTCTTCCAGGTGAAGTTCTGGTCCCAACACATTTCCTTCATTCTGGTCGGAATAATCATAGTCACATCTATCAGAGGACTGCTGATCACTCTTACCAAGGTAGGTTGTGTCATGGAGTTGAAAAGTAGTTAATTACATGTGGCACTGTGAGATGACTTTACTTAATTAAGATTTCTGCCTTCTGATATCTTAAACAACTACAAATTTGTAAAAGACATGCCACAGAATAAAAGAAAAAGTTAGACTAGCACATAAATTGATGATAATGTATTTACATCCTACACCAGACAGATAAGTAGTTACCAAAGGTCATAGAATGAGATCACAGTATGTTTCATTCACTGATGTGTCACCAGCATCTGGAACAGAACCTGGCGCATGGTAGACACTGAGCAGATAGTTGGAATGAATAAATGAGGTAGTATTTGAGGTGAGACGAATAACTGGGAGAGTTCCTTGTAAAGAGAATATGGAAGTAGGAGAAGCTGAATGTTGGGCAGTTTTCTGATCAGCATAGAAAGGTTTCATGGAACTGGAAGGTAAATTTTCTGGTAGAAGAGGTGAGATTTCAGAATCCAAGAGCTGTTGAAATGAAAGGAGCAAAGAGGTTGGGAGGGGGAAAGGGCTCTGCAAGCATTCAGCACAATTTTAGGAAGAGCTCAGGAGCCCAGAAACAACTACAGGGGCTTGGAGTGGCCTGGTATAATTTGCTTTAATATTATACAATGATGCTAAAATCATATGTATCACATGATTTCTGGTAAGTGGGAATCTTTTCATGTTATAATACTTAAAACCACCAACTTACCCATATCAGTTCAGTTCAGTCGCTAATTCCTGACTCTTTGCAACCCCATGGACTGCAGCACACCAGGTTTCCCTGTCTTTCACTGTCTCCTGGAGTTTGCTCAGGTTCATGTCCATTGAGTCGGTAATGTCATCCAACCATCTCATTCTCTGTCGCCCCCTTCTCCTGCCCTCAGTCTTCCCCAGCATCCGGGTCTTCTCTAATGAGTCGGCTCTTCGCATCAAGTGGCCAAAGTATTGGAGCTTCAGTTTCAGCATCGGTCCTTCCAATGAATATTCAGGAATGATTTCCTTTAGGATTGACTGGTTTGATCTCCTTGCAGTCCAAGGGACTCTCAAGCATCTTCTCCAATACCACAGTCCAAAAGCATCCATTCTTCAGTGCTCAGCTTTCTTTATGGTCCAACTCTTACATCCANGAATATTCAGGAATGATTTCCTTTAGGATTGACTGGTTTGATCTCCTTGCAGTCCAAGGGACTCTCAAGCATCTTCTCCAATACCACAGTCCAAAAGCATCCATTCTTCAGTGCTCAGCTTTCTTTATGGTCCAACTCTTACATCCATACATCACTATTGGAAAAACCATAGCTTTGACTAGATGAACCTTTTTTGACAAAGTAATGTCTCTGCTTTTTAATTTGCTGTCTAGGTTGGTCATAGCTTTTCTTCCTAGGAGGAAGCATCTTTTAATTTCATGGCTGCAGTCACTCTCTGCAGTGATTTTGGATCTGTTTCTCCATCTGTTTGCCATGAAGTGATGGGACTGGATGCCATGACCTTAGTTTTTTGAATGTTGAGTTTTAAGCCAGCTTTTTCACTCTCCTCCTTCACTTTCATCAAGAGACTCTTTAGTTCCTCTTCACTTTCTGCCATAAGGGTGATGTCATCTACATATCTGAGGTTATTGATATTTCTCCCGGCAGTCTTGATCCAGATTATGCTTCATCCAGCCTGGTATTTTGCTTGATGTACTCTGCATATAAGTTAAATAAGCAGAGTGACAGTATGCAGCCTTGACGTACTTCTTTCCCAATTTGGAACCAGTTTGTTTTTCCATGTCCAGTTCTAAATGTTGCTTCTTGACCTGCATACAGATTTCTTAGGAGGCAGGTAGTATTCTGGGTATTCCCATCTCTTGAAGAATTTTCCAGTTTGGTGTGATCCACACAGTCAAAGGCTTTGGTGTAATCAATAAATCAGATGTTTTTCTGGAATTCTCTTGCTTTTTCTGTGATATGACAGACGTTGGCAATTTGATCTCTGGTTCCTCTGTTTTCTAAATCCAGTTTGAACATCTGGAAATTCACAATTCATGTATTGTTGAAGTCTTGCTGGGAGACTTGAGCATTATTTTACTAGCGTGTGAGATGAGTGCAATTGTGCAGTAGTTTGAGCATTCTTTGGGACTGGAATAAAAAGTGACCTTTTCAGTCCTGTGGCCACTGCTGAGTTTTCCAAATATGCTGGCATATTGAGTACAGCACTTTAACAGCATCATCTTTTAGAATTTGAAATAGCTCAACTGGAATTCCATCACCTCCACCAGCTTTGTTCACCTGATGCTTCCTACAAAGCATCTTGTCATGATATTTTCCCATACTTACTCGTATGGGAAAACTATAAGTGGATTCTTTTGGGGCAGTCTGTTTAAATGTCTTATTTATAGCCTTAATCTTATGAACAGTTCTACACAAGATGGTGGCATGGAAAACACACTTTTATTTACATGCTACGTAATGTTTTTGACAAAGGAATCTAGAAGTACTGTATAATCATCTTTCCTCCCTTTCTTGACAGTTCTTTTATGCCATCTCCAGCAGTAAGTCCTCCAATGTCATTGTCCTGCTATTAGCACAGATAATGGTAAGTTTAATGAACTAGCTTTATGTCTAGAGCCATAAAATACCAGAAATGTTTCATACGTTTTAATATTGTAACTGTTTCCTTTGTCTGTCACTGCATTCAAAGCCCCTTCTGGATTCATTTGACCTACAGGGCATGTACTTCGTCTCATCTGTGCTGCTGATCCGAATGAGCATGCCTCTGGAGTACCGCACCATCGTCACCGAAGTCCTTGGAGAGCTGCAGTTCAACTTCTATCACCGTTGGTTTGATGTCATCTTCCTGGTCAGTGCTCTCTCCAGCATACTCTTCCTCTATCTGGCCCACAAACAGGCACCAGAGAAGCATATGGCACCTTGAACTCATGCCTATTACAGACTGCTACAAGCCAATCAGAATTTGGATATAAGAGGGAAAAACTGGAGGGGCCAGGGCCTAACATTTTTAAAACAACATAGTGCTGTGGTAGCATATTCTACCTGCGACTTATGCCTTCGTCCTCAGATGGATGAAACTGTAATCATGAGTAGCTTCAGCTTCTCATTTGTATGAGAGAGAAAAGTAACTCAAACTAGCAGTCAACCAAGAGTACCCTGTTTGGTTGGAGGCTGGTAGAGTATGCCAGGTGGTGGGGCTGAAAGGAGCCAAGCAGCTAAAGGGAGAAAATACACTGGAACTCTTGGGCAAGAGAAACGTAAGGTAGCTGGTTAAACACTGGAGATTCTGTTTAAATCAAGGATCCCATGGAGGAGGTTATGAGTTTCCCTTGAGATTGACTATCATTAAAATCAGAGATTGTTAACACTTGGGCCTTACTGTCATTCTATCAGGGACAGCTTGGTATTATTGCTTGTGTGGTCTAAGTCAGCATCCAAGCCCTCCTCCCCGTCCCCTTCACCCTTCAAATAACCAAAAGTTCATCTATGCTGGGGAACGAGTGGTATGCAACTGAAATAGAATGTACCAAGAGAGACTTCAGAGTATGACATTTTTCTTGATTTCCCTTCAACTTAGTTCGATCCTTGGGTTGGGAAGATCCCTGGAGAAGGGAAAGGCTACCCACTCCAGTATTCTGGCCTGGAGAATTCTACAGACTGTATAATCCATAGGGTCACAAAGAGTCGGACACGACTGAGCAACTTTCACTTTCACTTTACTAGTATTATTTAAGAGTGAATTATTCTAAATTCAAGTCACTGATGATATTTCATTTTTTCTTTTCATCTGCCATTTGTGGGGTTGTGGGGTAAAACAATGAATAACTGGAATAGGTCACTTTCCTATCCTAGGGCTCAATGTCTTCATCTGTAATAGGAAGCTTTTGGAAAATTTGTAGGACACTCAGAAATTCAATTTAAGAAAATCTTGAATTTTATTACCAGGAAGTCTCTCTTTGTTACTGAGATCTTATTCTGAATTTTGTTGTGTTGGGGGTTTCTAGAGGCAAAATGAAGGTTAAAACATAAAAAGTTTACCAGAAACAAAAGCACTATTAAGGTTCTATCAGCCAACAGGAAAAATTCAAGCATACTCAAAAGGCATTTTTAATGGCATTTATTTCAGCAACAACAACATTCTTACAAAAGCATAGTTTTAATAGGCTTATCTGCTCAGATACGTTAATTAGCAGTTCTCACATATACAGATTTATGAATCATCTTTGGTGCTCTGGGAACCTATAGAAGAAATAACATCAAACAGAGAAGAGTGGTTAAGTTGAAGGCTGGAAGAGATCGCATGAAAAGCATCTGGCTCGTATATTAACTTTTCCTAAGTTGGCCATAAATAAGCTCTCTGCAGTAGCCACCCCTGAGACTGGTGACAGCAGAAGACAATCACATGTGATGAACTGGTTTCCAAGGAGTTCTTCTCGAACAAAGACAGTAAATGGATGTCAGCTCATTCCTTGGGAAAGGATTCCTATTAAATACCCAGAAACAGCTGTCAGCCAAAGCCAGTGCTTGTTCTCATCACATCTCTGTGTCTTCAGAATTGGAAGAAGAATGAGAGGCTGTACTGTGGGCCTGTGCAAAAGAAAACAGAGGATGTGTAAGTGGTAAGAGTGTGAACTTAAGGAGATGGATGGTCTGTTTTAGATTTGCACTTCTTGAGTCAGGAAGACGAGTCTCTCACTAGAAGCTTGGTGACCAGAATTCTGCACTTGGCTTCATTTGCAGCTTGCTGTTCAACCCTGACACATTCCTTTTAATATCTATATATATACGTATTTCTTTTCTATGAACTAGCATAGTACTACAATTGACTTTCTATAGGGTTATTATAGAATTTTTTTAAAGACATCTAGTATACTTTCTTTGTGAAACAATACAGGATACAAGGTCAATGGCAACATGTATGCTATGGTCTGCATGTTTGTATCTCCCCAAAGTGCAGAGGTTGAAATCTGTTTCCCAAGGTGATGAGGAGGTGATTAGGTCAGGAGGGCAGAGCTCTCATGACTCAGATTAGGCCTTTATAAGTGGCCTCCCAGAACTCCTTAGCTCCTTCTGCCCTGTGAAGGAAGGCAAGCCAGAAGTCAGCAGTCTGCAGCCCGGAAGAGCACCTTCACTAGACCCTGAATCTGCCAGTGCCATGATCTTGGGCTTCTGAACCTCCACAACTGTGAGAAATAAATGATTGTTGTTTATAAGCCACCAAGTCTATGGTATTTTGTTTAGCAGCCCAAACAGACTAAGACAGCTTGTATTCATTAAAAATTAGTATTTGCTTTTTAGATTACCAATCTGCAGAAATAATGTAATGAAAAAAATGTAAAACTTTAATTTAGAGTCTTGGCTTTGTCATACATTTCCTTTATGAACTTGAATAGTTTACTTTCAGACCTCAAGTTCATCTATGAAGAGAAATTGAGACTTGTCAAGGAATTGATCTAAATGAAATACAAACAGAATAACGTTTATTCTTCCCCAATAATGAAATTTGAATACCTGCCAGTTATTTTAAAAAGAATATTGTCTCTAACCACCACCATTCATTCTCATGCTCACCATGAACCAGGCACTGTTTAAAGATTTAAAAGTCTTAATATATCCTGATAACAATCCTACAAATTATGTTTGTTTTATGGGTGGGGAAACTGAGGCACAGAGAATAAATCCATTATTTTCTATTACTTGTTACCCAAGGCTGGCAAATTACCCAGCCTATTACCCAATAGTGATAAATGGCAACTCCAGAATTTGTATGTAAATAGTCTGATTCGGGTTCTTCTGGTGTTTTCATTATAATTTTGATAAGTTACTGTCAACTCCATGCTGTGAAAAATAAGTTTATTCCTAAACTACCTCCTCTCACCCATGGTAACTGAATTTGCTAGTTCTCTTTACACTGTAATTTTCTAGTGTTTTAGGAAGCCTGTGGTAAACGTAGATACATGGTACACTTGTTAAGGACGTTACCATACTCTGGTTAGTTAGATCACTAAAAGCAGTCTATCACCACTCACTCGTTCTCGTTCTTCTGCTGTATGTGAGTCTTGCTCTGATTCTTCCAGCCTTCTTTCATCGGGATCAGGGTCGTCATCCAGCGGATCAGCCATGGAGGAAACAATAGGGATTTTCTTAGCCTGAAAATAATCATAGGCCTTCTTTCCACAGACTAAGAGTGTGACAGTCTTGCCACTGCTCTGGATTCTGTCCACCACCTTCTCATAGGGCTCATCCAGCATGTTGACTCCGTTCACCTCAATGATGACATCCTCGTCCTCCAGCCCAGCCAGGTCAGCAGGGCCGCCCTTCTGCACCTGTGAGCAGAGTTCTGCGTTACCACTTCCAAACAGAAACCACAGAATGTTAGACTAGCAATTCTTCAGAGGAGAGCTGAGGGCTTTGAGAATTTATTCTCAGTCATGTTGTGAATACAGACATTTCTCCTTGGAGGTACAGAAGTTTAAAATGGTGCCCTAATGCTTTCTGCTTATGAAAGCTACAGTTTCATAAGTGCTACTCAAAAGAATAGTGTTCACAATGGTTGAATATCCTATTGTGTATCTTTCATACAGTGCTTTCCAGCGTGAAGGCATTAGATTCTATAGGTCCCCCTTCTTCATTCCCAACTTGAGAGCTACAGAGATAGTTTTCTGTCAGTCCCTGCAGGGTGGCATTATGCCAGACACGCAGAAGCAAACAAGTATTACTCCCAGATAAGAGTTGTTAGTAGTGACTATCAGCTACACCATGTCAACTCACTCTATTTAATTTGAAATGTCTAAAGAGACACACAGATGTTTCGAAACAAATGATGTGAACTTTGATGTACTCTTAGCTATCTTAAAGGGTATGAAACCAGTATTTACTTGAACCCAAGTGAGACACTCAGTGTAGACCTTTGGTGTAATCTTTTTCCTGAGCCATTAGTGAGTGGGAGAAACCGAGACTCTCCTCACTGTGGCTGTGTTCACTGGGCTACTGCAACCAGCTCACCATACCTCTTTGACGAATGAGCCTGGCTGACCCCGAACCGCGTTTAAGTGAAAGCCATAGCCATCTTCACCTCTGGCCAGCCTGCAGAGTTTAGGCTTATGATCTCCTACTTCCTCTGTAGTTTCTTGGCTTGAGACCTCCAGAGGAGCAGGAGTAGGAGCTGGAGCCTCCTTGACAGAACCATTAGGCAGCTCTTGGCTTTGATAGTAGAAGAATGGAGAAAAGCCAGCCTTTTGAAAATAAAGTGGAAAAAGCATTAATGATAAGTATGAGAATTTACACTTTATTAAATGTGCTTGTTTAATTTATAAGGTATCCTCTATGTTCCACTCCTCTTCCAGATACATCTGGTTGTGGGCTGTAAAATATCTCTACTACCCCAAATAGAAAAGGTATAAAGGAAGATTGAGCTTAGTTACAGAATAATGAGCATAAACATGTAAGCAAATGTACATACACATAAAATAAGAGCAGTACAGAATGCTGTACAAGGATCCAAATCTAACAGAACTGCTAGTTTATTCTGATTCCATGATAGTGAGCAAGTCACTGAACAAATTGTCAGCAGTCTCCCTGTTGGGAGATTATAAGACATTGAGTGAATTACCCAATACCTCATGCAGAGGAGGTTCACCTGGCCCCTTGCCTCAGTAAAATGGTCTTCAGAACTCTTCAGAGCTCCTTAGACACATTAGAGAAAGTGAAACAGGAGATGATATTTCTGTCACTATTTGAATTACAGTAACCAATTGGGGGAGTGGGTAGAGGAAGTTGGCATTCACACAGTCACATGTGGTAACAAAAGTCAATTCCAGTCATTTACTACTTGCTTCTCCCACTCCCCACTCCAGTCCTGTCTCTGTTGTACTCTATTTTACTATTTGCTGATATAACCATTAGCTGATACCCTGCTATGCTAGACTCCTCACTTTTTTTATCTTTTTTTTTTTTTTAAGCTTTTTATTTTGCATTGGAGTATAGCCAGTTAACAATGTTGTGAGTTTCAGGTGGACAGCAGAGGGACTTCAGTTCAGTTCAGTCTCTCAGTCGTGTCTGACTCTTTGCGACCCCATGAATCGCAGCATGCCAGGCCTCCCTGTCCATCACCAACTCCTGGAGTTCACTCAAATTCACATCCATCGAGTCAGTGATGCCATCCAGCCATCTCATCCTCTACTGTCCCCTTCTCCTCCTGCCCCCAATCCCTCCCAGCATCAGGGTCTTTTCCAGTGAGTCAGCTCTTCGCATGAGGTGGCCAAAGTACTGGAGTTTCAGCTTTAGCATCATTCCTTCCAAAGAAATCCCAGGGCTGATCTCCTTCAGAATGGACTGGTTGGATCTCNCCTGTCTCTTATACACATCTAGATGTGTATAAGAGACAGCTCTGCACATGAGGTGGCCAAAGTACTGGAGTTTCAGCTTTAGCATCATTCCTTCCAAAGAAATCCCAGGGCTGATCTCCTTCAGAATGGACTGGTTGGATCTCCTTGCAGTCCAAGGGACTCTCAAGAGTCTTCTCCAACACCACAGTTCAAACACATCAATTCTTCAGCGCTCAGCCTTCTTCACAGTCCAACTCTCACATCCACACTACTGGAAAAACCATAGCCTTGACTAGACAGACCTTAGTCGGCAAAGTAATGTCTCTGCTTTTGAATATGCTATCTAGGTTGGTCATAACTTTTCTTCCAAGGAGGAAGCGTCTTTTAATTTCATGGCTGCACTTAGCCGTACATATATGTGTATCCATTTTCTCCCAAACTCCCTCCCATCCAGACTCCTATCTTTAAATACTTCTAATCCATCTCAACTCCCAGACTGTCCACGTGAAGAAGGCAGTGATGGTCTTAAATATAAAAAGGCAGAGAAACAGGAAACATAGGACTAGTTTTTGTTACAGAATGAAGAGTTTAGCTGACTGTGGGTTTTAGTTAAGAGAATTAAAACTTTGTTTTATTTAGTTATGTATCTTATATAGTTGTATATTTGGATATGGTAAGATCTTGGATCAGCAATTTAATTACTGCCCACAGGTGTGCAGGACATTTGTTAGGCAATGAATAGAAAATCAAGCAATTGAAGCTGAGCCTGGCCAACCCTGAACTGCATTTAAGTGAAAGCCATAGCTATCTTCACCTTTAGCCAGCCTGCAGAGTTTAGACTTACGATCTCCTACTTCCTGTTCAACAACCTGGCTAAAACTGGATTTGGGGTCCTAGTATCATCTGTTTTACCCCAAGAGCACATCTTCCTTTCTAAACAAGAGTGGCACCAGCACAGGACTTCCTGATGATACGGTGGATAAGAAGCCTTCTGCCAGTGCAGGGGACCTGGGTTTGAACCCTGGTCCAGGAAGATCCTGCCTGCCTCAGGGCAACTAAACCTGTTCATCACAACTACTCAAGTCTGGTCTCTTGAGTCCGCAAGCTGCAGCTACTGAAGCCCGTGCGCTACAGCCTGTGCTCCACAACGAGAGAGGCCACCACAGTGAGAAGCCCGCACACCACAACCCAGCACTACCTAAAATAAAAAAATTTTTAAAGAGTAGCACCAGCACAGAACCTCCTATTTACCCAGTTCAGTGAACCTCAGATCTTTCAGTGCTATACTTGCAAATCTTCCCACATTTCTTTCTCTGTGGGAAATTGTCAGAGTGACTCATCACATGCGAAAATACTTCAGCTATCACTACAGATCAACTGTATCTGCCAGTAGCAGCTACTCTGGAGGCAGAGGACAGTGATGACTCTTTACTCATTCTTCATTCAAATATTTGGGTTTCAGGTATGTGTCAAGAACTGGTCTAGGTGTTTGTTTTATTCACTGATATACATATCAAAGAGCCAACCATCATGCATCTACCCATCTATGGAACTTACTCTGGGAGAGAAGAGGGAGTAGGAGAATGGAGACAGGCATCTTTTTAGATCCAATTTCTCTCATATTAATCAAAACATTAAAATTATAGTTAAGTCATTGGAGGCATTGGAAAGGACTTGGGACTTCCCAGGTGGTGCTAGTGATAGAGAACCTGCCTGCTCGTACAGGAGACACAGAAGACGCAGGCTTGATCCCTCGGTTGGGAAGATGCCCTGGAGGAGGAAATGGCAACTCACTCATTTTCTTGACTGGAAGATACCATGGACAGAAGATCATGGCAGGCTACAGTCCATGGGGTTGCAAAGAGTTGGATGCGCCTCAGCAAGCACACAAGCAAGCATGCATGAAGAGGACCTGATGCCTGAATTCCCTTTACAGCAGCTACTGTAGTGACCTTCTGACTTCTGTTTGATTTTTTCCTCCATCTGGGAGCTTCCCACTTTGGAAAGCTTTTTCCTGGTACCTTTGGTTGTCTTTAAGCCAAAAGCTAGCTCCTTATGCCTTCTCTATTTGGTGAAGCTGTGCCCCGTAGGACACATGTAATAGCCTTTAAATTCGTGTGTGTGTATGTGTGTTGTTTTAAATCCATTTATCTGTCAGTGGACACTTGGGTTGGTTCCATCTTTTGGCTCTTGTGACTTGATTTGTGGCCTGGCACATGGTCTGTTCTGGGGACTGTCCCATGTGCACTTGAGAAGAATGTGTATTCCATTGTTGGGTAGAGTGTTCTGTGTATGACTATTAGATCTAGCTGGTTTGCATTGTTTAAGTCCTCTAGTTCCTTACTTCTGTCTGGTTGTTCTATCCAGTATTGAGAATGGGCTATTGAAGTCTCCAGCTATCATTGTAGAATTGTATTTCTTTTCAATTTCATCTGCTTTTGCTTAACGTATCTTCCCAGCTCTGTCAATGTATAATTGACAGTTATAGTTGTATATGTTTGAGGTGTACACATCGTGATTTGCTAGACATATACATTGTGAAATGATTACCGTGATCAAGTTAATTAACACAGGTCCATTACCTTACATAGTTATCATTTAGCCTTTTAAATTCTTGACAATGTTTTCCTTTCTTCCCCCAAACCTATGGTTATTCAAACTAAATATTCACATAATGTCTTACAAAACCTCTTCCCTGGTTACCTTTCTTGACACTGCCTAAAGTGAGGTTGCCAGGACTGGGCTCATCGTTGATTAACTCATATAACACTTAATAACTACCTTTCTCCATAGATACACTTACCTTACAATGAAGGAAACAGGCACAGGGAGGGTAATTTACCTAAAATTACATTACTGGTAATTTCAGGTATAGTCTGATCAACTCAGAACAGTAATACTATCATCTTCAAAAGCCAAGTGTCAATTAATGTAACCTTAAATTGAGTTTTTTGGGTAGGGGCAGCTACTTAGAGTGTCATCAAGTTTTCTGTACTTTTTTCTATAGTCATCAGTTTAGCCCTCACCATTTGGTATTTATACAATTTAGTAGTACTTTAGTTAGTTTAGTACTTGAAATATATTCCTGATTAAACTTTAAACTTACAAGTTTTTATTCTTCTATCTTGACTAGATATTTTAAATACTCGTTTCTAGTAATTATCCATCAACACATTAAGTCATCTGTATGACCTAAGTATATTAGATGTGTTTTCCATGTGTCCATCCACATTTAATAATATGCTAGCTTAGGAACAAACAGCCTGCTATTAGAATCTGTTCGGGTTGACGTTTGGTCCAGTATCAAGTACTCTTAGGTATGGTTGCTCAACTATCTAAAAACCCATTAATTTTTCTATCATCCAGTTCACTCTTTAGTCTTCTTTACACAAATGACTTGGAATATCTATTCAAAATGTGCTGGGAGAGAGTATGGCATAATTAAAACTTGCTTTCAAATACTGACTTCAGTCTTTGTTAAAATGGGTGAGTTTAGCCAATCACTTAGTCTCTCTAAGCTTCAGGATTTTTTAATCTGAAGGAGGCTAATTCTACCACCCATAATATTCCTCCCTCTATATCATGTATATGGCTTTGGATGCTTCTATTGTATATCACGCAGAACAAGTTCATCTTTGTTCATGTTTGTGACCAATATCCAACAAGGCAGATGATACTTTAGAAGGCCTCTGAATGTCTGCTAAGCTAGAGTGAACTTCAGTTCTTGTGATAAAAGTGTTATAAAAAAAAAACTTTAAAATATGCAGACAATAGCTATTGTGACTAAGAGATAAAAGGAAATAAGGTTAGTTTGACACAGCTTGGTCTTGGTGAATCTATGTTTCTACTCCCTTGCTAAGGGTTTATAAACTAGTCCCTATGGACTTCCCTGGTGGCTCAGATGGTAAAGCATCTGCCTATAATGCAGGAGACCCAGGTTTGATCCCTGGGTTGGGAAGATCCCCTGGAGAAGGAAATGGCACCCCACTCCAGTATTCTTGCCTGGAAAGTCCCATGGATGGTGGGCTACAGTCCATGGGGTCGCAAAGAGCCGGACACGACTGAATGACTTCACTTTCACTTTCTTTAGGCTTTTACATGGGATTGGTAGAACACGTTGGTCTATAGATTAAAATCCAGTCATTCCCTATTTGGGAAAGTTAGGACTACACCTGTTTATTTCCAGGCTATTGTTCATAGATTTTTCCTGGGTCACCAAGAGAAATTCTGCAATTATATTTGAAAATTCTTTCAAAAATCTTATTTCCAAGGACTTAAACCTCATGAACCCATCACATTCTCTTATCTACCAATTTGAGCTTCAGTACAGCCTTAATGATGATTGTTATGCCTCTTCCAGTATGAAGATCAAAGTGGTAACTTAACCAAAGTTTGAGGGCATGAGTGAATGGACCCAACCTTAATTCATGAATATGTGACCTTGTATTACTTACCAGTTTATATATGTTGTCTGTCTCTTTGTCTACCACCAGCAGAGAGGTCTGATCTCCACCCTTTCTAATCATTTCCACCACGGTGTCATGATCAAGGGACTCCACAGACTTGCCATTGACAGCAACCACCAGGTCATTGTTCTTCAAGCCAGCCTTTTCTGCTGGACTTTTGGAATCTATGTCCTTGATGATTTGACCTAGCCTCCCCCCAAAAAAATTTAAATAGTATTATCACAAAGATTCCTAGAAAACAAACTGGGGGATTTCTGCTGGGGCCTAAAGCCCTTGTAAAATAGATATAAAAGGCATGCCGAGTACAACTCCTGTCCTTCCCACTAGGATATCTATACACACCCTATCCACCTTGCTGTTTGGTCAGAACTCATTCCAGGAATAAACCCAGTCATTAATGATGAAAAAGTCTTAAAGAAAAGAATGTTATTACTAAAAGTGTTTGGAATTCAATCTTGACAAAACAGCATGCTAAGCAGTAAGGGTCAGCAAAGCCCCAGGAAGTCAGTGTGCATACTTGTATGCTTACGTAGAAGCTAAGCCATAAAAAAGGGGAGGAGAGGATGGGAAGAATGGTGAACAAAACCAAAGAATTCAGACCCCAGGAAACCCAAGCGAGCCTTTTAGTAGCAATTGGGCAAATTCAGTTGTGAATGGATTTGTGAGTGCGTGCCACACAGATGGGTGTTGAGTCTTCAGGAATTGAACCATCTTCACCAGAAACCTTCAGATCTCTCATCCTTTTTTTTTTTTT